>VZTR01001005.1:0-14716 GCA_013400775.1 Chaetops frenatus | reverse complement strand
TTTTTTTTTTTTTGTGTGTGTGTGTGTGTGTGACAAATGAGAGTGCCTAGTTAACTTTTCTCCACTGATATTTGCCTGGTTTTGGAAAGCCAGCCCTGCTCATAGCTCTGAAGCTGCATTAAAGCATATTCAATAGCATCAAATGTAACAAGATGAGTTCTTTACCTCTTTGCCTGTTTATCTACCCCAGCTTTGGTTACTTCCATCATGGCCCTTGTGTCCATACTGTGGCAGTCTCCTTTTAAAGTAAAGTCAAGTCTGTAAAAGTTTGACATGATGGAAGCCACCCTTTTCCTTATTTTCAGTGTATGTTAAAATGTTTTATTTTTGTTGAGGGGGAAGACAAGAAAGAAACTCCCATTTCTCCCTAAGAGTGGGAGAGTCTGGCAGCTGCCACCCTTCCCTCACTGAAAGAGGAGACGGTGAGTACTCAGCTCATCCTCTGTGGATGCATCACCTCACCCTCATTGCCCAAACCACTGAGGTTTGGGGTCCTGCTGTTGAGGAGTACCCCCCTTCCCTGATGGGAGCAGCACAAGTCATCTTCTGCCAGATTGTAACACTAGTTTCCAAATGAGTACTTGTATGGGCAGCACAGTACCAGGCACACACCAGTGCTGCCTTTTCAGGAAAAGACAGACATGCCTTACAATCCCCCTGTCTGGGGCTGGACTGAGTAGCACCCCCTCTTTTGATGGAGGCACCCTTTCATGGGGTTACTCTAGTGCATGAGGATGACCACCCACACCTTGGGCAGCTACAGCATCTGCTTCTGTCCCCTGTGCTTCCTTCCAGATCTGATGGTAATTGTCTAGAGACAGCATAGTTTAAAGCAAAAACTGCTCTGAAAATTTCCAGCCAGCTGATGACCCGGTTCCTGCATGCTTCTGTCCTGTCTTCTTTCGTGTGTGTCATTAAGACCAAGTCCTGAGAAACCTTCTTTTCCTGTAACAGTATTGATGGAAAAACAGCGACTTCAAAGGTGGTGTCAGACAACATCTACTCAATCTACTCAAATCTACTACTCAGTTCTGCTGCCTTCTGTCAGCAGCCAAGTGTGCCCAAGGTTGTAGGCAAGTGGCAAAGGCAGAATATTGTCTCCAGGTGCTGGAGAATCACTGGCTTTTGGTCTCACAAGGAAGAAGTGAAGTGAATCTCAGGTGGTCTGCATAAACTGCTCAGTAATAAAATATATAATAAAATATATCTGTATCTGGAATTTAGCAACTGTGTTACAAGAAGGCTCATGTGCAATACTTTGCCTTTGAAAGACATCTCTTGAATTACTTTGATAAATAATCCTTTAGACTTTCAGTGGCCTTCACTGAGATACGACTTTATTTATATTAAATGTTCAAAGCCTCATTTGCTTTTCCTACTGTTTTCAGCAGAGATTTCTGTGTGTTGTGAAGGTCCTTTGTGTGTCCATTGCAGCTAAATGCAATGCATCACTATTCATATGAGAATAAGTATTTGCCAAGCTCAGTTAGAATGTTTCACAATGAGACCATCCATTTAGCCTAAAAAAAAAAATCCCCCAACAAACCCTAAAGAAGCACCTATGCGTGTTTTTATATTTATTTTAAGGTTTTAATAACATTACTGAATTGTCNTTCGACTGAATTCCAATTAGAACACTTCCAAAACCAGTCAGCTGTGGAAAAGCCAGTCAGTGTCCCAGGCTTGGTACATTCTAAAGCATAAAAATGCATGTGACTCTTTTCTGTGCTGCCACAAAGATATGACCCAGCTCTATGGCTTACTTCAGATAGGATAGTAATGAACTTGATGTAGGCTGACACCTGGAAACTTAACATGGCTATGAAGGAGCTCTTCTGGAAGTATTAAAATGTAGATTTGGATACTTCATTTCAAAGGAGAGTGGTCAAACGTCCTCTCTGCACTCAGGTTTTTTTTCAAGGGAATTACACAATGCTAGAGTTTGAGAACTTAAAAGAATTTGAGAAAGGATGACTATTAAAAAAACTTGCAAGTGGGTGTTGTGCCCACTTAGCAACACCCAAAAGGAACTATCCTTCTGTTGCAGTGAAAACCAGCACTTGAAACTGGTAGGAGTGGTTTTGGAGTTGGGTTTTTTCATTCTATTGTTATCTTTGATATGGAAGAACGGACTTTTCTGTCACACTGATTTAAATCACTTTTTAAAGCACACTGTGCTTCCCTCCACTTGGTAGGTAGAGCAGCTAGAGAAATTATCAATAGGGATTCATGAATGATTCCTACTTGTGAAATAGAATTACACAAAACTATGGAAATTCACATAGCAATGAAGTAAAATCTACACTTTACTTTAAATGTTGCTTTTCCCCAGAAAGGAGGGACTTCCAGCTTACCTCTATATCTGACACAGTGATTTTATAGCCTTATTTGTAATTTTTTTAAGGAAGCCAAAACTGATCACTTATGCCTTCCTTTTCCAATGTGTTTGAATATTAACTGACACTTTCAAAGCTTACTTAGTTGACTCTGAATTTGCATATTGTGCACAAGTCCTGCGGAGAGAACACAGAGACCTTGCCATCAGAGCCAAGTTAGAAACCAAAATTCTCTTAAAATAGGCAGAAAAGAAATAGTTTGCAAAGTGAATGTTTATGGCTTCTTTCTTGGAAGAAGCACTTTCCAATGTGTGGATGCAAGACCACCAGCTTCCCTGAGGCAGTACCAGGAGCCATTTGGGGAGAAATAGAGATTGTCAGAAGGTTGACAAAACTTTACGAAAATAAAGAATGAAGTGTACGTGAGTCTTATCTGAGATTTCTTCCATAAGAAGAGAGAGAAGCACAACTATCTAGTACCCTGATACACTGAGATGTGTTAAAAATGGAGTAATGCCATTATTTAGTGATTAAATAAGTCAGATACAGGAATGAGCTTTTGTTTTCTTCTGGTTTTTTTTTTTTCTTTTCAGTCTCTGCTTATATTTGTCTTCTTTTGTTTCATTTAACATTCTGCTTTCCAAGCAGTAGATGTTAGCACATCATGATTTTCCCTCAAGTTAATGATTTAAGTGTTTAGAAAATTGGCCTGGTGGCTCAAATATTGACTAGTGGCAATGAATATTTCAAATACTGTTTTCCATAGCCACGTGGTGTCTGACAATGCTAAACCTTATGTCTCTGCTCCAGGTTTCACTCTCCTCCAGCTGTTTGGAGAAGGTGCTTGGGCAGCCTGTCCTACCCAGTCCCTGTTCAGCACTTGTGAAAAGCTCCTTGAGAGCAACTTCTCTGCCTGTTGGATTGAATAGCAGCAGTGTCAGCAGAGGAGACTCGAGTACTTCCCATATGGCAACTCAAGGAAGACAAGTGAATGGAGTTCTGGATTCTGTCATTAGCAATGCAGTCCCTCGCATCATCATCATTCCTACCTCAGAGACCAATCTGTTTCAGGATGAACTGGAAGAGGAAGAGACTGAATTATTCCAATTTCATGACAAAAAGGGCAATCTGCTGGACTTGGAAGGGCTTAGCTCATCCATGGAGTTCCTTGAAGCTGTTGAGAAATTTCTATCGTAAGTTTATTAAAAGAAAACTTTCCGGTAATTATTTTCTTGGCATCTTCTCTACTTAATTATACCAAATAACTGAAGCCTTGTAGGTTAAGGTGATCAGATTTTTTTTTTTTTTTTGTATGTTTATATGGTAGTCACTAGGCAGCCTTCAGATTTATCTTTGTCCAAACCAGCTCAGGCATGGAAACAGGCTTTCTTTCAGATTGTGCTGCGGGAAATGAACAGTGAAAGATCTGGCAGCATGATCGAGTGGCATTGGTCAAGGAGGCTGCCTGATTTGTTGCCACTGATGGGTGTGCCAGCAGAAGGGAAAATGACTGACTGAAAGCAGGGTCAGCTGCTGAATGTTTCTGCTATCTGCACATGGAACAGTGTTCTTGTTTTGGCAGCTCTGCTCTGGATAGTGATGGGAAGCACCACAAGACCACAGCTTCCACCAGCCCCAGCAGTAAGGCAGATGGCTACATGACCTCAACTAGAGTTTAATCAAATAATTCTCAGCATTGTTTTTGCTGTGTTTTACTTTTTAAATAGGCAGCTTGCTAAACATAAAGAAAGAAACTGGTGGTTTTTCACTGGGAAGTGACTGCTTCCCAGCTTCTAATCCTATGAAGTTTAGTGGTAGAAATTTGGATATTACCTCAGCATTAGCATGGTCACCTGAATGTCAAAATGCAAGATGCTATATGCTAAAACATACACTACTGTAGAAGCATTCAGAGTACCTTCAGAGTTAAGTCTTGATTAAATATGTATGGGTCCTAATGAATCTGTGATTGAAAGGGTAAATGCTCACAGCTGGCTTTACAAGTCATTGACAAAAATGAAGTCTTGGCTGCTGTATATCACTTGTCTGTTCAGAGGAGATTCTTCTCATCTCCTCTAAAACAAACTAGCAGATGTCTTTTACAGGTCACTTACCAGAGGCCTTCAAGGTGGGTAAAACATCACCGTGGGGAGGAAACCACACAGTACTGTGGTGTTTTCTACAGGATCTGAACTTACATAATTTTCTGTGGTTACTAATTTTGCTCATTTTATCTCTGCTTCACATTGTCGCTCAGGCTCACGGGATTCTCCTACCATTTTATTTCTAACTGCATTCTTCCTTTTTTTTACTCATTTCCCCATATCTCCATGTCTTCCCTTTCAGTCTCTGATTTTCAAACATAGGCAACCAGTTGAACTACATTGTTCTTCACATAATAATATCAATATACATTAGTAGAAAGCAGGTGCTCCTCTAAATATAATAGTGCAAATATTTGGTCCAGGGAGACTAATAGCATTCAGACATTCAGCAAGAGAGCGAGAGTTTATGTTCATAGTCTCAGTTTATATCCTTGGCTGTATCCTAGATTGTACAGAGACCACTGAAAGAATTTCCAGGTTTTGTGTATGCACTGGTGATCTCAGGAAGTAATTTCTCTTTGCCTGTTTTCCTGATGTGAAAACCAGATGGAAAGCATAGAAGTGTTTTTAATTACTTTTTTCGTTACAAAAAAAGGTAACACAGATCTTGTTTGCAACAAGCTAGACAGGAACACCACTAAAGAACAAATTAAAACCCAGAGCAGCAGAGGAGAGAGAAGAATGCCTCTAAACTTGCACACCCGAGGCTCTGCAAGGTGCCAGACCTTTCAGAGGACTGAGACAATTGCTTTTGGTATAGACTGTACCAAAATTTTAGAAAAAGAAAATAAAAAGCAATTGCTGAGACAGGCTGCCTAATGCAGTGCTGACACCCTTGATGCTGCAATTATTTGAGACCCTCATACTTCCTTACTGTGGAAAGCAGAGAGGAAATCTGTGGTGGAGCCCCATCATGCATATGGCTGCCTGTATGTAGCCCTGGTGTGTGGTGCTGCGGGACCAGGCCTCAGCTGGGGCAGCACCAGGCTGTGGTTCCTGCAGCCAGGCTGCCAAAGCCTGTGCCCACTGTGTGCCGAGTTTTCTGACAGGGCCAGGAATCATGCCAAAGTCATCTACAATGAGCTCAGCAATTCCAAGGGCAATTCCTCCATTTGAGGACTGGCACAGTGAGCAGACAGTGTGGGACAGCTGCCGGAGACTGGGACAGGGACGTGCTCACTTGCAGTTCCACACCGCCAGGTTTTCATCCACTGCATAGTTCTGGCCACAATGAGTAATCAAATGTTAATTATGTATTATGTTCATGGGAAATGGGGCAGGCTTAAGTCCTAGGCTAAACATACTGCACTGCCATCTTGGATTCTTGTCCCTTTTTTTTGCTGAACCTGCCCTCTCTGATTTTCTTTTTTCTAAAACAACTGTGTAGTCAGTGACCTTAGTCCTTCTTGCATTTTGTATCCTCAGCTGCTGGATCTCTTTTCTTCTTGAGCCAGATGTTAGGAAGCAAGTGTTCCTTCAAGGCTTCCAAGACTTAGACCTGGCTTTTATTGTTGCAATTACTCCATATAACAACAGAAAACGTATTTTGTGTTCTATGTTATAAAAACATGCCCTGGGGTAGATTTTGCACTCAGATTGACAGACTTATACTGGTAAGACTGTAGGCAGGGTATTGCCATAGGCTTTGGCAGGATGAAGAATGGAAGACCTGAAGTCATAGGCAACAAATTCCTCTGTATCTGAAGTTTTGCATTCTACTTGTTAGTCTACAAGAAGGTTCTCCAGTGATCTCTTGTATGTGTTTGGTGCTATTACTGTGCTGGTACTGTGGGCATGTCTCAGAAAGGCTTGAGGTTAGCAGGCTTGAGGTATGTGTAAACAATGTTTCACTTTTATGCTGTTAGTGTCATACACCTTTAGTACCACTGCTTTGGAAGCTTCTGTCGAGATTTCTGCTTATTTAAACTCATGCAGGCTAAAATACCAAAGGGTGTAATGGTAGAGAGATAAAACATAAAGTTGTATGAAATATCAGATAGACTGCAGTCACTGTGAGACTTCTGCAGAAACATCAGTCACAGAGTAAATTAGTCTCAAATTGAATACCACAATGCAGGAAAATTTTGCAAGCTTCTCTGTTGCCACATTAGAATAGATGGCACATAAAAATGTACACTAATAATGTTGCTTCCTGTTTCTCTAAGGAATGTATTGGTTCACTCAAATGGAATAAAAAATTCTTAGGAGTTAAACTGAATTATCCGTTGTTTGTTTTTCTTATTTAATCATTATTTTTGAAGCCAGGAGGAGGAATAAAAAAGTTTAGTCAAGGCTTTTGAAACCTGTGCTCTGATCCAGTTAATAGTAAGATACATATATATGTATGTATATATGACATATATATATGTATATATATGACTTTATTTTCAAGCCATTTAGACTGCTCAGGTGCAAGCACTCACCTGCTTGAGTGCATAACGTCTAAATTCAGAGTTCACGGACTTGGTAAAACCTGAAGTTGCTTAGCTACTTTTGAAATACAATGACTTCAGCTGGGATGTCAGGTATCAGGTGAACAAAACTGGCAAAAAATAGCCAAAGTCAATACATCCAAACTCTGATAGCAGACTTTGATCTTTGCCCTAAATCTGAATGAAAGTTAATGAGTAATTGTTTGTTTCTGCTAAAACTCTGTATAGCACAATTACAGGATGTGTTCCAGTTTTCATGAGTAACAGAAAATCCAGACCACAAGTGTAAACACTTTCTTTTATCATGGACAATGGTATTTTTTAATAGTTAAATCAATTGTTAGATAAAGTTTTCAAATAAAAAAAAATTTACTTTCTTGAATCTTAATGCATCTTGCAGCTTTGGGCTGGTATGAAACATGACCTAACACTATGTTCTTCTACAAAGCTCACTCAGTTCCCAGACATCCATGCGTTTCCCTCCTTTCAGGAGACACCTGAACAAGAAACTTTTTGGCACCAACATCTAACCTTACTTGGTTTTAAACACATTTTTTGAGTATATTTCAAACCTTTCTGTGCTTGATTTGCTTTATTCACAGAGACTTAGTTTCCTCTGCACTTCGATGTTCAAACTGAATTGTAATGCCTCTCTCTAGCTCAAAATAAAAACCCCCAGCAGTAGAAAGCCTCACTGCCCCTAAGGGTGCCATTTTAGCCCTCCTGCTGGCAGCAGCAGGCAGCAATCCTAACTCCAGGACAACAGCAGAACCCTCACAGGAGGACAAGACCACAGCAAAGAGGTGGGGATGACATGTACAGGCTGGAGAGTGACAGGTGGGGGCTGAGGGGTACACAGCAGGAGCTGGGGGTCACAGCACACAGCAGCAGGTCTGGGCACAGACAGGGGAGAGTAGGTAGCGACCAGATTGGGGTGCAGGGTCAGGGGCCAGGCTCCAGAGCCAGGGGTCAAGGGTAAGGGATAAAGGGGAAGGGCCAAGGGTTGGGGCGGTCAAAGGTCGGGGATCAGAGGGGAAAGGTTGGGGTCAGGGTTCAAAGGTCCTAGGTTGTGGGTCAAAGGTCACTTGTCATAGGTCAAAGAGAAGGGGCACAGGTAAAAGGATAGGGGTCAAAAATCATAGGTCAAGAGTCAAAGGTCAGCGGTCATAGATCAAAGNAAAATTTACTTTCTTGAATCTTAATGCATCTTGCAGCTTTGGGCTGGTATGAAACATGACCTAACACTATGTTCTTCTACAAAGCTCACTCAGTTCCCAGACATCCATGCGTTTCCCTCCTTTCAGGAGACACCTGAACAAGAAACTTTTTGGCACCAACATCTAACCTTACTTGGTTTTAAACACATTTTTTGAGTATATTTCAAACCTTTCTGTGCTTGATTTGCTTTATTCATAGAGATTTAGTTTCCTCTGCACTTCTGTGTTTAAACCAAATTGTACTGCTTCTCTCTAGCTCAACATNGTCCTAGGTTGTGGGTCAAAGGTCACTTGTCATAGGTCAAAGAGAAGGGGCACAGGTAAAAGGATAGGGGTCAAAAATCATAGGTCAAGAGTCAAAGGTCAGGGGTCATAGATCAAAGGAGAAAACTTCTGTAGGGATTAGTGTATTATACAAGATATTGACTTTTTTTACTCTGAAAATTTTTCCTCTCTATTTGTAGTTATGTGTCACGTACGCATTTTTATTTAAAAGGTTAGGTGTGTTCTTCACCCATGTCATCTTCAGGACCTTGTTCTGGACTGTCAAAGACAGGCAGTAAGAGTTGAGGAGATGGGCTGCTGCTGTTATCAGCAGTTCATGGTCCTTGGGGTGATGCATCCCAGCCCTTTCCCTCCATGCCGAGGAGCAGGTCTGTTCTCCTGGAACAGCCAGACGTGTGCTAGTGGGTGCTATATGAAAATGGTGTCTTCCAGACATTTATAGGGACCTCACTGTGGCTAGATTTTCATGGGGACAGCAGAAGATGACTCCTTAGAGTTTCTCCTTGCCAAATTTCTGGTTCCTTTCCATTGCTAGCAGGTGGCAAGTCTCTTCAAAGGAACAGATGGATGTATTTAACATTAACAACTAATTTTCCACAGGCGTGTTCTTGGAAAGAAATTATCCCTATTTCCTGAGATGGGGGGAAAAAAATCCAGCCCAGAGCAGGCTACAAGTGTGGAAAATGTGAAACTGAACACATTTGAGTTTGGTAAATGCAAAGCAAATGAAAACAGCAGCTTAGAGTGGAAACTGTTGATCTACCAGAAGCAAAAAAATGGCCAATTCCATCTTCATAAAAGAGATAAAAAAGCTGCATCCAAGCAATTAATACAACCAGGTCTTTTTGCCTAACTCAATCTATGGACGATCCAACAGAAATGAGCTTAGAGTCATCAGCAACTTTTTCATGCTTGGGTCGCTGTGACTGTCTGGGCACCAGAGCATATGGAGAAATGAAGATGAAAAGTTTCTCTTACAAGAGCAAACTTCATTCACCTTGTTAAATGCAGCAGAAAAAGACTGAGGGGATGTGACTACTCTCTTTACACATCTGAGATGAAAATTAGGATGTTCAAGGGAAGTGTCAGTGACAGCCATCAGAGGCCAGTCTCAGACACTGAGTGTTCCAGTAGGATAGTAATAAATTCCTTAAAAGTGCAAATACACAGAGAAACAAACCCTGCTACTTAAAATGTCTTAAGATGACTGATTTGCTGATAGTTTTAAACAGGCTGACATTGTTTTGAGTCTCAGGACATGTGCTACTGTCAGGAGAGTGCACAAAGCAGGAGTCCTGCTGAAGAAATGCAGTAAATTTTCTGACAATGCACAGCCATTGAGCAAGGAACTGCTTGTGATTTGCTGAGGAGGAAAATTGCCAAGAGACCAGTAGGATCGCTGTTATCCTTTTTGTAAACTTTAGTGGAAAAATTGCATGTCCCCTAAGGTATTTTGTAATGTGGAAATAACTTGAACTTCAGCTGCCTGGCAGGGCTGAGCCTGTGTTGTGCTATATTTCCCTCCCCACTGTCAGGCTACCTAAAAGCCACACACTTTTCTGGGGCCGGGAGCTGAGATGGTGTGGCCTTTTCCTCCTGGCACCAAATTGTCTTTCCATCACAGTATCGCTTAAAACCTTATTTTGCTGCATCAGAGCCTAGCAGCAAGTATTGAACTCCCTGACAAGCCCCTGGGGCTCTCTCCTACACGCCTTGTCCCCCTCGAACTTTGTCTGCCAGATGTGCTGGTCTGCGAGGCCAAGAGAAATGGGCAAGTGAAAAAAAGACTTCTATGCTTTTTCAAGGTTTTACTATCTTGCATATTTAGGGAGTGACTGGGGTTTTTTTTCTTGGTTGTTTTTTTTTTCTTCCTCTCTTCTTTATTTTTTTCTCATGGATGCCTTAGCATCCATCCCTACTGGCATAGGATGCTTCCTCAGAAAGACTTTGTTTTTGTGCTGGTCTGGATTTATTTTCTCTATGTGATGATTTTTCCTGGAGCAGCTTCTGAGCAGTGCTGAGGGTGCCTGGCAGAGGGTCCTTCATGATTGGGTTGTTCTGCCATACTCTGGTGCTGCTGATGCACCAAGACATATGCTTTTGGGTAAAGCTCTTCCTCTCCAGCAAGAATTAACAACTAAAATTTCCAGAGGAGAAACGCCCATGGCATGTTTCTGTTTTGATTGAGGTGCTCTTTCCAAACTTGTGTAAGGGTAGGTTTTAACTGCTCTGCAAAGTGTGACGGTTTGAGAGTCTCTTTTTCATATGCCTCTCTTTCAGAAAAGGTTGTTGTGCACTTCTGGAACATCACTACTGTTAAAATACTGAAAACTCTTCTATCACAAGCTACAGAAAAATCAGCAGTTTCAATAACCCAAGTTTTAAAAATGGAGAAAATCAGTCTGTAGGTGGGAATCAAAGGAGATGTCAAGGTAAAAGGCAGGCGGTAAGATAGTCCTCTCCATTGTCCTCCTAAAATCTGGGGCTGGACTCCGGTGGACACAGTAAGGCTCAGGAAAAGTGATTACAGACACTCAAACAAGCCAGACTCTTAACATTATCATCAAATTGGGTAAAAAGCAGAGGACTACCACAGTGGAATGTCATGAGTTGACCTTCTTTTCAAGCTTGTCTCTCTAGCTTGAATAGATAGAAACAAGATTTTTTTGCACAGAAAAATGAAAAAAAACCCCAAACATACATACTCAGACCAAGGGTCCAGTTGAGTCAATATCTTGTCTGCAACAGTGACGTGACTGTCTGAACTACAAAGAGAAGAAAAACAGGTACCAATACTTTCCTACTCTGCTCTCCCAGAACTTTTGGTGGATCTATGCCAGAAATGGTATTTAATAAGCTTTCACAGACCTTTCTTCCATGGATTTATGAAATCGCTCCTGGGACTCATGTGAAAGCCTAACTGTGAAAATGTTCCACTGGCTCTGCAGTTTAATTTTGATTTACACAAACCAGAGCCTCCCTTTGCTTTCAATTTCATTCAGTGGCCTCCATTTCTTGTGGGGTGGGAGAGAATGGATGGTCATTGCCTGGTGGGCACCTTCCTTGGAGCCCCACTGAGGCTGCACCATCTGCACTCATTGTCTCCTCTCACAGGTGAGTGTCCCACTCTGTCCACCTGAATCCAGGAGCTCTGTCCCCTTGGCACAGTGAAACCACTGAATACCCTGGGTGAATTGCAAAGCTGCTCTGGCTGCTCATCCCAGGAGGCCCTTGCCCCAGACACCCTGGTCTGGACCCTTGATCCTCCTCTCCCACCCCAGAAAGTCCCTGCCCTCTTACCCCTGCTCTTATGACAACATTCCTTTGAAGCTGTGCAAAAGTCTGAAAGACTTGGAGTAGAAATGTGATGTATTTGCAGTTACAGAGTATTCACAAAATATTTACAGACTATATTTAAGCAGTTGGCAAGCACTGTGAGGAACAACTTAACAGGCTATCTCCCAGATCTTCTGAGAAGTAAGAAAATGTAATTTTCCTAATTTAACATAGGCAGAGGCTGAGATGAAGTGTGAGCAGACAGTAGCAGTGTTGTGGCAGTCTCCTCCTCTCTCCAGCCCAAACCCAGACACTTCACACTCCCCGAATGCAGGATGTGGTCAAAATCACTGAAATATCTGTGTTTCAGCTGTATGTATTATATCAGAAATACAAAGCAATCCCCTAGATCCATGCAATACAACAACTGAGATTTTGGATCTCAACTGGGGGCCAAATTTTGCCACTTCATATTTCTAGCTGTATAATATGGTGAGTTTCAATGACAGATTCAAATGCCCAGCTGGAATTGTCACCAAAACTTATGCCTGGGATCCTCTCCAGGAATCATGAATAAATAGAAGGCACTAAATTAATATTATTCTCACATCTTAATGTGGCATATTTTACGGCAGTAACCAGAAATTAATGTAAACATTGTATTTCTAAGGGCAGGGTTTCCAAGTGTTCTCTCTCAAAGAATATAATTTTTTTAATAAACAATTTGGAAGAAGTGTTGCCCATGTTTCTATTCCACACTATAGAATGTTTCCTTTTGTGCTTAGTAACTGAAGTGTCTCACCTCAGTATTGTCAAACACTGGCAATGACAGTGAAAGTCCTAGCATTTTGTGAGAGTGCCACATGGAAAAAGACCCGATTATAAAAATACTGTTAGGAAATCAGTATTATTCTTATGTTACCTTTGAAGGGAAAGCCCATGGGGGCTCTGAGGGCTCTCCCGAACACAAGTGAGGGAGTCAGGTTTTTCCTCAACCAGGCTGGAAGGAGAGAAATGGCAGGGGGAAGCTGCTCTATTTTTAGCTGCCTGGGACATGCAGACCTCGTGGTGATGGAGAACTGATAATTACATAAGAAGTCATACCAAGCTTTGCTATTTAGGTCTATCTGGCCTCTTCCTTATCTCAAGTGCTGTACTAGCAGTTCCCGCTCCGAATATCCGTAATCAAAATATAACGTGTTTTCCTGGAATCCATGACATGAAGCAATAGGCTATTTTACAGCTACTCTTTTCCATAGGCTGTTCCATCTGGCTAATGATTACAGCTAGGTGCTGCTGTCGTGGCTATACTGGTATCACAGAAAACTGTGAGGTGAGTAAAAGAGGGTCATTTACCTTTATGGGGCAGGAGGACTTGTGTTTGAACAGATTGTCAAACACTGTGGTTATTGCCTCCACCCTGCTGCTGCCACCCTTGTTGCAGAAAAGTATTTTACACAGAAAATGCACCTAAAAAAACTTTCCTGGGTGATTTCATGCTGCTATGGCCCAAAATGCACCCACCTATGTATCAGGTGCCTATCTGCAAAGGCAGGCAGGAAGGGCCTTGAGTTCATTGGCTTCTTTTCCACATCAAGGGTCTTTCAGGTATTTCTTCAATTCCTCGTGATTTCATGTCATGCCTGAATATCTATGTCCCACTGAGCTGCTCTCTACACAATGTTCATCACTGGTGTCTCCACATCTTCATGGGATTTTTTTGCCAGTAAAACCACTTTTTCCCAGTTCCACTGGCAGCCAAAGAAGGAGGAAGGGGAAGCAAGGAGGCTGGTTTATAGGTAACAGGTAAGGGAATCTGTAAAGCCCTTTAGTGGCACTATATTGGGAAAAGCCACGTATGTTACTGCAATTTGAAGCAGTGATATTTTTTACAAATATAACCTTTTATTCTCCTGCTGCTCTAAAGCAGTGAGAAGAAACAAGCCCATTAAAAAGGAGGCTGTGGCCTGCCGCTCCTGGAATGTCCTGTGCCACATGCCACAGGGGTGTTCTTGGATTTCAGGTGTGCAGAGGCTATATCCAGCTCCCGGGCACTGGGCTGAATGGAAACACTTCTCCTCTCATTAATAACACAGGGCTAGACTCCAGCTGTCTAAATGCAACCAATTGGTTGAGAGTTTGGGGAGAAACCAGAAACACTGGCAGCAAAGGTTTGTGTCATATTACATGAACACTGCTAGAATTTAAAAAAAAATTGGATGAAAGGTCTCTCTATTTTTAAATAGCAGAGTGAAAGTATTAGGTATCTCTGGCAATATTTAGTCCAAAGGAAAGTGAAATTGAATCCAAGTGACATAATGAGAAAGTGTCTGGCAAAGCCTGGTCCAGGGGAAAAGTAGCAGGGATCACTGCCTTCTAAAATTTAATTTTCAAGATGAATACGCAATGAAACTGAAAGCTATGGTATAGCTAAAAGCTATTGTATAGTAGAAGCCACTGTTTTGTGGGCAAAGAGAGAGGTGTTGGCATTTTAAAAGCAGGAACCGTATGGACCAAGAAGCGAGAGAGAACATTTTAGTGGTGTGGCTGAAAGTTGGAAGATTTGCAAGGAAGAGAGCAATGAGCAGGAACACCATAGGGAAGAAGCAAGTTCAGACTGACGGGAGGCAGAATGAAAACTGCCTAAACCTGGCACAGCAGGGTAACTTGGAAAATAATTCACAGTTGCTTTCAGTCTTACAGACACTCTTCTGCTCAGCTTTGCCACTATGGTAGGTGTCTCAAGTTAACATCAGGCAACACCTGAGTGCTTTTGCTTCCCCTTATAAACTGGGGCTGGGTGGGGAACTCCTGAAAAGAAAGCTTTGTGAGTTTGGTAACGTTTTTTCCCCCCTCTAAGATCCTATAGGATTTAAACAATTGATTGTTTCAGTGTGAACAAAATAAGATGTGTCAAGCAAGAAATCCTTCAAATATACTGCAAAGAAGAATTCAAAAGAACAGGTAAATTTGAGGGGGCAGATAATGTGATTGCAGCCATCATCTCTGCAGCAGTCTAAGGATGTGTCTGCTCATGTGGCCTTTAAATACTGCACATTTATATA
>VZTR01001003.1:100491-110706 GCA_013400775.1 Chaetops frenatus | reverse complement strand
GATCAGCAGCAGCCCGGCCGCGGAGCGGCACGGGGTGCCCCCAGTCCATTCCATTGCCAGGCGGGCGGTCCCACGGGGCAGTGCCAAGTTGGGGCGGCGTGGCCGGGCGGGCCGACCCGATACTGTCAGGTACCTGGGCACCCCAGCTCAACGCGAACCGGCGGGCTGTGGCACAGCAGAGAGGTGCAGCACCGGCACGGTCCCAGTTTCGTTCCCAGACGGTGGCTGCTGCGCTGCCCCGGCATGTGAGAGCGGCGCCAGCGCAAGTGCTGGCCGCACGGCAGACCCTGGCACAGGGTGCTACGGAGGCAGCGGCAGTGACATGGTGGCAGGTGCGGCCATGTGGGAGTGGGGCAGAGCTGCCGGGCAGAGCAGCGCCATGAAGACTGCCACCAACACGGCGTAGGGCAGTGCAGCCACAGACTGGAGCGAAACGGCGTGCAGAGCGGCCCCGAGCGGCACCATGCTATGAAGCAGCCCAATGCTGGTCCCATCAAGACCTTCCAGTGCCACTACGGCCCCGCTGAGCGGGCTCCATGAGCAGCGCAGCCGCACAATGGCACGGGGCAGCTGGCACGAGTCAAGCAGCCCGCCCGCCATGACCCACGTGGTCTGACCCTCACCAAGCCCGCCATCTTCTCCATAGGACATAGCCCCACCTCGTTCCCCGCCTCTGTGGGGTGGTGCTATGTCCCCAGACCAGCCTACAAGGGTTGGAACCCCCCCTCGATCCCCACCTAGGCGGGGCGAGGCTTCAACCCCACCTCGGAGAGATACAGCTCCACCCTACACCCAGCCTCCAAGCCAGCTCTGATGGAAGGAACTTTCACAACCGACTCCTCCACTGAACACAGCCAGAATGCAACAAAGCACATGGACAGACCCTAGACCCAGCCCTGCTCCTGCCAGAGCACCACCAGTTCCAGTGCCTGTGATGTTTCAATCAAAATCTGTCATTACCCCTGGTCTCACAACCCTCTCAACAGAGGTAAAAACCAAGTCATTTAAAGATAGGGATTTAAAAGCAGCTCAATCAATTGCTACATCCCTATGCCTACAATCCTCTGAAAATTTGCATAAGGAAAATGAATCAATTGAGAAAAAGCAGGTGAATGTCCTGATAAAAGGACAAAATATAATTCCTGCAGATAAAAAGCAGGTGAATGTCCTGGTAAAAGGACAAAATGTAATTTCTGCAACTCAAAAGGCAAGTTTAATTCTTGCAGAAAGTGAAAACCTTAATATCATGCCAGAAAAGGCAAGTTTAATTTTTTCAAAAGAAAAAGGGTTCAATTCCTATAGGAAGGAACAGATTCGAATCCTAGAAGAATGCCAAACATATCCGTCCCTGGCCAGATCCCAATTCACCATGTAGAATAAAGAGTCCCACAATAAATCAAAATCGACACTACTAAAAGAGTTCCAAAGGGACAAACAAGTGTCCAATTTCAACCTTGATCCAGACAAAAAAGATGAGGGGGACTGGGCCCCTTTCTCACCAAAATTCCAACCAGATTCTCCAAAAGGAGAAAAAATCAAAGAGTTCCCAAAGAGTGTCAGATCCCTCGAGACACTTGAGCACAACAAAAGAGCTGACAAAACTCCTTCTAAAAAGGAAAACATAGAAACCGTAAACCTCCATGTATCCATAAGTCCTGAGAATATTCCTATTTCAATGCCCACACACTGTCCATGCGGGCTGACCTAAAAAACTGTCACTCCTGGCCCAACCTCCCACCAGACCTAAAACACAACAATTTAAAATCANAAGTTAAGTTATAATTTTAAGTTAATTACTCTTTATATTTCTATTTACAATAATTCAAGTTTATGATAGTTATGAAAGTTAAATTATTTTTTACGTTACAGAGTCAAGTTGTAACTTGTAACTGATAAACATTTAAACTTGTAATGTACCAACCTGAAGAAACTGTTGAGTTTTGCCTGAACAACTCTTTAACATCACTTATACATATAAATGTACCCCTAATTGGAAAAAAACCCAATTTATTAATTAGATATTAAATACTAACCAAATCAAAATCTATACTGTTTCATGTCACTCTGTCTGCAAAGGGCCGTTGTCCATAAAGTCACATAGAAACCTTATACCTTTTTTCTTTTTTTGTAAAACAAAAAAGGAGGAGATGTTACAGTATACAGTTTGCCTTGGTACCAGCCTAAGCTGTCTGTCAAACATCTCTACCAATGGAATACAATTTACATCACTGATCAAGGTAATGTTCAGACTATAACCTGAGCTAATCAGAAAGCAATGCAGGAGCTTCAAATTCCCCCTATATAAGAAAGCTCCCAGACCCAATGAAGTGAGTTATTGCTGTTGCTGCTGTTCCACCACGAGGCTCCTGCTGTGCTTCTCCTCCTGGTCACCCCCTCCCTCATGTTACAGAAAAAGACAATCTAGATGAAAATAGACAGCTTTAGAGATTGTCTTAATCAACAAGGTTTATTTCAGTACAGTCATTATGGGTGTTCAGAAAGTATTTTTTTTCAGTTTATCTGGCAAGTATCAGCATGCCTGAATCTGAGGAAACTTCCTTGGGAAGAAATAAAGCAGAAAATGAGTGAAGTGATTACAAACATTCTGTGTACTTTGAGCACATTTCTCTTCAGTAGTGAATCCTTCTGTACTTCTTTGCAGGTGTAAAAATGTATTATGAAATACAGCCTTAATAGTACCTGAATACAGGTACTTTTGCCTAATAGGTCATGGTATATGTCTTGTCTTCAGTTTTCTTTATGATATTCTGCATTTGTAGGATTCTGTGAAAGCTTTGCAAATGTCTTGGAAGCCATTAAGTGTTGAAAGACCTGCTACGTCCTTATAGTTGAAATGTGATAGTAAAGTATCTTATGTTAGATACTGTAGAAATAGGAGCTCTGATAGTATCAGGCACAAACTAACAGACATTTGGAAAAATGTTGAAATGGGGAAAAAAATTCTGATTTCTAGAGTATACACAGGTCATCCACAAATCAGAGTGAAGCCAGACTTACAGCTTGTGAGATGTACGCTAGATAAAAACCCAAAAGAACTGGACTAAAAAGGTGGTGCAGCATTGGAAGAAGCTGCCTGGAGAGTCTATAGACTCTGTATTTGGAGGTTACAAGACCCAGCTAGACAAAGCCATGCCTCATCTGAGCTGGTGTTGATGATACTCGTGACTCAAGCAGGAATGTTCAAAAACAGTGATGAAGTTACACAGCATACCTGAAGTACACTCAAAATAGATGGAGCCAAGGTCCAAAATAGTCTGTGGAAGATAACTAGGGCCAGAACACTGCAGATGGTGCCGTCTTGTAAGGAGTGAAAAGCAGTTTGGGCCAGTTGAGTCTTATTCCTTCCCTGGATTAAAAATTTAGTTACTTATTTGTTTTAAAAAGTTTGGATTTCTTTACGGATACCCATATCAGGTAATATTTTTCTTCCGAGCTCTTTACTGGAAGTTTTATCTATCAGTTCCTGTTCTTTGTTTGAGGTAGCCTGGATTACTGTATTGGTTGAACTTCCCTTTGGACAGGGCACCGCATTGGGCAAATGAAGTAAACTGGGCTGGAGCACTTATCACAAATGGTGAGGCATGCCGGCGCTGTTCCTTGTGGCTCCATGCTGAAACAGCTGGGTGAAGGAGACTGGGCTAAACTGGTGCTGTAACACCCAGCGGGACAAAGGAGAGAGGCTGCCACACAAAGCTTCTAGGGTATTAGAAATATGGTGTCAGCCCACCTCTCAGTGAGCATGTAACACATGGCACAGGTACTCCAATGTCAGCACACTTACTGCCATTTTAGTACCAATGACCTTCACAATGACCAGTGCAGAGTCACAGAAGACACACTGCATACTGTGAGCCTCACCACTGTGTCTTACTGTGCCATGGTGATCAAAAGAACAGTATGGGATGGAGGGTTAATGGCAAAACACAGTGGAACTGTTGAAATAAAGGAGCGTTCGTCCCCCTCCAAACGTTCATGGCAACTTTCTTACATTCTGGAAAAGTGCAACCTTGTGACAGGCAACAGTTTGGCTCTGCTAGGTGTGAGAAAGCACTGAGCCGGTTGGCATTTTGCTGAAAAACACTCAAGTCAGTGCCTCCTCTTAGCTCATGATTAAAATAAATAAATAAATAAATAAATAAATAAATAAATAAATGAAGAGCAGTTACCGCATATTTTGATGAAGTATATTGGCCTGGATGCCTCATGAATGGCAATGCCAACATTTTTGATTACTGTGATGCCTAGATCTTGTAATTTAAAATGATTGTATGAAATCTCCTGGCAGCAAAATCTGGTTTCTCCATTTATAATTGTAAGAAGGTATTTCCATTTGTAATAAAATAAATATCTGTTCTCATTTAATATATTTATTGTCCAGCTATGCTAAAAAAAGATATTGATATCTAATGAATAAGGTGCATGCACATATATAATTATTAAATCTGTGTATCATAAAGGAATACATGTGGGCTCTTCTTGGAACTAGATATACCTGAGTGCATGCAAGCATTCATGATATGTCTAAATATGGGAGTCATTTTGTTGAAAAAAGCCCTTTCATCTGAAGTCTCTGAAGTGCAGCAGTATGGTACATTAAGTATGTAAGAAGATGAAAACTGTCTTGTTTGAGGATAAATTGACTCTTCCACAAGAAAATATAGTGCCCAGACTGACCAGAAGCTTAGGGAAGATTTGTTCTTACTTTTAGAAGAGGAAGCTTAAAGTGAGGAACACAAGATAATGTGAAAGAATTAATCATACTATTAGTTTTCTCACAATATTTACGTCAGCTAGGGTTGTGAATAGTAAGCAATTTGTGCTAATACAGCTACTGTTCTGTCTCATGTAGAACTAGGAGTTATATTACTCTGGGAGAAAACGAAACCAAAACAAGTGTAAATATGTCTTCATAGTCAGGCCACAAAGGGTGAATGACAAATCCCAGATAAAAGCCATTGAGCCATTGGTGGTTGCAAATGTTTCAGTTGCTCATAATTGAGTATAAAGACAACACATCTTTTAGAAGGTGGTATGTGCCTATCTCTTTAACATGACTTCTTAAATTAGTCTGAACTAAGTCTCAGTCTTCCAGCAGTACCTTAGAAGATTCTGCGGGGCATAATTTCAATGCAGAATTTCCTTTAAAAAAGTTTTCTGTAAAAAAATCTTCAGAGAGGAAATCTGGATGTAGGGTTCCTTTTTGTGTCCAAACAAAAACCCATCTGTAACAAAAACATCTTTAAACTTTGTGTTTACAGAGTTTTTATGTCATTTTATTGTGAGCAAAAGATAGGTCAATATTAGTGCCAGCTCACAAATGCAAAACCTGAGTACTATATTTACTTTATTTGCATATTGTAATGCACCAAATGAGCTGCCGGGTGACGAGTAGAGTTGAGGACCCTTTTGACTCCCATTTTTATGAGATACATTTAGAAAAACAAACTTCTCCATGCTGTACGTTCTTCTGTAATTTAAAAAAAATTGTTTATAATTTTTACCTAATATCAAAGTTACTGACAAATGCTGGATATATATTTTTAGTGCAATGTGATTATTGCTAGGATTGGCATAAACATACATAGCATTATGACATTCACAGAGCTGGTGGTCTGTAGTCCTCCTCTAAATTGCTGAAAAAACTTATTTTCTTGTATTTAATATGTTTGGGGGTTTTTTTTAGAGTCATTCTGTGGATTATTCAAAACCAAAAGCCTTGAGATTTTTCTAAGTTTTAGAAGAACTGGATACAGTGTATAAGCTCATATTATAGGGATGGACTCCAAATGGGAGCTTGAGATCCCTATTTTTTTAGCCCGTATTTTGTTCTGGCCTACTGGAAAATGTTTTGTTCTAATGTCAGAACAATTTTATACACTCATGCTGATAAAATGCTGCATATACATGTCACCAGTACTTTTATCAATACAAACTTCTGATCGATAATGCATGGCTGACACCTCAGCTTTAGCTCCAGAGTCTTAATTTGCTTCTGAAATCAGTTTTGCTTTATGTCAGGAATAACACGCTGCCATGGTGATAAACTGTGAGCTCCCCTTTATGAAATGTTAATAACTCTCGAGTTTCTGCCAAATTCATGCTCATCAGCATGGTGCCAATTACAGTGAGGTGAAAACAGATGTATATAAAAACTTAGGCATATAGTCAGTTTTTGTCCTCAGGTACGGATAATTAGAATGAACAAGAATGATCATTAATAGAGTAAATTTTCTCTGTGGGTTCATCTTCATATATAGAAAATATGCTCCAAATAAATAGGACTGTATGCAAATAGTACCTAAAAATGCAGAGCCTGCATTTACTTTTCCCAAAAACATTTCCCCTGTTTTTTCGTGTGGCTCATTTTCAGTAAATGTATCATGACTGTGAGAAACACATGAAATGTTTGGTGAGAGCTCAGTCCATCTAGCTCATTGTGTGCTACCATGCATCTTTCTTATTAGGTTGTCTAGTATTTGCAGCCTGCTACTCCATCTTTGCCATTGATAGAGGTACGGTTTCACAGCAGGGATTTATGATCATATTATCCTTGCTGAACCAGCAGCTGAGAAACTGGATTTCTAGAAGGCCTGCCCCTTCCACTCGATACTTGGCAGGCAGGTTGATTATTGAGAAATGTGGGGTAAAGGACTCTGCCCTTTGTAAGGGCCAGTCACATTGCCCACAGATCATATATGGCAGCTTTTTGAGTACTGGTTATTTAGTGGTAAATAAAAGAGTAGGTTGATCTGTCTGCCCAGTGTTCTGGACAAGACACAAAAAGGAGGACAAAATTTATATTGTCCAAATTAGGAAGTAGTTCAAAATCACCAACTTGTGTTGCACCCTTCAAATACCACTGTATGTACTTATGTCCCATCCATAATTGGAAAATGAAGGCAAACAAAAAGACATGTAGGTTTTTCTTTTTTTTTAAAAAAAGCTCTAAGTGATTACTTCTAGATAAAAGTCCTTGAAATCTCTAATTAAAACTTAAAATTCCTGATTGTCTATTATCTATTCAAACTGTTAGACATTATCTCTCTGACATTTGAGTTGGAATAAAGGATGATATGCAGATATAATATTAAAAAGCCCTAATAATATTTCAAAAGAGAAAAAATTAGGCAAACAGACTCTTTTATAGTAGTGACCCATTTAGTGATAATATCTGTCACTCCATATAAAGAATTTTGCACAGCCACAAAGAAATGTAATTCAGCCACACAAACACTATGTAGGGGTTCCAAATCAGTCTTTAGGATTTTTTGGCACTATGCAACAATTAAGGAACAGCCCTTGGCAAATAATTTTCAAGCAGATTAACAACCAATAAATGTCTAATGAAATTTTGAACAGCTTCTTAAGCTATTTTATTCATGATAGGTCGACATAAGTACTATGGGTGTTTACTTGTCTTGCTTCTGCAGTAGACAAGAAAGGATAAGCCGTAAGTGCCACTAGCCTTCTGACATTGCCTTCCCTCATTTTTCTGTGCTTTATTTAGCAGAATTGTACGTGATTTATCTAGAATTCTGCATTGCAATGGATTTCACCATAGAGGGAATCTGCAATTCAACAAGTCCACCCTTCCAAAGTAAGAAAACAGATTTCCTCTAAATTATTTTTTATGATGTTCTAGCCAGAAATCCTTTACCAGTATTTAGTTAGCAAGTGTTCTACTTCCATGAATATTTCTTGTGAATAAGGTGGCACTTAGCTTGAAAATTAGTTTAATAAACATTATGAAGTTCCTTTAGGCCAAAACATGCATGAAAATATTTTGTTAAACTCTCTGATATAAAAAAGTTTACATTTGCTTTGTGCAGAGATCAAATTTTATAGATCTTTGGGTGATCCCATAGAGGTCACTTTAAAACTTGGGTTTTACTAGTATATGCTACTATACACATTCAAAGCCCTATTTTAGTGTCAGTAGATAAGGAAGGAGAAAACAATACCCTTCTGTCCTCCATCACAATGTTTCTCCTTTTCAGTAGTGTTCCCCTTCTCAGTGCAATCAGTAACATACGTGAAATGACCATCTCTGGGTGCATTTCCTTCTCATATTAAGCTTTCTTTTCTGGGTATTTTCGTTAGTGCACTTGTCCCAGTGCCCTCCTGTGCTGCTGCCCTGCTCCCCCATCATTGAGCGAAACATGCAAAACACTCAGATGTATTGGGATTTACCTTATAAATACCGATCCAATACTCTCCGTAGGACTGGCTGGGGTGTCATTACTTGACTTCCGGAAGCTATTCTGACTTTCAGAATGAAAAACAGAGTCCTCCAAGGAGCTTCCTTTTCTCAGCATTTTGATGGAGCTAACTGCAGACTTAGGTAAGTTCAATTCTAGAGCGATCCTTGAAACACACAGCCTTTCACTGCTTCAGGAAGTGCTGCCTTTGTGCAACTCCAGCCCAAACTAGGTTTAAAAATCAGTTAATGAGTAACGTGGTGTTGTGACATCATAAGGGAGTTTTCTTTTTTATCTGCAGCACTTCAGAAGTTTACTTGAAAACAAAAATGATCAAATCTAGGTGAACTGTGTATTTGAAATTTCATTATAAATAACACTAACTTGTTTGGATGAATTGAGGAGTGTAAAACAAGAACTCTGTTTCAAATGATGTTTTGTTTCCATCTTTGTACCTAAACTAACATGGTCTGTCATAAATTCTACTTTGTGAATTATCTACCTGTCTTTAAATTTTCAAGTTTGAATAGCATACTTCTATATATTTAAGAAGTGACTACATGCAGCTGTTGTGACATGCCAAAATTATTATATTGCACTTCTCTGGTGATAAATTGGTCCACATGTGTGGATGTAGCTGCTATGAATTCAAATGATTGTAGTTCAGTTTAAGTACAGGTAGTATTTTAATTCTTAATCCACAGGAACCCAACCGGACAAAACCAGTTTGTCTAACCAGTTTTTCCATAGGAATTGGCAAACATTAACTACAAACTTATATGGTTTTCTGTTTGTTGAAGATTACTATAATGATTAGGTTAGTGAATTAAATGATCAGCAATCTTTCTTTATATTGCAAAACCTCTTATAGTACTGATTTAGCACCCAAAACATCTGGAAATTCTGTTAAACTTCATCTTGGACCTGCACAGTAATGAAGATTTGTCTATGAGACTGACCAAAGATGTTTAATGAAATGCACTCTTTCTGTTCTCCACATCTATAAACAGCTTGTGAAACAGTACAAATCCATTTGGACTGTTCACATGTTTTATTTGTAAATGCAAAGACATATGAACAAACGGATGTCTTTTTCTCTTTTTAAATTTCTTTTGTTTCTAGTTCCTTTGCATAGCTAAATACCTAGTCTTTTTTAAATATAAAATTTGTGATCAGTATTAAGCAAATTGTAATGAAATCTCCAAATGTGTGAAACAGTAACTATTGAAATACAGGATTAGCATAATATCTAAGAAAGGTAAAGATGAAATACCTACTTCCTTGGAAGCAAAAGTTCCAAATAAATGTGAGAAGACTTTAAAGAAAAAAGTCAGAAAAGGAATGAAATATATGCTTTTTGTCATCTAAAATATTCCCCAAGAAACCTGTACTTAAGGATCTGTATGTTAAGCTACTTGGAGTTGGAATTAATGTCGCCCTGAGTCACTATGCTGTACATGTTTGGTTTCCTGCTATCTAGGCCTTTTGCTCTGCACTTGATCCTGTGTGGTCATAGGCTACAAACACAAGGCTGCCTAACTAGGCAAAGTCTCTGTACTTTATTACTTTTCCATAAAACAAGTGATATAACCTTCAACAAATACAAAAGTTTTTCCTTCTCGAGTCACAAGAAGAATTTGCCTTGGCTCTGTTGTGTTGTTCATATCTATCCTCTTAGGGTAGGAAGTCTTTATTCTTTCCAAAGAAAGAAACAGTCTTAAAACTATTTAGAAAACTTAAGTGACATAGTGAGCTTGTAAATCATTAATATAATGTATTTATCTTTGAAAGCAATCTATTTGTACAGTAAATTGTAATGAAACCCCTTCATTAAAAGTCAGAATTGCAACTGTGTTCTTTCTGTATGTTAAATAGCAAGTACGGTGAGAGGGCAATTGATTTTTTCCCGCATGGGTAATTGCAGGAACATTTATAGCAAGGAAAAACTATGACATGATTTCTTCCTTCAATTTTATGCACCTTTGCTACAAAACAG
>VZTR01001003.1:76733-95281 GCA_013400775.1 Chaetops frenatus | reverse complement strand
CACTGACACTCTGTTATCGCTTATCTGCTAGACTATATCTTGTGGAGTCTAGGACTGTTGCAATTGCTTCTGATAGGAAGGCAGAGGGGGAAGAAATGTGGCTGGTGTCCTTGGACCTCATACAATTTTATTTTCAGTCTGCAGCAGTTGTCACTAAAATGTTAGAACTTGTCCAGAAAAATGTACACATTTTTCTTTCTTTTTTTGTTCTCATGACTACTGTGATTTTTTTTTGCATTAAAATAAAGTGAATTACTCCAGGAGAAGACATGGTGGATTATTCTTGCTTTCCCAGTCCCTGGAGTATTTCTTCTGAAGATAGAGATACTCAGAAATATATTAACAATGCCAATTGTGTTACACACATTTTAAGTTCTCATGTCTTTACTAAATGTTCTCATGTTATGGGATAGGAAGAAAAAAGTAATGAAATCTGGGTATTCAGAGCAAGAGATTTCATTTATGCTAGGAAGGCCTTTGTGCCTTATGATAGGTGATTGCTAAGAAACTGCTTAAATATTGCAAGTTTAAGTGATGATGCAGGGACATGTTGTTAAACAAAATATGTAAAGAGATGTCAGGGGGTATATTTTGGACAAAACATTCCATTTTATTGCCATCCAGAAATGACCCAAATGGAACAATAAACCAGCTGCTGAACTTGTGGCTGAAGGTCATACTAGTGACTTGAGATGATAGCGAATGTTATGTACAGTCTTATAAAAGTTTACGTCTTGGCTGGAGTGTGGCCACAAAAACGTACAGATTTTTTAGTAAGGAGCAGGGGAGTCAAAGAGTGGTCATTTTATCAGTTTGTTCTGAGTCTCAGAATTTACTGGCCTGTAAGCTGGACTGCATAATTAGCCTGTTATGATCCCTAGAATAATGGGGAGGTTAGTTCTTACTTTATGTGTTTAGCTCACGTATTTCTGGTTTTCTGAGCTATATACAGAAACAGCTGCTCTGATTCGGAACTGACATTGTCTTTCATGGTTAAGATGGTCTCTCTCTCTTTTTTCCCTGCTTGGACTAAGTCTATGCAAAAACTGGTATTTTTTTTCCTCTGAACTGGACATGTGAAAAGTGCACCTTTCCACAGATAATTCCAGAAGGAAATATGAGTACATGTTGTTAACTCCAAAATCAGTTTGGACATTTTTAGGTAAATTTTATATCTAGTTTCTGATATTCTGCTCCTTTTTCTGATCTTAGAGTTCTTGGTTTTTCTCTTGAACTGGGGTTTTATCTGTTCTACTCTATGCTTGATTTGCAACAGTGAGATACACTCAGTTTGTATGTAGTGAGTTTTCAGTTGTGCCTGTTCCTGCTTGAACTTACACAAATGCCGTGTTGAGTATGTGGGATGCTACCAGCAGATATGTAGGATTGCTGTGCCTCCTCCTGTGCTACTCTGAATTCTACATGGAACCAGAACTCGTGTAGAATCATAGACAAATTTGTGGAGCGAGGTGACAGGAAACTGGTCAGGTGGAGTGAGAGAGGTAGATGAATATGTAGCATAGAAGAATTATACCCAAAGGTACCTAGGAATGAAGTAAATGGTGTGGTGTCTGTATTTGTGGAAGCCAGTGACTGTTTAACTCTGTAGTAATCTTGTTGTTGGAACATGCTCTTAAAACTATGTCTTTTCTGCTCCCTTGTATTTTGGTCACCTCAGTAGATGCTGTTTTGGTTACTCCAGTGTATGAATATCCAGTTCTCTTCCTCGTCCTGGAACTCCCTTATGCTCAACTTTCGGAGGTCCATATTTGTGTTTGGAAGCCTCTACTTCCAGGCAGGAAAAACTCTTTTAAGAAACAAACCCTAACTCAATGAACTTGGAAGAAAGCCTTTGAGGTGGAGAAGACAGTCTGATGTGGTGAGATTATGAAAGGCAACTTTACTGTAGAAGATGAGACTTTGTAAAATTTTCTTTAACAGAAGGAAACACTGAAGTCTAAAAATCCAAGCCTTAATCCTTGAGCACTTGAGGCTGATAAGGAAATGAAAGACAAAAAGTGTTTGAGAGAAAAGAAATGATTTTGTTGCCATGTGTGAGAGACTTAGGTTTGTTATTAAGTTGACTGAAAGACAATTGCCATTAATAAAGACTGGACCTTTGTAAGATATGCTTTAAAAAGTTAAATAAATTGAGCTTTGTAAATGGCTGTGTTTCCCATTCTCTAAATGATATCTAGATCCTTGGAGTACTATCAGACCAAGCACTAAAAAATGTGAATTGATCTATTCTCTTCAGTACTGTAATACTAACACTAATATCTTCATTTACACAGCTGAATCTGATGAGTTTGTCCAGGTCATGTTTTCAAACTTTCTGTTTTAATGATGAAGATTACTGGCAGACCTAGAGTAAAATGTTGCTAGGAGTGAGAAGTAACAATATTTTACCAAGCTGGTGGCTACTGACATGAAAGGAGGAAATAAATTTGGAGAATGGCATTGTGAAATGTTGGAAATTCCTGCTTATCCATGCTGTTGTCATCTTTGTGGTGAGCTAGCTGCATCCTGGCTAGACCTCTGCTTTATTAAGCACTCCATTTGGTAAATAAGGTATTGGTAGGTACAGTGTAAAATTGTTACATGAGGGGCATCGAGAGGAGAAAGGACGACACAAACCCTCGGCATAGAAGCAGATCAAGAGAGATTTATTTCCTGGGAGTCCCCTTTTACAGGGGAGGATTCAAAAGATCCCGCCTTGCCTCCTGATAGGTTCGGGTTATAGCCTGGGCAGTTCATTTGGCCAGTGATGCATGCTGTATCCCATTGGTAGATGTCATTGGCAGACAGCTTAGCCAGGGGCAAGAGAAGCCGTATTGCAACATAAAATATCGCTGCTAACAGTGTAGTGACACCCCCTCTCAAGAGGTGCATGGACAAATTCCAGTAAAGCTCGGCTAGAGTAGCAGCACCAAGAAGGTGCATGAGGCCATAATAACATCAAAGAGATAGCAGCTGGTAATACAGTTGTCAGCAAAGCAATAAAAACATGGTAATAGGAAGCCAACAAGGCCAGCTTCAATATGTCTGTGTCACAAATAATTAAAACAGGAAAGGCATTTGAGGTATTATACAAAATCCCACCTAGCTGAACAGAAGCTTCGTCAGAATTCTGATCCAATCGTTGTCAGACAACCGTGTGCTGCAACACTGAACTTCATTTTCAGGTAGGAAGCATGAAAAACCCTCACTGGATAGAAACTTGCCTACAGTAATCATAAAGATGATCTGAACAACTCATGGATTTGGTTGCTTTGATTTTCTCAGGAAGTGATTAGACTAGCCCCGGAGAAAAGTAAACAGATCCATGAAATTTAAGCACTTCAAACCTGTTTTTCTGTTCTTTATAAGAAAAGTGGTGGTTTACTGCCCTCATGTCATCCCAAGCAGAATTTGCCTCCCCTTGTTTATATGGTGCCTTTTTACCTCTTACCATATATTTTTATTTAACACAAACAATAGGAGGAAGGGCTAGAGATACAAGATTAATCTTATGTGATTGTGTTGTAGAGCGTTTCCTGAAAGTAAAATAAAAACACGTGTTTTGTTTTAAAAGAAACTTTTTCCTTTTGAATGCCCTTTCAAAGGTAAATTTCTATCCCTGTATACACAGACATGGTTTTATCTGCTGTCTTTCTCTATGCAATTGTGTTAAAAGCGAAAGATTTTTTGCCAAGGAATGACAATTAGAAGGAACCTTGGCCAGTGCAAAAGAAGAATGAAAGCTTAGGTGCATTTATTTTCCCTTGAAGATATTATATTTAGCATGGTTTAAATATATATAGGCCTCACGTCCTTCCTGCATGAAGGGCACAGAAGAGTACAGAACTGACATTGTTCTGAAACAAAATGCCTACTTGCAGCCTGGATATTGCTTTATTTGGTTTTGCTTTTCTTTTCCCTTTGATTTGCTTAATTTCTTTCATTCCAAGTGATTTGTTGTATATACTTGTCCTGTGTAGAGCATTGTTTGAGGCATTTGCAAGTTGGGTGATTTCATCTCTCCCTTTAACCACAAGCACGGTTGCAATGCCAGGGTTTAGCTCTTGTGACTGCAGTTGTGAGAGAAGACTGTCTATCCTGACCTCTGGGTCTGCTTCTCTTCTAGTGTGGGAGAAGGCAGTGAATTACCTGAACTGAGGGTGATGGTGAAGGCTGCTGCTGAAAAATACAGACGTGGTGAGCTGAAATCTGTCATTCCTGGAGGTATTTAAAAGACCCACGTATGTGGCATTTGAGGACATGGTTTAGCAGTGGACTTGGCAGTGCTGGCCTCAGTAGTCTTAGAGGACTTTTCCAGCCTAAATGCTTCCATGCTTCTATCTCACTGGTAGCTGTAGGGCCCATCTGCTGGTGCTGTGTAGGGCTGCAGAGAAGGAAGGAGTCTGCAGCACTGTTCTGCAAATGGGTGAGGTTCATGGGTAGACACATGTATTTGTCTTTTTCTTTTAAAAATATATTTTATTCTATGAGGCTAATAGTCATGCAGCCTGTGGCCTAATGGGAAGATTTATTTTCATGTACACATCAATTAAAACTGATTGTTGTGCCAGTATTTGCCATTTAAGAGAGTTTGCACCACATCAGCTACTTATAAAGAAATTGCAATTAAGCAGGGATAGGTTATAACAATAGAGTCTCATTAGTCTAAAATACCTCTGTGCATGTTCTAATGAGGAGCTTAACACATTGTACAAACAGCACCTAATGAAGTTAATGCCACCCTTGAGAGTTGAGTAACGGTAGACTTGTTTTTACAATTACATTAAGTGAAACTTGAAGATGTGAGGGTATTTGGGGAAGGTTAAAAGAACTGATTTCAATCTAGTCTCTGTTACCAATTAATGCTTAGTGTTTAAAAAGCCTATTCAAGCAGCCTGTCATTCAAATAAGTGAGGTAGGGAAAGCCTTGAAAACTTTAGCTCTTTAATTTGACCAGCAATAGAGGACTGCATCCTTGAAAACCATTCTACTTTAGATTAATTACATAAAACTCTGGTTTGGATCAGTTTGCACTTGATAATATCGCTTAAAGGAGCTGAACCATGGTAATTTTAGTTGGTCCATGTCTGCATGCATTTCTCAGATGTTGGTAACTGGGTTTAGGTTTTTAGCAACCTTTTTTACAAATCTGTTTTAGTAGTTCTAGTATATCTAGAAACATGTTTGAAAATATAAGGAAGCACTTTTAAAATCTTTACTAGATCTGGCATTATATGGCAACCCATTTTTACTTTTCATAGTTTATCATTAAAAATTAGAGGAATTGAAATTTTCATCAGAGCATACTCTCCAGTATGCTGTATTCTACAGTGAACAATAAAATACATGGTAAACTACCTGGTAAGCTAATAGCATAAGAAGTTGTTGTTTTGCGCAGAACAATTTTTATGTTGAAACCTATGTTTTGTAGGTCAGTTTGCTATGCCAAACTATCGATTTGTTATTGGTAGTATAGTAGTACCCTAAGTGAACAAAGGCTGTTTATGTTTAAACAGAAGACATAGCCCTGTGTTCCAGTAAAACTGGAAACAATGCTTCAAGGCTTTTAATGTCTATAAGTTCTCTAATGTTGTTTTTCATTATTAGCAATTAAAAGTAATAATAAATATTGCCTATGAATTTGCTGGATAACCTAATCTGGTGGTAATTTACTTGTGTTAATGAAAGACAGAAAATATGAGAAATATTTTATTTTCTCAGTTGCTAGTTTTCTTGGAAACCTTTAACATTTTTGTCAGTTTTATATCTGAAAGATTAAATTAAACGTAAATTTTGAATCAATTTTGGTTTATAGTCAGAATCACTGCATAGTTTAAGAAGTTTGTATTTTATGCCCAGCATTCTAAGGCTATGTGAATCCTATGTGATAGAATCATAGAATCACAATAATTGGAAAAGACCTCCAAGATCATCAGGTCCAACCTGTGCCTGAACACCACCATGACAAATGGCACTGAGTGCCATGTCCAGTCTCTTCTTGAACACCTCCAGGGACAGTGACTCCACTGCCTCCCTGGTCAGCCCATTCCAAGGCTTAACAACGCTTTCAGTGAAAAACTTCTTGCTAATGTCCATCCTGAACCTCCCCTGGCACATCTTGAGGCTACATCCTTTAGTCTCTAAAACAATGACCTTAAAAATGCTCTTAAAATTCACTGTTTTATACTAGGTTTTAGAGGCGTGATGGTAACTTTGCATATATAAGCAGTTTTCACCAGCAGATTTGCTTCCTGTGTATTGTTACTCAGGCAAGAACTGGATTTGTTATTTACCTGAGATATTGAAGCTAACTTTTGGGTTCAGCCTTGTTTCTGAGCTTTCCATGAGAAGCCAGGAAAGGTAGATTGTAATGTGATTCTTCCATGACCATATGCAATTGCTGTCTTGAATGCTTCTCTGTGTACTTTATTTAGGCCTCCAGCAATAAGAAACTTATTTTCTAAATTCTATTGAATCTGCTGATAATTACACCTTCACTGTCTCTCACTATCACTCTTATTCTTTTGATACAGCCTGCTGTATGTTGATGCCTTAGTGGTTTACACACTTTGTCCCTGCCCCCTTCAGTAAAATTTCCTTTTGACTCAACCCTTTATACTTTGCCTCCAAATCCTACATGTCTAACTTTTGTGTGTGTGTGTGTGTGTGTGTGTGTGTGTGTGTGTTTGTAACTTTCTTTTTCCAGGAAATAATTACCATCTTTTGTTGGTTAGCTGCCATTTTTACACCAAATTTTCCTGAAAATACTACATTTTCCCCCCACTCCTTCCCTGGTATGCACTCAACGTATACAGAAGTTAGACTGTTATAGACTGTTACTTTGAAATGAAGACAAAATGGGATGAACCATTCAGAAAAAACTAAACTTTCTCTTTGTGTGAGGTGAACTTATGATATTTATGAGTAAGTAAACTGAAAAAGGTTTAGGAAACAAAAGGTCATGTTCTGTTTCCTACAATCTAGTTTTTTAAAAATTTAATCTGCAACATAAATTATTTTCAAACCTGACTATTTCTTTGAATTAATAAAATGAAAGGTCTCTTGCAGGGTATAAGTTAATATATAGTTGAATAATACACATTATTACTAGAGAAGCCTAAGAATTGGATTATTTTAAAGAACAGCAGTTAAAAAAGGGAGAACATATATCTAAGCCCACTAGGCCAAGTTTAGTTTTCTGATCTAATGTTGCCTCAAGAAAGAGATTTGATGAAGACAAGTACCATTCACACGAATGATGAGGAGAAAGCTGATAAAAAAACATTCTTCTGAAACTTTGTGCTCTTGACTTTTTCTTTTTTTCCTAAACTAAATATCACTGCCCTCAGTGGTTATTTGCCTGTCCTTTTTTTTTTTTTTTCTTTTTTGGGGTGTGTCGTTTTTTGTGTTGTTGTTTTTTTTTTTGTTTTCCTTCATATTTTTCAAAGCCATAAGTACTTATTATGTGGGCGAACAGCACCATCTAGTGGGTTCCTGCCACCCCGGTGGCCTGTGCTGGAGGGCATTTGCCTGTCTCTTCGGCGGACCCGCAGTCACGGACCTCTCCTGCTGGTGCTGCAGCTGCCAGTTCCCATTTGCTCGGGACGGGGCCTAATGCAAGTGATAGACCGCAGATCCCGCAGTCAATCTGGAAAGCATTGCACAGAAATTTAGTGCATGACTTTTCTACAGCTCGGGGTGAGTTCAGTGTCTTGAAGAATTCATTGATTTATTTAATTGTTCTAAAAACTCTTCTGATAACATTTCAGTAAAAAGCATCCTTTACAAATGTTCTGCATTTGAGAATGCTCTTGATTAATTTTGCAGTGCATTTATGAATATTAACAGAGCTCTTCAGCAATGGTCTTTCTTTCAAAGAAAACTTTTTCCACTGTGAGTCATTCACCTTTCTCTCATAGAGTCTTAAATGTGGATTTTTTGGATTATTTTTACAAGAATTTAAGTTAAAGATACTCTAAGTGATTGAGCCAAAAATGATGGAACAAACAAGAAAGTTGATATCTGTAGGTACCCATGTCAAAACAGGTGCTAATAATTCACTTTTTGTGAGTTATCTGTTAAATCAAGAAATTTAACAAATTTAAAATCAAGAAAGTTATAAACTGAAGGAAGTTTCATAAATTTTTGCTTTCCAGAAAAATTATGTTTAATATGTGGCTTTTACTCAATGTTGTGTACATTTTATGTCAATAATGCATTTAATACATTTGAGATTACTGGATAACAGAAAACATGTGTCTACTAGGTATGAGTATTTGTGAGATGCTGATACATAACCTGTATCCTATTTTGTGATCGGGATGTTTGTCATTTGCTATTTATAAGGCAGGCTATAAAAGTTAAGGTGAAGAATTCGTAGAATCAGGAGCATAGAAAAGTTGGAAGGGGCCTTCAAGACCATCTATTTCCAACCCTCATGTCACAGGTGGGGGCATCTTCCACTAGATCAGATTGCTCAGGACCCCATTCCAACCTGGTCTTGAACACTGCCAGGGATGGGGCACTCACATCTTCTCTAGGCAACCTGTTCCAGTGCCTTGCCACCCTCACAGTAAAGAATTTCTTACTAATACCTAATCTAAACCTACTTTCTTTCACCTCAAAGCTATTCTCCTTTTTCACGTCACTGATGCCCTTATAAAATGTCTCTCTGCGACCTTCTGAAAAGCTCCCTTCAGGTACTGGAAGGGTGCAATAAGATCTCCCCAGAGCCTTCTCTTTGCCAGAGAGAACAACCTCAACTGTCTCAGCCTTTCCTCATATGAGAGGTGCTCCAACCCTCTAATAATTTTCCTGGACTTGCTCCAACAGGTCCACATTCTTCCTGTGCAGGGACCCCAGAGCTGGATGCAGGGTTCCAGGTGGGCCCTCACCAGAGCAGAGCAGAGGGGCAGAATCCCCTCCCTCCCCTGCTGCCCACGCTGCTTTGGTGTGCAGCTCTGGACATGTTTGACTTTCTGGGCTGTGGGTGCTCATGGCTGGGTCACGTCCAGCCAGCACCCCCCAGTCCTTCTACAGGGCTGCTCTTGATCTGTTAATTTCCCAGCACATCTTCCAGGTCTCAGTGTCTTGCAGCGGTGGGTGCTGGCAAGGAGCCGCTCAGCGCCACGGGCACACAAACCGGCAAACACACACGCCCCAGACAGCTCTTGTAATCCTCCAGCGAAAAGAAGCAAGAAGGGTTCTTCTATGAAGTCCCAGGGGGTTTATTACAGCCACACGTGAAGGGATCAAGTGACAAAAAACAATAACAATGGGAGGGTACAAGGGTTTTATACAGGGAAAGTAGGGGCAGAGAGAGCATCAGGGCCAATAATCTGAGGACTCAGGGTCAGTACACAGGAGGGGCCAGGGCATGTGGGTCAATGGGAGGATAGGGAAGGAGTGGTTCAGGAGCCGAGGCCAGTGGGGGACCAAGGAAGGGAGAACTTTCTAGGACCCAGACATAGAAAGTATAAAGGGGCAGGGAGGCAGAGAAACTGACTGGGGAAACAGAACTGGGGTACGTCTGCACACTGCTGCAAGGCACCTTGGGACAGGCCCTCCCTGTCATCACAATTAGGGGGTTGGTCTTTGCCTTAGGGCTCATCCCTCCAAGGGACCTCAGCTGATCCTGGTTCCATGGGCTCATAGTCCTCCTCATCAGGGTGTTTCTCATAATCCAGTTCATATGGAAGAGCTTTAAAATATTACATGTTTGGTATATTAAATCATGTATCTGAAATTAGTTATGGAGAGTAACATATAACAGTTCCTAATCTGATCTCCTTTTGAAACACAAGAATTGAGTATGTCCTGAGTGTGGTTGGGAAAAAGGTGTGATCAAAGGAGGTTCACCTCAGATTGTTCTCTGAATCTGTATGTGAGATAAGGGGGTCCATGCTAGTTCCTGGGGAATCCACAAACATGTGTGTGCATATGAATCTAGGAAGAAGGGTGTGTATGCGTGTGTATCCGTGTTTGGAAAGGTAAAGTTATCAGCTTCACCTGAGCACTCCTCCTAACAAAGGGGATGGATTCTGTTGGTACTTTGGTCATCGGTGTATGTTTGGAAATGCTTTTCTTCCTTGTGGGATGCTAGATCAGCCTTACAATGTGCTTTCTTGTCCCATCCTGGAGGGACAGGAGAAGCTGAGTCTTTTGGCTGAAGGGACTCAGCTTTGAGCAGAAGCAGATTATGTTTTTCCCTGGAGATGGCTCCTGTTCAAACTGTCTTGTCAGGCTTATAGCAGAGTGATTCATAGACACGGGCATTTCCCTGGGCAGCTGGGCTTGGTCCTGCCAGACAGCAAATGCCAAGGAACTGGCGCTGGCTGGCTGCAGGTTCCAAGGGGAAGTTATCAATTGTCACTATAATGCTCCATGGTGGTGACATTGCAGCCTGAGCTTGTGTCCTGGCATCCTGCAGCAGCAAGAGGAGAAGATGACAAATAGTTATCCCTTTTCATTTCCAGAGCTGCAGGTGTTTGGACTCAGGAGTCAAGCAGTAAATGCAGCTGTTGTGCAGAGTCCTGATGTCTGTAAGAGATGTTGGTCAGGGACGAAGAGGGAAGATTGCAGCATTAGGTCTCTAGTGCCTCACTGTGAAAGTTAGCCAGTTGGAAACCTTTCCCCCATGCAGAAGTGTCCTTGTCATTTTTGCTGAAATGGTGGCTTTGGAGTGTCTGCTTGAGAGCCTCTTGAGCCAGAGTTGTGATGAACAGGTCTCGGGCTTCAGCCAGTGCCCAGCCTGATGGGGTTCCTAGCCTGGACATTGGAATTTATGCTGCATGGGCAAGTCAGTCTAGGAGGGGCACCTGGGATTTGGGTATACAGTGGCCCTGGCATGGCCAGAGCAGGGTCTGCTGCCAGAATGGACAACCATGAGAAACACTGTGTGCTCAAAGGAAGGCAGGACAGCCCCAGATGCTTGCAGAGATGCTGTGCCTGACTGCAGGTGTAAAAGGTGCGAAGACTTGGTTGTGATGTGCAACGTCTTTAGTTCTCTCTACTCAAGCCTTACAAGAGTTCTGTGATTTCAGTAGCATTCCTTTTGTCCTGTGGAGCTCCCAGATTTCAGCAGCCTCCCCATGTCTGCTCTATAGGAGCAACTGGAATTAAACAACAAAGGGCATTTAGCAAACAATCCAAATGGGAGGCATGTAATGTTTGCCTCCAATTTCTTTGCATGGGATCCTATGCTTTCATTTTGTATTTAAAATTCAGAAAGCAAGTTGACAAAATCTGTTATGTCTTATAAACAATTTAAATTAAGCAGTCCCTACAGGAGAACTCAATTTGCAAATGTTTTTATTTTGGACCATTTGCACATGCAGAAACATACACATACCTGTACACTTTTTTGCCACAATCTTGAAGTTCTTTCTGATAGTCTACATTTTTTTTCTGAGAGCTGTTACTTCATGGACAAGTCCTAATGCTGTATTGAAACTTATTACTTCATAACCATAATATAATTTTAGTAACCATATTAAGCCTTAGAACTGATCTGCCAATCAGTATATTGCACAGGTATTATATTACTTCATTATTTTCTGTGCAGTGTCTGTTTTGCTACATAGTATTTTCAAATATTTCCCCCAAATTAGTACTGTAACAACAGACTCTTGATTCAATAATGTGACTGTAAAACTTTATTTTTGTGCTAGTTTTTTGGAATGGAGTCTAAAGCTATCACAAGGAAATGAAGATGAAAAGTTTGGTTCCAAAAATGAGAGAGCTACAGTTTGTTGGAAAAACATGAAGGAGTCGTTACCTTGCATTCATGAGGCACCAGTTGAATTAGTCTTGATCATTCAAGTGTTTTTAAAACTGTGGGTGCCAAAAAACCTGAGACAGAAAAAGGCCTGTCAGTGTTCACAGCATGTGTGCTAGCTCTATCGAGTAGCACAATACTCAATTAGCAGGTAGTGAAAAATGAAAGACACTGAATAGTAGTAGCTCCACTGTCTTGCTTTCTAGGGAGGCAGTGTTCTCCTCAGGAGTGGTTTGTGTCCCTTCTTGAGTGTTTGCAGGCTGATTCCTTGACTGCTGCTGCAGTAGAACTGTAGGTCACAGGCAGCTGAGGAATGGATGGTGTGAAAGATTCGTTTTTGTATCTTAGAAGTGTCTGAAATCGAAACTGCATAAACCATCTCATTTCTGAAAAATTACTGCATACCAAAAATGGTAGTGTGCTAAGGCACACAATAATAATAAAAAATAGAGACTAGAAAAATTAAATCATGTTTGACCCTGCAAATATAAGTAGTAAGTGATATTGCAGGTTTTCAAGAAGCATTTGCTGTAGTGACATGGTGTATCTAAGGGGCTTCCTACTCTGCAATGGCTTTCAGTTACATGAAAGGATCTGTTCTGTAGAGTCAGCTTTATGGTAAACATAGGAACTTGAAGAATTTGGTGTTCTGTGCAAAAATTAAACTTGGAGGATATGATTTTACTGATTAGATGGAGCTGCAGCAAGACTTAAGCAGCTGATTTCATTTGCAAGATGAATTCAATAAAATAAAAGATACCAAATGAAAACTCTGAAAAGCCATGTATGCTTCACAAACAGCTACAACCTGGCAGATAGTGGGTTTGGTCCATTTCTGAAGGTAGATAGTGCCTGAAACAGTAGAGATGACTTGAGAATTTGGAATACTTCAGTCAAAGAAACTGTAGTGTATGAACATGTGGAGATCCAAGTTGTTGTCCAGAAAAAAAATTGTGTTGGCCCTTTGTCGTGGGTTGAAAAAGTAAGTTTTTCCTGCAAGATGAATAAAGCTTCCTGCAGGTACAGCTTCCTTCAGGCCTGGAGAACCAATTAACTGGCTAGTTCCTCTTAACTGGCTAGAGACTCCCTCTCTTGCTTCTGGCTTCCAAACAGGTAACAGCAGAGCCCGGCCAGGCCAGCTGGGCCCGGGCTGGGCCAGGCCCTCTCAATCAGGCCCTGCCAGCTTTGCAGGACTGGGCCGGGCTGGGCCGGGCAAGGTCCACTCAGCCAAGGGTGCGGCAGAGATCCCAGCCACCCCTGCTTGCCCCTGCTCTCCCCTCGGGAGTGCCACAGCCCCCGCTCCCCAGCCTCCCTGGGGAAGGAATGCAGCAGCTCTGGCCTCTGCCCAGCAGAGATCGTGTGACCAACAACAGAGCCTGGGAGAGATCACAACTCCCTCTGTACAGAAGTAACCGCCATGGAGACACCGAGGTCAGTGAAGAAGGGGCTGAAAGCCCAGAGGGAGGAGAAAGAGGAGATGCTTTAAGCTGAAATTCTTTTGTAAGGCCATGCTAATGGACTAAGATATATCAGACGATTCCTTATAACTCATGAATGCAATTGGGGGGATGCAATGTTTTAACTTAACTTCAACCAATATGTCTTGATGGAATTAATGTGCTCTGCACACCAGTATCAACTAAGGGCTCAACTCTTTACTTTTCTACCAGAACAGCTCAGCCTTAAAACAATAACCCTGTAAACAGAGGTGAGCCCTCAAAACCAGCTGCAGGAAGAACTGTGCGTCGAGGAAAGGACTTTCACATTGTGAACAGATTTCCTTTCTGGGCGGCTGATTAGCTGTGATGTAAACCATGAAAGAACTGTGTTCTTGTGGGAAGTTTCCATGGTGTGACAGGAGAGACTTCTCTCCCTACTGGACTAATTAAAGTCTGCTTTAAAGGTGGTAAACTGACTAAAAGTCTCTAGGTTTCGTCTCTTTATGCTATTGATGAATAAAGAGTTGTTGGTAAAGAAAGAGAAATAAGGTGGGGAGAAAAGGGTCTGAAGGTGTACTCTGATTCTTATTATTTTTCTTTTAAAACTATTTTTATACCTTTAAGATTTTGAGCCTGCTTTGCATTTCCCCTAATCCTTATCTCACAGCAGAAAATGAGTAAATAAGTTTAGTGGGTGCACTGATGTTAGACTAAAATGCTCAACCCACTACAATAAATTGGGGCTGTCGTGTGAGGAAGCGACAGAAACCACTACACCCTTACAACTAGTAGAAGGAGAGGCATGCCTTTACCTATAGAGTGGAAAAAGCTTACATCAGTACCTTAATTTGCAAACCTTAGGAGAGTTTGCCTAGTATGGACAATGATCAGGAACTGCAAGACAACTGTCATATGGTTACTCTTTAAGTGTTACAGGAATTCCTCAGGCTTAATGTAGTGTGTACTGAGTTTTAAACATGTTTGTTAGTTTGTTTGGGGTTTTAGTTGGTTGGTTTTTGTTTTTGTTTTAATATCAGCAGTGCATTTCCTAGTGTCCTGACAAAACAGTAGTTTTAATAATACTTGTGGGAAGCCACTGACACAAAAGAAATTTTGTTTCCAGGGAACAATTTTATATCCTGTGAGGCAATCAGGACTTAACTCTTAGGGAAAGGGGACAGATGTTACATGAAAAATCCCTGGGCAAGACAACACCTGTTACTAGAGAATATGTAAATGCGCCTGACAACTTTCAGAGAACACTTGTAAGACACAGCCTGAGAACATCTGCCTGTGGTAAAGAAAAACTCAGCCAGGACAGTCACAAAAATAAAAGTACAAAAGCTAAAAGCTAAGTGGCTCCAGTTCTTAAAAAAACCCAAAAAACAAACTAAACCAAAGGCCCCCAGAAAACAGCAGAAAATCCTGGTAACTGGAATGGATTCTCCAGGAGAGAATACTGCAAGAGTGTGGGAGAAGGCCACAGACTCCTCATTATGTGTGGAATAAAGCATGGCCAGTTTCCATTTCCTGCAAAGGAGAAATAATTGTGAGAAGAGAGCTTAATTTTGAATATTTTTTGATTTAGGAAACTTCTTTGAACTTCCAGGATAGACTGAAGAGGGTGGAGGAGAAAGGACAGAAACATACAACACATTTCTGTTGTGAAACATTTTTTCCAAAGCAGGTTGTTTGGTTTAAAGAACAATTAAATCCTTGAAAGATGCAACTTGATTTGACTTGAGCATAAGAATAAAATCTGCATGGTCTGGAGTCCCTTGCAATCATGCCACATTGAAAAATTTCCCACTGGAAGCAGTAATACTGTTCACTGTGATCGTGCCCTCAATTGTTACAGTATTATTGATGAATTTAGTCAATTTGGATATATGAATTTGAAATAGTTTAAGGGTGGGAGACAAATGAAGGGGAACTGTTCATTTCATAGTTTCTTACATGCAACATAGAGGCTTATGCCATAAAGTAGCATAAGGGGGTAGGTGGATTATTCCCAAGCACTCTCAAAGGATGATTTGGGAATACTACAGTTTCCAGCAAGAGATAGCACATCTTCATGTGTAAGTAAATGGTCAGTCTCCCAGAGGATGCCTTTTCTACTGTATTTTGAATGATTAGTACGCTTGCACAGTATACTGAAGGCAGTGATGTTAACTAGAAAATAGTAATAAACATTTGAAGTATGAGATCAAACCTTTCAAAGGTTTGTGGAGATTGAAAGATATGTAGACGGAAGTATTTGATGACTAATGTAGAGAAGAAAGGCCTTAAAAGTAAGACAGATGAAACTTGTCCTTGAGAATTTTATTTCCATTGCACAAAGTCTTCCTGAAATTTTTATAGGTCATTTAAGCCAAACTCCTGCAAACAAACCAACAAACCAACAGAACAACCCAAAAAGCAGAGCTCCAAGCCAAAAACCTCATTAATTATTTGCATTTTACTTCTAACCCTGAAAATCCCAGTTTACATATATGTTGACATTTCACAACTAAACTTTAGTAAATGCAAATTCTGTCCCAAAAACTTGAAAAATCACATTGTACTGACTTGAAAAAGTTGGTCATAATAATGTTAACTTTAACTTCCATGCTTTCATTTATCATCAATAAAAGCAAAGGAATCATAATGCTTCTTTACCTTATGGAGTATTTGAAGGAGCACACCAAGACAATGTGATAGGTGACAAACACTTCATTTTCCCACAGAAATGAGTAGGCCATAGCATCACAGAATATTCTGTTGGAAGGGACCTATGAGGATCATCAAGTCCCACTCTTGGCCCATACGGGGCCTGTATGTACAACCATGGTGTTTTAAGCACCTGGGTCTAACAAGCTGAGCTGTTCTCGGGGTCAGTATCCAGAATAAAGTGTGAGGAATATACTAAAATATGAGTCTGTGCTGAAGAGTAAGAGCAACAGGATCGAGCTGAGTACTTCCTATTCAGTGAGCCACTCTGATGATTGTCTTGTAGAAAGAAATTTGATTGTGTAATTAATGCTACAATGTAGAAGGAAGTTGTCCACCTCAGCCTCTTTGCTTCTATCACAACTGATAGAAACAAAAACCTGAAGAGGTGTGGGGAACTGGAAGAATATTTTCTTTTGCCAAGTTCTACCCTTTCTTTTCTCCTGTTTAAGAATTGTCACCAAGTGGTTTTTCTGTCTTGTCAGTTTTCAGAGTTTGTCCACTGCTTTTATGAAATTTGAAGCATAGCTGCTGGTTGTTCTTTAGCTGCTCCCTTTGGTTTTTAGCAAACACTGGTTTTAGGACTGTAAGGTGGGCCAATGAACTGCCCATTGCTGGCAAGGAGGCAGGTTCCTCCCCTCTGCTTTCAGCTTATGTGTGCTGATAGGTTGGCTCCACCATTCACAGGGTGAGGGGCACTGGCCTCAGTCTATGTAGTAGTGTATTTCAGCAGCACTGATAGCTTCAAAACATCCAATATCCTCTTTTACCTTTCTGTCACTTGGGTTGGTCATGATAAACACTGATTGCACCCCAAGTGAGGAAGGAGGCAAACTGGTTGAATATGTCAGTCACTGAGAATTGCAAAGCAGTGCTTCCTCTTCATTGTGTATGAAGCCAGCTCTTTTGGTCCTTGTCTTAGTATTGAATTACTTACCAAGTAAGTTTAATTTCTCCTTACCTCTTCAAAGATTGGCCTTTCTACATTTTCTTCTAATTATTTTTTTTAATTACTAGTGGTAATAAAGAATAATATAAGATAAATTCTACTTAGTGTTCTCTTTTTGAAATCACTGAAGAACTGAAATAACCAAGTCAGTGTTTCCCAAGTCTTACTTATCTTTCCAGTGAACTGTGCTAACTTGCACTCATGCCCTTTAAAGGTCACCAGCTCTCCTCATTCCCTTCTCTTATCTAGACATCCATCCTACTAGACCTCAGCAACATGGCTGTAAGGTTATAGAAGTCTGCTTACCTGAAAGCTATTGATTTTTTCCCATGCTTTCCTTCCTAAGAACCAGAAATGTTACTGTTATTTTTATCCTCATCTAAGTCATTTTCCACCTTTACTCTCTGTCACTTCCAAGCACAGATTCTGTCTCATATTTGTATTGAAATGGTTCCCCTTTGGGAAGACCTAGCCTATATCCTTCTCTATTTTACTGTTAAACATGTAAATTGCACATTATCATCATATTTGTGCCTCGGTGATACTGCTAGTGCTCACAGAAAGCACAGTGAATTCTGACCTTGCCAGCCAAATTGATGTTAAACTTGTTCTGTGGCACCTTTTTTGTTTCCCACTTGTGTTATTTAGCACTTTTCAGTTGTTTGGCCTGTTCTGTAATTTGGATGTAAAAGCAAGTATGGGCATTTGTGATATTATAAAGCTGCCCATTTTATTGTTTTTGTTGTTGTTGTTGTTTGTCTGTTTGTTTGTTTTAAAATATTTTGTTTGTTTGTTTTTCTGAAAAAAATTATATTATTCTAGATTTCACATGCAACAAATAAAAATCTATAAGGTAGTGTTCTGTACCACTGTGTTTATTCTCCACATAAGATGAATAGAATTGTCCATTCTTTTCGGGTACAATGTCAGATCTCTTTGTAACAGAGCACAAAAGAATATTGCACTGGAAAAGGGGACTGAATTATTTCCTTGTGTTTGTAAAAAGTGTTTAAGGATGTCTATCTTATTACTATGCAGATAAGAAGGACAGAAAAGTAGGTATTCAGGTTTTTTACAAATTGCACATGAACAATGGGAAAAAAAAAAATGGAATATTCAGCTCTTCATTTCATGACTTTGAATTCAGCTACTGGTGTCAAGTGCAAGAGTATAATTTGCAGAGTTTGGAAAGCGCAGTGCACTGCCAGACCAAAATGTAGTAAACCTGTCCTTATGCTACGAAAGTCACAATGAAGATATAGGGCTGCGAAAAAGTGTTTAAACATGAGTCACAGAAGCTCCTCTGATCTTGCTATCTACTAAATGGCAAACCAATTTATATAAATTAAAGGCAACACTATCTTTTAATGCAATCAGGATAGATACAGATATAAATATATTTATGTGTATATAAAAAATATATATGTATATCTTGACTACAGTAAAAGGTGGTCCTGCCTTTGAATTATGCCAGAAACTTTGTCCTTTATGCACAGAATCTGGATATAAAGCCATCTTAAAAAACCCCACAGTTGTTAGAATTCAGAGAGAATTCTTCTTTCGTAGAAACATGTCCTTCTAATAACTTTGCTGGTTTGAAAATATTTTGATTTCTTGTGAAACCTTAGGAATATCTTTACATGAAAATGCTGTAAGCAAAAACATTTAAATCTGT
>VZTR01001003.1:8723-54190 GCA_013400775.1 Chaetops frenatus | reverse complement strand
TTTCTGGAGGGACCCCTTTCAGAGGTTTCCTCCCAAATTTGTCTTAAACCAGGACATTCCTCACTAACATGTGTGCCAGGTTTTACAAATATGGTATTTAGTTAACCAGTCACTTCTAAAATTTTATTAATAGTACTGTGAGGTAAGTTAGCTGTGTTAAGAAAGTCTGCATACAATAACAGTTGTAATTCTGGAATTATGTGAACTAGAAGAAATATATATGTAAGTTTCAATATTTCCTGCTAGGTGGATATTACAGGTGGTGTTTTTTTTTTTTATTTTATATTTTCTGTTTGTTTGTTTGTTTGTTTGGGTTTTTTTGTCTTTTCTTTTAATTTCTTTTCCCCCTTGTGTTTATTTGGGGGTATTTTTTTTTTCTTTTCTTTTGAATTGTAGACTTCCAGCATGGAAAGTATCCCATAACAGGGAACGGTGTGTTGGACTGATATCTTCATAAACTCATCTAAGTTAATCACGTAATCTTTTGTGACTAGAAACAGTCAACTTAGGAACTATCACTCTATTTGCTTTTTAAAAGTGTATTACCTTTGTTTGCCTTGCACTGAACATAGGAAGGAAGAAAGCTGCTTGTAAAAGATTGCACAAGAACCTTGTGGTACTGAGTCACTAGGAAGTAAAAGGGCAGGTGGTCATGGCCTTTCATAGCTGATCCAGAAAGCCTGATCTCCTCCTTTTCCCAATAAGAAAAAAAATGGAAGTGGTGAAGATGATTGTCTTAAATAAGCATAGTGTATTTTATTACATGAAGTGTTACAAAGATGTTCTGGATTCAGTCTGTGGGAGGAAATGAGTCTCTCTGTTTTACTCACATAGACAAAGCCAGAATAACAGAAGATTTTAAGCCTAATGAGTTTTTTAGTCTCCCTTTGAATAGACTAAATTGTGTTTCTCTAGTCTCAAGAAACCTCACTATATCTGTTCTAGTATTATTAACATTATGTTAGGCAGAATTGAGTATAAGTCAAGACAGCTGATGTACTTTGCTAGCAGTAAAATATGCCTATGGAAAAGGAATGATTTGAACCTAGATTTCCAGTGATCTTCGGGATCTAAGCTATTAGACAGGGAAAAGGATTTGCTTTATTAATGATTTTAAATTGCATGGATTAATGTGTGTCTAATGAACTTGACGTATTAATCATTAATCCAATGCTATAAATCTTTTAATGACATCACATTTCTTGGAATAATCTGTCATATACTATGATCTGGTATCCTGGTTGCATAGGGGATGCCTTAAGAGTCTCTCTTGACAAGCCAGCAGCACCTTAGGTATATCCTGGGAACCTGTTATTGGGAGATTCAAGTGCAGTGACCTAAATCTGCTTTTTGTTTGTTTTGCTGCTCATCACAAAAAATTACCTTTTCTTTTTTATTTTTCTCACCAGAATCATCCCACAGAAGGAACCCCTGAGGGTCAGATCAGGATGCAGCTCACTTATCTAAGAGAGGAATGCCCAGTATGTTAAAACAAGCTGGCCAGTGGCACACTCCTGAGGAGGACAATGAGCCCATGGAACCAGGATTGGCTGAGGTCCCTTGGAGGGACGAGCAAAGCGCAAAGACCAACCCCCAGGCTGTGGTGGCAAGGAAGGCCTCTCCCAGGATACACTGCAGTTCTATGCAGATGTAGCCCAGTTTTATCTCCCTCACTGGTTCTCTGTCTCCCTGCCCCTTTTCTCCCCTATGAGGTCAGATTCCAGATTGTTCTCCCTTCCTCCGATCCCTTCTGGTCCCTGTCCCCTAACCACTCCTTCCCTGTCCTCCCATTGGCCCTCGTACCCTGGCCCCTCCTGTGCCCTCAGATTATTGGCCCTGATGCTCTCCCCACCCCCACCTACCCAGTAACACCCTTGGACCCTCCCTTTGCTCTTGTTCTTCATCCCTGGACTCCCTTGCCTGTGGCTGCAATAAACCCGGTGGAACTCAGTACTAGAACCCTCCTCGTTTCTCTTCTCTGGAGGATTACAGAGCTGTCCAGTGTGTGTGTGCTCATGGGGAAGTTTGTCTGTGACGCTGAGCGGCTCTGCTGGAGACATTTTCAGAAGGTTGTGGCACCTCACCAACAGCCCACCGCCGCAACACACTCTTGCCTTGATGTTGTTACTATTGGTTTTTATTCTTCTTCTGGAGGTCCACAAACATATCAGAAAAGACAAGTGGCAGTGAAATCTTAGGATTTTTCTTAGTGGTTATGTGAAGTGACCGTTTAACACAAAGTGTAACACAACATGGTGACAAAAGGCTTTTATTTGAAACAAGAAAAGAAGTAGCTGCAAGGAATATCTACACTTACATGGAAATGTCTACATTTGTACAGTGCTTAAAACACCTATTTCACAATAATTCAGGTTACTATTTTGCTTATGACTCTTGCAGTTCTAGTTCACTATTGTTTTATTAGAGGGGTGTTGAAGGTCAACTGCCACTAACTATACTGCTAAATATTGATTTAACAATTTGAATTAATGTAATTTTCTGTTGTTCTCCCTGCTAAATGTACAGCAGCACTTCAGTACCCCAGTCAATGGATCAATAGCACTCACGTGAAAGTTCAGGCTATGGCTGTTGCTGGTTCATTCTCCCCTTTTCCTTGCTTTCTTCTCACAGGTTTTAATAAACACAAAATCTATGTTCCTGATAACAGGCTGTGGGACTTCTCTGGCTGGATGCATTCTGTGCACACCAATTACTCTGAAGCAGAATATTTCATGCCTCATACTGATTTTTTTTTTTTTTTAATTATGCTACTATTTCTCCTTCAACAAGAGAAAAAAGTTAAATAATAAGGTAAATTTTTTGTGCTTTCTTTCATGGTTTTCTGCAAGCCCTTTTAAAGCACTGTTTATACTAGTAAAAGTACATAGTTGGTAATTTTTAAATAGCAAGTCATTACTCAATAGCCCTTGCTAATCCCAATGTCAGAGCTAAAAGATATATACCTAAAGAGATAAATGTGACTAAGTTAAGCATGTGTTTAAACATTTGGTTAAATGTTCAGAATTGGTGTACTAACAACCTGCCTTAGTGAGAGTGAAAATATCTGGGCAGTTAAAAGTTAAGCACTTGGACAAAATAGCACTTAAGATACCACCTGCCTTGATGTTGCATGGAAAAAATATGTGTGATTGTTTCTATTCCATGACTAGAACAAACCTGTCACAAGAGGAAGTCGTAACTGGTATTCAGATGGCAAAATGATGGTAAGTTTAGAATTGAGTATGTATGCTTTGAGTCAGTTTCTCTTTGAATAGTTTTCATGAAATGTCAGTGGTCTTATTTTCTTGATATCTGTCTCTTTTAAGCCAGGATATGTGTGCATAGGTGGATGGAAAGTAATCTGTGAAAAAGAAAGAAATGTGAGAGCCAATGTCCTTTGTCTAATTTTGAGAATAGAAGAGGATATGTAATAAATATGAAACTGGTATTTGTGCTTCCATTTAATGGAAGAGTGGCAGTTGCTACAACACTCAAAAAAAGAAAAAAAAAACCTCTTGACAAAAGAACCTTGCCTCTGCTTTCCTTCCTGAACTCACAGTGAGGACTAGATTGACATTGTGATGATCTTGGGCTGCCAGACTTTTCCTTGCATTCTTTTCCACGTGCTGTGTTGTTCTTCACATGTGTTCACTCACATATACAGGAGGTGTTAACAGGATGCCCTGCTTCTCCTTGAAGCATCAGGGACTGGGTATGATAACGATAAGGTTACAGAAAGCCAGCAGGATTGATGCAGCTGCTGAGGCCATGTGCTTTACATGCACAGTAAGGAAAGCCATACACTCCCTGACCCCTGCACTGTAAAGCTTAGAGAATGTAATTAGAGAACGATAGTTTAACCTGGGAAGGTACTGAATTAACCCAGACAAGCATGATAAACAGAATCAAGTTTTTTTTTTCTGGCTCCAGATAACAGAATGAAGTGTATGGATCAAAGGTAAAAGCTGCAAGTCTTTCTGCACTGGCTGACCATCACTGAGGATATATTTTGAGAATTCGAGTGTTCATGGCTTTCCTTATATATTTCCATGAGGTCCTGCTTTCTGAAAACAGATGACATGAAATAAGATGGAGAGGAAAAATAGGAGATCAGTGCAAACAGTTAAGGTATTTCAATGAACTTGAGAAAGTTAAAGGATGATAACTTTATATTCCAATTTATGGTGTCAGAAATTTACAAGTGTCTTCTATAAATATCAAACTCCGAAGCTACTTTTCTTTCAGAGTGAAGACTAGTGTCTTTGTTGAAAAAAGGAAGTTGCCTTTGTGCTTTCTGTCCGATCTCTTTGATTTTGTTAGCTTTCATAAAGCCCTTTTAGCTTTATGGAATATAACAGATTTAAAATGCCTCAGAGAATCTTTGTGCTGAACTGTTTCTTTTCTTATTTGCTTTTCTAAATTATTCTCAATGAAAATAAAAATCATCTTGTTCTTACAAATAATTTTTCTTCTCTCCTATGTCTCTCCCCTGCTATTCCATACTCTCTAAAATGACTGAGAGACATAATGATTAAAAATTTACATCATGCCCATCTGCCTCTGTGCCCTGCACTTTGTAATCTGGCAGTTGAGTATCAAAGTAGCCTCATCAATGTTCTTTGAAAACTAAGCAGATTGGACATGCAATTTATATTAAAAACAATTACACTGTGTTAACTTGCTTTCGGCAAGAGTATTAGGGCTCATCTTGGAGACAGGAAACAAAAGCAGCACTTCATAAATTTTAAATGAGGGGAAGTGTATGTGTGTGAGAGAGCTGTCTGGCAGGAGCTTTTCCCTGCAATCTTTCTCTAACTAGTTCTTTCCTTTCTAGAATATGTCCTACTGTGTGCTACTGACATTGGCTGGAATAATATGTATTTTCTTTCATATAATGCAGGTAATGCTAATGATTGTCTCACAAGAGTTTCTTTCAAATAATTCATTTGATATTCGTTTAAAACAAAAGGCTGTGCCTTAGTGACAAGCTTCAGAACCCAAATGAAAGAGGATTAAATGAGTTAATTTATGTTATATCAACTTGTTTCCAGACAGAAAATTTTATTTCATTTATTCATATTATCTCTGCAGACTCTAATGTGGTATGTTTTTAAACACTTCTAAGGGCTCATTCTTAGATCATTATAAGCAGCATTCCTGAAAGTGTGTCTGATAAGAACACTAAACTGAATGCAGTATTTTTCAAAACATCTATGCAAAACCCACCATACATAGCTGTTTTCCAAAGTCCTTCAGGGTGTTTGAGAACAAGTGTGTGATGGAATGTACTGACTTCAGAGAAATTACTTTTTAGGGAGTATCTAAAAGCAAGTTCAATGGTAATTATGCATTTAAGTGTGGTGGGTTTCTTTTGTCTGAATGGGGAACGTGATCTGTCCTGCAGCACTTGTAATGAAGTTCTGAATGTCAACAAGAAACTAACAATGTAAGTGTTTGTCCTCCATAAGAAAGATCTTTGCTCTGAACTTTAACACTAACCATAAGCATCTAGAAATTCTCAGGGATATTAACCATGTGACTGAATCATAGTCTGAGTTGAAGCTTGCCAATATTGTGGAGCTTTGTACTTGAAGTTTGGCAAATTTTTTTGTTTAATAAGGGCAATATGTCTACCTTAAAACTCAATAAACAACATTCTTCTACTTTCTTCATTAACTTTTTTCCTTCAACAAATAACATGCCTAATTAGATGTCACAGTTACGAGAATTTTTTTGTTTTTGTTTTTGTTTCATAGATTTAGAGGAATCTAATTGTAGAAAAATCTTCAAAATCATGTTTTCATGAATTCTAGATGTAATCTAGTCAGTTTTTATTGTAAGTTCCATCAGTGATTAAAAAGAATTTTTTCAAATTTGAAGCAGATATCTTATCCATACAAAATTCTACTCCTTGATCATGACATTACTGGAAACTTATTATATTTTAATGACTAGAACAGAGATTTGAAGCTGTTGAATCAGCTCTGGATTCTTACTTACATTTTTTAATAGGAAAAAAAAAAGAATTAAGGTGGTGTGGGATGGAAACGTTTTATACTGTTTGTTTATTTCTTTGGTTTTTTTTGCTTTTTTTCCCCAAGTCTACTGTTTGAAATAATATTGCAGTATCAAATCTGGAAAGGTGTGTAAAATTTATATTTAACACTGAGATCTGAATTCTGTCACTAAGTCTTAGGGGCCAGTACAGTGGCCCCTAAAATGAATAGTAAACTGTAAAGATTCATTGTATCTAAATATAAAAATTTGCATAGTTTCCACAATCAGCCCCCCTTGAGGAAGGCAGCAACCTTGAGTCAGAGGTGTAGTTCTTATGGTTCTCAGAATCTTTGGGTAACTGTGGCTGGGGATAGATTAATTACAATGATTTTATCTCTGCTGTGTTCTTTGAGGCAGACAGTCTTAAAAATCAGTAGCATTCCGACCAAGGGTCGGAAATTTGATCCTCCATGCCTGAAGGAAGGGTAGGGGTTACCTAACTCACCACCTATAGCAGGCTGTAGCTGTTGCCTGGTATGAGTTCTCACTTCAAGCCATTGATAGTCTCTCAGCTTGCTTAACTATACTGAGATAGCTCCAGTGTAACTCACGTACTTTTTGCCATCCAGAAAATCGGCTACGGAGTATTTTGGGGCAAAGGTACAGTGAAGCTTGACTGTTGTGTATAAAATTCTGAAACAGCCATTGAAAAGCTTCTGATACTTCACTGAGTGGTGGGAAGTTTTATCTGGATGATCACCTTGTCCTTTTCTCTATAGTGAGTAATTACATGATTAACTGTGAAGCAGAAAAGAAGCAGCCGTAGCCATTTTCAGAGTGCCAGCTAGAGTGCTCCAGGATGTTGTCCTCAGGAAGACACAGCCTTGACTTCACTGTAGAAGAATTAACCTATTCTTAACCTACTTAACCTAAGCTATTTCTTTTAGTTCATGTGTTTTAGTAATTTAGGAATGGAGGCATGTCTCTTTTTTCCCTTCACTACAGCTGCTCACAGTATAACAATTTACAAGTCAAGTTGAAAAAATGTAATTTCTGTTGAAAAGAACCCAAAATTTGTGTTGCATTTTGTAAACATGGCAAAATACTATGAAAATGGGCTAGAAGTAGGAAAGCAAATTATTTTTTGACCTATTAATGGTCACCAAGAAAGACACTGTACTAGTTGAACATTTAATTGAGCTGAAAAAAAAAAATATAGGAGGAAAACAATGAAACTACACAAAATAGATAATGACTAGAGCTGTAAAAATTTTAAATTATTTTGAATGTTCTTACCCAAAGGGCAGTGTTCCAATAACTAAAGTGGATAATTCTGGGCTCCTAGGAAAGCTCAGTTCACTACTAAATAGCAAGATGCTGATCTTAAATTGTCAACAGGATGTAAGCGTCACAGAGTTGTTGAAAGAGACCTCCTCTTTGTTTTAGAATGATGTAAATTTTAGTTCTAGTATTATAGTGTGTGCTGAATATTCTTGAATTTTGAAGTAAGGACCAAGAATTATAATTAGCAGAAAATCAAGAAAATTATAAATGTTGGGCCCTAGGCATTAATTAAACACCAAGTTAAAAGCTGTTTAAAAGAACAGGTACTGAGAAGTGCTTTTGGATCAGGCAAAGGAGTGCCAAACAAATTCACACTAGGTAGTAGAGGGTGAAAAACAAAGACTAAAATCAATTCACTACATGTAAAAACAATGAAGTGTTTTCTTTCATCTCTCCTTTTGTGTTTCCCAAGAAAAGATGACGATGCTTTTAATGATTCTTGTTTTGGAGTGTACAGATGATGCACAAGATTCAAGTAGGTCTAGGGAAGTGTTTATCTCTAGGATTGCACACTCATGAGAGTTGTTGATTGAATGCAGACTTGAGGTTATTGAAGTTCTAAGAGAAGCTGCAAAAAAAGGGAAAGGGGATGATATTTCAATTGGTTTACCCAGAAATTTTGCCTTGAGGAAAACTAACCAATGATAGCCAGCTTTCTTTCTTCATAGTCCAAAAATTCATATTCATTATGGTATTTTAATAGCTCTGGAACTCTCTATATAACAGGACAGGTAACTCAACTGTTTTTCTTCTGGTGTACAACAGACTCAAGGGTTTGTGCTTGGGAAAAAAGAATGAGATGAATCCTTCACAAAGCACCATCTCATATCTCAACTTTATTGCTTCTTTTGTTGCTTTGAACACTTTCATGCTGAAAGACTGTAACTAAGCTATCTAATATGCTAGAATTCTAGTTTCTTTTCTCCCATTCCTAACAATATCCCACAATAAGCTGCTCCTAAATATTCTTCTTCCTTTCATCTCTACTAACACCTTTTTTTTTTTCCCTTTTCAGGTTCAGCCTAGCACAAGGCAGATATACAGATATTGAAAAGAAAAAGCTATAAAAATAGGTTGCAAGGAAAAGCAGGCAGTTGGCTTTAGAAGAAGGTCTTGTGATTTTAAGAATATTCTCTTTTATTGCATTATGATTTTTTTGATTATTGTTTCTCTGAAGGGTTTAAAGAAAACTCAAACGGGAACTGTCATAATTCCCCCATCAAAGTCTCTTAGGAAAATCATTTTATCTAGCCTTGCTCATGACAAATAGAAAGAGTAAACTTTGTGAATAAACAAATGCTCTGTGTCCCATGCAGATATCAATGTATATATTGTCATTCCAGATGTCCTCTGCAGCTTTATGTCACCCTATCCATGCACAGTTGTTGAAGAAACTAGCCAACAATCTGTGTTTCAGTCAAGGAATTCTTGTTCCTCTTGTCTTCTGAGAGGAAAATTTCACTGCTTCCTCCCAGTTTTTATGACTCAGAAGTCAAAACAATATTTACAAGAAAAGAATTATTGTCTTTCTCTATTTCTTCTTTCATTTCACAACTTCACCCCTGTCCCAAGGTATACTCCAGGGCTGTCCATACCCTGGAGACAAGAGCCTCCTAGTATTCCATCTTAGACTCAAAAGACCCTTTCAACACAAATAAAACCCAACAACATTTTAAATCTTTGGTGATTTACAGTCTATAAATTAAAAAAATATGCTTATATAATAATTTCAAAAGTTATTACATAGGCTTTCAAACTTGGGAATCATTATGCCAGTTTGAATAGGTTATAACTGCTCTCCATTTTAGTATTGAATGATTTTAGCGATTGTCTGGTGTTCTTCTTCTTTTGGTATTTGAGTTTTCTGGAGATATGTTTCTTCTTTTTTTTTTTCTTAATTTATTTTTTCCACACCACCCTGAGGACTGTGTATGTATTCTTAAAAAAAATTAAAATAGAATTGAAAAATTAGGTTCTTGACTGATTCATTAATTCAGTGATTAGGTATTTAACATAAGGGTTAGTTAACATCAGACCCAGAGAATTAGTATACTGTGTTTCTGGGGCTCAAGATGTGAAAACCTCTTCAGCTAGAGACTGGGTCAAACCTTCATATACTAAGAACTACTAAGTAGCCTGGAAAACTCCCTGAAGTGGAACATGAGTAACTCCTGATCCAGCAGAACCAAGGCCTCTGAAGAAGCATGATTAAGTGAACCAACAAGGAAAATGGAATAAACCTGCCTCTCTTACCATTCATCTGTACCTAAGGAAACTGACTTGCTTACTGAAAGGGAGCTGGGATAGTACTGATGCCCAGTGCAGGGAACAGCATCTGCCTGGACTGGCTTCCTACTCTGAGTGTTCAGGTGGTAATACACTGTTCTTTTGTGACAGCATTGATCCTGGCAAGTGAATTATTAAAGCTGATTCTAGTGATAGAGACTGGTGAAGGTGGTGGCTTTGGCCTCCTAAACTGTCAGAATTTGGTGAACAGAAAGATGGTAGCATAGACATGTCATTGTCTTTGGACTTCTTTGCTTCATTTGGACCTCTCAAGTTCATCTTGATCAGATCTAAGAAATACAAGTTTTGACCACCCCAGAACGTAAAATCCAAGTGTATTTTTTTGTTTTACAAATGAGGTTTTACCATCTTAATGAGTGAAACCAAACCCTCAAATTTATATGCTTTTGCTTTTCAGGCTGTCTAAATTTAAATTTATTATTTCAAGTTAATTTCTAATAGAAACTGAAAGAAGAACAGAACTGAAAGTCTTTTCAAGTTCAGCTTTTGTCCATTGTCATTGATCTGCAATTTTTTTTCTGTCAGAAGATGTTTGAAATGCGATTCACATTGTCAGATTCCTGCCTGCCCCTTTGTGAAAGCCTATTTTATTAAAAAGCATTGCACAATTCATCAAGGTTTCTGATCTTTTCTACCAGGTGCTGGTTAGTGTTTTGGCAATACATCCCTAAATAGGAAACTGAATGGTAAGATGTCCATTTGAAGCAGTAGACTTGTCCATTTGGCAGAAGTCAAAAGGAAAAGTAATTTTTACTGTAACTAATAGCAAAATGGTATGCTTGAGATTCCAGAGAATAAAAAGGCTCCAAAACATCTCTTCTTCTGCCACCCACTTCCTATGCTACAGAGTTAAACATGCAGATATGACCTTGCTTGGTGTATGTGTGTGGGTGAGTTCTGAAACCAACATGAAATCAAGGTTTATTAAATTTTTTGGACCAAGGATTTGTGTTGTTGTGCAGAATGATGAACAGCTTTTGTCACCTTGCTAAAGGAAGGGAGTCTCTTAAATGGTGTGGCTGTCTCACACAGTATGACAGGCGCAGACCCCCTTTCCACACGCATGCCTCTACTGAAGCTGGCAGTGTCTGAGCCCTGCCCAGAACTAGGTGTAGGGTTTATACACCTCTGTGGGCAGTTTAACAGAGTATGTGGCTGTAGCTGCATTCCTGTTTTACCTGAGATAACTCATACTTGCTGAATTGTACTGTGCCATTGGCCAGTGCCAGTGCTGCTAACTGGCATTTGTCTGTGCCACAGGACACTGTGTGGGGTAGTCTTTAGAACACCACGTGACTTGGTTTGACAAACCAGTCCTTGAGAGGTAAAATTAGTACTACCTGGATAGCTAAAAGAAACAAAAGCACAAAAACTGTCTGGCAATAAAGTTGTATCCAGCAATAAAGAATGCACATTTAAATGTATTAGAACTAAGCACTGAAACAATTTCCTTAAGACTATGTTAAATTCATACTCCCACAATTCAGAGACTGAGTGTTCTCTTCAAACAAAGACGACCCAAAATATTTGGGGATGGTAATGCAGATAGAAATCCAATGGCTTGGGCTTTTTTGAGGTCTCAATAGCTATTAAGTTCAATTGCTGACTGTAAAAAAGACATGATTTTTATTTCTTCCTTACTTTCTGTTAATTGGTGGCAGAAGCTTTTAGGAAAGGATCTGTTTGCCACATTTTTACAGTGCTGGCGCAATAAAGTTCTCACTTGGACCTTTAGGTGATAAACATGTTATACATGAGAGCATGAGTCAATTTTTTTTAAAAAAAATATGACTCTTCTTTAGGAAAGGAGTTGATATAGACGATCTGTGTTTAAAGTTCATATGTGTGTGCTCTCCTACAGAGGCCTAGCAAACTGCAGCTTTGGTCTGTGGGACAAAAAGAGTTGCTGACTTCTCAGCAGTGCTTTGCATCATTTGCTTGTAGCAATGTAAGGCAAAAAAGGATGGAATTTCACATTTTTCAGGTCAAAAGCACTGTAATGAAATACTCCTGAGCCTTTTCCCCCCGGTTTTAGCTGGCTTGCTGCATGAGCTTTTCTTCTATATATCTAATGAACATTGTCATATGTGTTTTGCAAAAGTTTTCATTGGCATTAGTACCCAGGGCCCTTCTTCTGGTTGTACCAGCTAGGTACAGGTATATTGTTAGATTAGAAATAATAAATTTCTATGCATGTGAGTGGCACCAATTCAAGGTTTTTTAGAAGCTGTGATGTTCTGTACCAATGTGCCTTGTTTACAGTCACGTGAAAATAACATTCCTGTCCAGATATTGTGAAGTTTTCTAAAGCTGTACTCTAAATAGATGGTATAAGGCACTGCAGAAGAAACATGTAGTAGCTGTCTTTCTCTGGTTTTCCTTTAGCAGAAGTTAATGTTTTTAAGGAATTTGAAATTTTTTCTTGAAAAACCCTGCTTTTTTATCATCCTGTGTATTTGTTTCTTTTAAATGTCTGTACTACCACCCCATCTCCTATGATGTGACTGTCTTGCAGATTATTTGATATGAATCCAGTCATTGTTTTTGTGTTTCTTTTGCATTTATTCTGTATGCACATGACTAGGCCTTTTTACTTCCTCTTCAGTTAATAATCTCTTGGATTTTCAAATGGACACAGATAAATAGGGAATGGAAAGCAATTAAGATATCTCCATACTACTGTGTGGAGGCCTGTGGGCCTGTCAGGATACCTGCAGGGGCTGGAAGAATGGAAGAATGTCCCTTGGGCTTTGGCTTCTCCCATGGAAGCTTTATGACAACATGTCAGTCTACCCCAGTTCCACACTCCCTCTTGGCCCCTTGGCTGTTCCACCCCCTGTTAACCATATATGTCCAAGTTCTAGGAAGTTCTTTGTATCTTGTACCCCTGTTGGTGCGTGCCCCTGTCAGTTTACCTTGACTGTTCCCTATTGGCCGCCGTAACCCTTTTTTCCACCCACACCTTCAGTTGATTGGCCCTCGCTGTTTGGCTCCTCCCCCTTGTACCCATACATAACCCCGGACCCTCCACTTTCCCTTGCCTGTTGTCCGTGGGCCCTTTCAGTGTGTGGGTGGAATAAGCACTGCTGGAAACCCATCCGGAGACCCTTCCTGCCCTCTGCCGCTTTAGCTCGCTACCTGTGGCGCGAGTGTTGCATTGTTGCCATGTGCCTGCTGGAGCGCCCTCTCAGAGACACCCTCGGAAGGTAGGGGCAATCTACCATTGGCTACTGCCGCTACACTGCTGTGTGCATTAATGCCTCTGCTGGTTGAAAACAAATCTGGGAGAAAGAAAATGCATTGCTCCCTCACACTTTTCCCACAAAAAAAAAAAATTCTTGTGCATTGGAGATGTATATGCTTACTTTTGCACTACACAAAAAGTAAAAGTTTGCTTCTCTTTTGCAGGTGAAACACAGGGCAAACTGCTGTATGTAGAGCCTACTAAAGTCAACTACTCTCTGGGCTGAAAGGCTCCCTGTATTTGACTGCTTCTCTGATTTAAAGCTGGCAGAGCCCTCTCTGAATCTGTAATATAGTTTTTAGTCTGGACCTAGTCATCAGTTTGCAGTTTGCCCTTTGTTTTACAGCTGTCAAGTCTTCTGTGCTAGATTTATTTCTCCCTACACCAAAAGACCGGCAATGACACCAAGTGCCAGTCAGTTTTCTTAATTAGGTTCCTTTTAAATGCTTGCTTGCACTCCCCACAGTGTCATTTGAAGCTGCATTTGCGCCCCGTGAAGTGGATCTGCCATTTTAAAATGCTTATTTTTGCATTATTGTCTGTTTGAACATTGATCTTTCAATGGTTACTTTTTTTCCTAAAGACATGTCAAAATGCTTAAACAGAGTATCAGTAGGCTGTAAAGTCATGAACAGAACTAAGAAATAGAGGGCTTGTTCCAGAATCATTTAAGTGGTTGTGTTGCTGCTCTTCTGACATTATCCTGTCTGAGAGTGGCAGGACATGCATAGCACCTTCCATTATGTTTCATGGATCTAGGAATTACAGAAATTAAATCTATGATTAAGGATTAAAGGGTAACATTGACATACTAGACATGTCTTCATTCCTTCCAGGAAGGCCTCTACTAGCACAGGGAGCCCTGGCATGTATAGAGCTCAGCTGGTTCCCTATGCAAAGCCTTTGTGTTACCTTAAGACAATAAAAAGCAAAAATGTTTAGGCAACTAAGACTTTTGTTTAGTGTTGCTCTACACTTTGCTATTTGACGTGATCAGTCTCTCTCCCATTCATAATTTATTTTCAGAGGATTTTAATGACCTTGAACATGAGATGAAATGTCGCTTCCTCTGGGATCTGTACCTGAGATGTGTTGACTTTTAAAGGAAATCTTTACTCAGAGAATACGTCGAGAATCTTAATGTCATCATCTTTAAAAAGAAAACAAACCAAAATTACCCACCTTTTTTTTTATTTTTAATTTTTTTTTTTTTTTACTTTTTCATGCAGCGCACTGCTTGCGATTTTTTCCATTGTATTCCTCTTCTTTTTTCGGTTTTAAGCTGGGACAACAAAGCTGAGAAGAAAAATCAGAAGTGTTCTGCCTGGCATGTGCCCATGCCAGTCCCTCTGTAACACTGCTTACTGCTTCCAAATACCCCAAACAAAAAAGCTTGCTCTTCCCATAATCAGCTTTTTGATTAAGTCCACAAACTGCTGATTCAGAACATGCCCGAACAAATGGAATAATTGTAGATACAAATGAATCGAGATTTATACCCACAGTGATTTATTTCCCCTATTTTGATCTGCTCATCAGAAAGCAGAAATGTCTCCATCTGAAGTTAATTTACTAACATAGCTGGCCATAAGCTTCTGTTAGTGACTCTGCATTCAGGAGAAACAGCAGCACCTAGACACACACAAAAGCGTTGTATTGCACTAAATAGTCAGTTTACCCCCGTTGGTTGTGGTCCCTCTCTCCTCTAGGCCCCTCCCCTCCCCTAGGTCAGCCCCCATGGGTCTTAGTTCCCCTCTCCCTTCTCTTCGGGTTTAAAACCTTTCCCGGGCGGGCCCGCCGCCCTCTTTTTCTCCTCCTCTTTCTCCTGCTCCTCATCTCCTGGAATTGGGTTCTGCAATAAAACCGTGGGACCGTGCCACGAGGAGAGAAAGGGCATCTCTGTTTTTTACCCTGGTTCATTGAAAAGGTAACCTCCCTCCCGGGGTCGAGAGCTAGCCAGGGCTGAACCCCGGGAGCGGGGGAACCTTTTCACAAAAGCTACTCTAGACACAGAGTCAAAATGCAGCCAGATCAGCAAAGAATTACAGTTGCTGTGAAAAGAGCAAACATGAGTCTTCTCACTTTTTCCAGGGCCCTAAAACAAGGAAAAAAAGCATCGTAATATTGCCATAGATGTCAAAGGCAAAGAAACAGCAAACAGATGCTTTCCCTTTAGGTTTGGTGGTACCCAAAGTTACCCTTCAGCTTACAAGCTGCTGCGTTACAGTAATGTGGCCCATATTTCAAACTACAGAATGGAGACTAGCCATCTTTTGAGGAACTTTTATTTTTTTTAATATTTTTTCCCCCTAGTTGTACTGCATAGGCTGTCTGTAGTATTCTGTGATCCAGGAAAATCTGGTATCTAGCAGCAGTGCACTTGTTCTCAGTGTAGGTTCTATGGCCTCTGGATCCTAACTGATTCTTTTGAGTTACTTTTTTGACATGCTCTTATAATTCTAAAACAAATAAAATGACAGCCCAACAAGAACACCTTGTGTTCCTGCAGTGGCTTGACCTAAATTCCCCATGGTTCTGACATAAGATATCAAGCTTCAAAGAACTGCTTATGATACCTTTACATCACGAAGGTGAATGAAAGGCTCTCCACTTGCTTTTCAGTATATACATTTTCATATTATTTTAAATATATACAATGAATAAGGGTAATCTTTACAAGTACCCCAGGGAGGCTTTTTATGCATGGGCTGCTGTAAACAGATTTTTCTCTACCAGACCATGAAAGAAGTTCTCTATTTCCATCATTAGAAGGTTCTGTAGCTTCAACTGATTCAGTTCAGGCATGACTCTTGTTCCTTGGCTAGAATTTGGTAATAAATGGTTCTTTCTTTCCTGTATTCCTCAGCTGTGATCAGCTAGAAGACATCTTAGAATCTCTATCCTAAGCTCATCCTGACCACAGTTGTTCCTCTCTCCTTCACTGCATTAATCCCTGCTCTTTTCAGTGTGTAGGGTGATGACTGGTATCCCTACTGGTATCCTAGCTAGTTCTCTGTCCAGAAACAATACATATAAATGGTAGAAAAGCAATGTCTTTCCTTCAGAAGGTTTTCATTTGCGTGAGTTTGATTTTTTCTGAATTCTGGCTTGCCATCAAAACTGGCTGGAATTGCTCCGGTCTTACTGGGACACTGGCAGACATGCACCTAAAGCTTAATCTTACCTGAAAAATGACAGCTCAAATGCTTTTTTGCATGACTGTACGCATTTTCTCTCTTGTTTTAAAAAGGAGTTTTGTACTTCATGTATACATCTTCATACTTGTTATCACTTTTGTGTACAGTTCCGTGGATGTAACAAGTGATGCTGCAGGCTTGACAAGCTGTTGATATGGATTATTGACACTCATATCTAGTGACTTATGTAGAGGCAAAAAAATTAATGTCATGTTTTTATTTTTCTGTACAGTGGCCTAATAATGTCAGCTTATAAACTTTACCAATATTGATTCTCTTAGGATTTAAGAAATAAAAAAAGCAAGTGATTTCTTGTTTTTCAGGTATCTAGCAATCATTCTAGTGCAATAACAACAATTACTTGTTCTTAAACTGCAATTCTGATTCTAGAGATAATGCTTTCTCTTTTCCATTCTTCTCTATGTCACTAAAACACTAATGTAAATTATATTTATTAGTTTAAAACCAGCAGAACTTTTTCAATTGTTTATTTGTATGCACAATGCAACAGATGCAGCTGGAGCTTCTAACAGAGTGAGAACATGGAGCAACTTCTTGTAGTGGATGATAAGAGCTATGTACAACAGAATACCTTTTTAAAGGGATATTGCCCATTTTCCTGTAATCCCTTATCCTGCCTACTGAGTATTCAAAGGTGGTCAATCGTGAGTGAGTGAAGTAGCCATCTTGTCTAGTTTTTTTGTTTTTTTTTTTTTTCTGTAAAGCACTGTCTGAGATGCTCACAGAGTAATGAAAGCACTTCATCACCAGATGGCAATGTTGCATGAGCCTAACCCCTGCACCTCCTCACAGGGCTCTAGCAGGAGCAGTGGAAGGAAGTGGTACAATTTGTTTGGGAGAATGAGAAGCCATATTGTCACAACTCTTTTATCTCCTTTAAAAGTACCTACAATGGAGGTCAAAAGGGATAATTTTCCACTTTGTCAAGTGCAAAGAAAATCTGGAAGGAAGTTCATATGAAATTCAGCTCATGTAAAAAGATCAAGGACACTATTCTTAAAGAAATATGTGCTTACACTCTTTTGTCCTTTTTTTTTTTTTTACAATTGCTCTTTATAATAAACACCAGAGACATTTCCAAGGTTGCACCAACTTTACACAAGAATACTGCCAATCACAGTTTCGAGAAGATAACAGTGAGATTTTTTTTCATGTGAATAGTGACCAAAGCTGTGAAATTACAGTTTTCCCTAATTTTAAGGAGTAAGGTAACTGTATCTGTTGTGGCATTACATAGTTTTATTAATCTTTGCTTTTTTTCTCCTGAAATGACTTTCTAATGTAATTCTGCTTACACAGAGTTTTCCCCCAAAAATTTATTTGAACAGAAATCATAGTGTCAGGACACATTTTGCATTGAGTGTTCCATTGAGTTCACATCTATTCTAACCTGTTTATGTATTACACATAACACACATGATTCCAAAGGAGTACTCACATATTTAATGCATAAATCATAGTGAAGCTACTATTATTATTACAGTCTAATACTCTACTCCTAAAATTGTAACAATTAAAGTGGAAATTTAATTTATTGAAATAAAAGAACAGATATTAGACAAAGTCTAATTGGAAACACAAAGATAAAATTTAAGATTCTCATAGTAAGAAACACAATTTGATAGAGGCATACTTAATTGAATTCTACCTGCAAATGCATAAAACATTCCTTTGTCTTTCCAGTAACTTTAATCTATGTCCAGCCCATAGATATAGCTGAAGTACTTATAATATTAATAAACTGTTTCATGTCTTTTTTAGCGATTTCTGAGTTGAAGAAAACCTGAAGTATATGCTTAAATTCATGATTGTATAGATCGATAATTGAATGGAACATATTACTTTCTTGGAGTAAGTAGTAAGGGGTTTTGGCCCAATAAGTTCCTTCTTCCCCAAGACACTGACAGTAGGTGTCTTGTTGCTTCTGGGTACACCTTTAATATAGCAGGTAATTCTAGCTGTTGTTTTCCTATATTGACTCCAGAGGAAAACTAGGATGATTTAGCAGTTTCATTAAGCACTTAGAGAATGAATTTGGGCCTAAATCTGCACTATAAAATCAAGTATCCTTGTTCTACACGGTTTTCCTCCTTCTCCTTCTGTGGAAGGCAGGAAGAGAGCAAAGATGGTGGCCCCTCACTGATATTTTGGGGTGCCACCAGTGATGGATGTGCCTGTACCTTGACTTTCACGTTTATCACCCAGGGTGAAACCATAAGGCAGGGTTGGTAAGCAAATAGTCAGACACACTGTAGTAGTGATGAAGTCCTCTCTCAGTGATTCCTTTGCTTTGCTCTTCTCAAGCAGGACTTTTCTGATGGGTGCTGGTGGAATTGTCCTGGTTTTGCATACTTTACCATGTGCCAGTGAGCTTAGCCATATCTCTGCTAGTTTCTCCTTGCCTGGAACCACAGCATCCTTTCCAAGGTTTCCTTCTTTCAGAAAGGGAATCTCTTCACTGCCATGCCTGTCTGAACACCTTCAAGGGTTGATTGGCAGCACATGACATCATTCAGCCTGGGGAAGGAGGACTGGGGTACTGGGACTGAGACACTGATGTTGGATGGGATGGATGGGAGAACACAACTTACAACTGTGTCCAGAATGAGAGGTAAAGTGTGTAGGGACTGCTTCAATTACATGTCACCAGGAAAGTTGTGACTGCAGTGTTATTCCCCCTCTGTTATGCTCTTGGTGAGAAAGTTCTTTAGAAAGCAAAATGTCACTGCAACTGTAATTTGACATCTTGTTGTAAAGTGGTTTGTTTATGTGTTGGAGCTGGATAGGCAATGCATGTGTGGAAACATGGCAAGATATTCCATTTCAATCCTGTTCCTCACTCAGGCTGAGTCACTGATCCAGGCCACTGTACAATAAGATCTCAAACTATTGTCTGACAACAATTTTCCTTCTAATTTCACACTGGTAATTTTGACAGAACAAGAAGGGCTACATGTGAAGATTGCATCTTTTAAAGCAGATTTGGAATGACAGGATAAATTATAGCATTTTTATCTAATGGGTGGAAATGAAAATCTCTGCAATTTCGGGCTCCAGCAAAATTGCTTCTTTTTTGAGGTATGGATATCACACTTCAAGTGCATTTCACAAAATCTCCTCTAGATATCTAAATTAAAATCTATTTCAAAAAACCTCTTAATCAGCAATTCTCAGTAGGACTACCACAATGCACTTTCCTCCCCCCTTTTCTTTCTTTCCTTTTTTTTTTCCTGAGGAAGTTGCAAGCCTTCTATTTATATTTTTTTTCCTGGAAGGAAGATACAAAGTGAGATAGCAAATATTTTCCCTTTTCTGAAAGACTCAATGATATAGATTTAAAATCTCAAGTGTGGGAAAAATTCTACTCCCTAATCCCGTAGACTGTACCATATTATGTATTTTTTCCCCACTGATAAATTAATTCCTACTGACATTTTTATCAAGATTTACCTTGCTCAGTTTGAACTTCATGGAGGTCAATCATCTGTATTTGGGTTTGGGTTTTTTTTAAAGTTAAACAAGCTTTGAAGTGTCTTTGGCTATAATTAATAAAAAAGTTCTCATAAAAATAGATCCCAGCTTCTCTGGGACATAAAATGTTTTAAAAATATCATTAATTGTTTGTTTTAAAAAAGAATTAATTTCACAAGACAGCATTTTAAGCTCTGAACAGTGATATGAAATAATTTAATTTACTATCACAAAGCTTATGGAAAAGTCATGATTACCATTTGTTGTGTGATGCAAATGAAACCCATTCTCAGTTGGGAAACCTCCTGCATCGTCAAAATAAAAACCTGTCTGATGCAGTGACCTAGACGATATGGGGAATTTGCCTCTTTTTTTCAGAGTAAATGGCTCCGTAATGACAGTCCAGCTGGAACTGGAAAACTCTCCTGTGTGCTACTCTTGTGTTATGAGCTGGTGGTATTTCTTAGCCTAGTGGCCAGCGTGGGCTGCCTGGTTAAATTCACTCAGCTCTTAGCTGCCTGTAGGAGCTGTTACTAACAGAGAATAAACATGATGATATGTATTAATTCATTGTACATACAGACTTACTTCACAGCCCTTCTTCCTCTGTGTCCCTGGTAGGAGTCCAGTGAGCATTTGGCCTCTGTTTGTACTTCCTCCTATGGCATAGAAGCGTAACTCCAGTCAAGCTTCACCTACAGAAAAGAGCACCTAAAGAAAACTCTAAAATCCTACATTATTTATTATTTTTCTCCCCCGTTTTTATAATCAGCACAAGTTAGGAATTGCTTACAGGTCACAAGGAGGTGCATGGACTTTCTCCAATTTGGGTTGCAATACAGGGCTTACCTATTCGTCTCTGTTTTTCATTCTGTGGTTTGCATTGAACTCTTAGGCAATTAAGAAACTGGGAGACTGAAGTGCAATTTTGGTTTAAGTGAAGAAGGACAAAATTTTGCTCTTGACAATAATTGGCAATGAAAGAGAAACTTGCAGGCTTGATTTGTTTCTCATGAACATCAGAAGATACGTCATAGAAATTATAGGTTGTAGTAGGAGAGCCTGCAAATTCTAAAACTTGTTTTTATATTATAAAATCTGTTTTTATAATAAAGAAGAATTTTATTTACCTGAGACGTTTTATGAAATGTGTTGCAGCTACTGAGATAATTCCTTTGAGATAAAAAGCTTAAGAACCCCAGGTTTTGAGAATTCACGTTTACAGCCCATTTTAAAATTTTGACTTACATTTCTAGAAGGTTGCAACTGTCCCATTCAAAGAACATGGAAGTTCCTTAGAGGTTAGACACTTGTCTCTTACTCAGTTTCAGTGTCTGAGAAACTGCAATCCCTAACCTTTTCTTCCCCTAGAATTCTCTAGGGTACATGCCACTGCCCATCACATCTTTTAATTAATGTGATAATTGCTGTACATGGAGTTTAATGCCAATTTATTCAGTTTATGCTTGTCTGGGTGGCAGGTTCTGTTGGTAAGGTGCCGTGACCTTCTAGAAGCCGTCTACAGCCAGGGGCCGCTTGGCATCACGGGCACTCTTCCACACAAACACACACACACCCCAAATAGCTTTGTAATCCTCTGACAAACAGAAACCAGAAGGGCTCTCCTATGGAAGTTCCACGGGGTTTATTGCCTTTCCCGTGAGGGGAGCCAGAGACTGAGAAGCCAGAACTGGGAACAAACAGGGTTTTTCCCGGGCAGGCAGGGGGTGGGGAGAGCATCAGAGTCCAATGGTCTGAGGACTCTGGAGCAGTACACAGGAGGGGCCAGGGCATGGAGGCCAACGAGGGGATAGGGAGGGCATGGCCAGGGGACAGGGACCCACAGGAGACCAAGGAAGGGAGCCCGCTCTCTGCCAGCTGCTGCCATGGCACTGCAGCGCGGCGAGGAAACTGCAGCCCCGCGGCTTGCTCCGGGAAAGGAGCAGGGAGGTAAACAAACCAATCGGGGAAATGGAACTGGGGCCTTCCATCACCACAAACTGGTGGGTTGGTTCTTGCAGTCCTCCATGTATGCTCAGAAGCCTGATGTTCTCTGTTTGTTGAAAACATAGATAAGACAAGTTTTGCTTGCTGTGTTAATTGTGTAAGGTCCAGATGAAGCTCACATGTCCATTCCTGAGCACAGACAGTTAGACCTGATATTAATTGCCACCAGGTCCTTTACAGGAGAAGCCTACTGCCATTTACACTTTGTCAAGTCCACATTTTTTTCCCATGCAAGTTGGCCATTGCTACTGCTCTAAGTTAGACACCATCCTGATTCTTTTAACAGAGCAACCAGTTAGCAGTACAAATAATAGCACATAAATATAGAATGAGGTATTAATTTATCAAAAAAAAACCAAAAGAGGTTTCTTTACTTTTCCTTCACAGGCATTCTAGGGGTAAATCTTGGGCTGGGGAGAAGGAATAAAACACAAAGAGCAATACATAAAACAGCTCATAACACTTCTGAAAACATTCTCTTAAAACTTAATCGCCTAGTTTTGATGGTACACATATGAGCTGGATTTTGTTACAGAACGACTCCTGTGCTTCCTTGGAGAAAGACTTCTTTTCCTGTCATCTGTAACATCTGTTACTGCTTTTTTCTTGAAAGTGTACTGGCTTTAAACATTTTGTGAAGAAAAGCAAACCTTTTGGTTTTAAATTTTTTCAGCTACTGAGCCTGTATTTTTCAGGTGCTGTTTCACCCAACACAATGTGTAAATCAGGTTAAAAGAGGAGTTCAGAAAAAATAGACTTTGTGCATGAGTCATAGGTACCAATCTAGAACTGTAGTTGTTTAAAGATAAAGTAGAAAGGGATACACTAAGAGGTTACTTATGTTCAACGGTTTCAGGAAACATTGATATGTTTGGGTTTTAGTTTAATGTGCTGTTTAATAACACTTATATTAAACAATTCTTTTATGCTTCTCTAGTACTGTCAGAGAAGTGGAGATTTTACAATTTCAGTTAGGACATGGAGACTTTACAGCACTAAGTGTTCTCTGAAGCAGTTTCCTTGTTCTTATTCTTCATTGTCATCCCTGTCATCTTAATCAAATACTTTGACCTCTTCAGCAGTGCAGATGTTGACATTTTTCCTGTGCTTTAGGGACTCTGAAATGCCTTGAGATATTGGTTCATTTGATATGAGACTTTCACGTGATTTATGGTAATCATATCCAGTACTTGGTGTTTTCATCTGTGTTTCCTGGAGTCTCACCTGCTTTTCATGTAAGTGTGTTGGTTTCTTTTCCACTGCTGGTTTGTAGAGTGCCTATCATCTATCCCTCCTGTAACAGGTACCTGGGTAGCTGTCAGGTCTGAGCACTGCTGTCAGCTCTGCTTGTGCATAGCTGTAGGTACTCATCACTACTGGAGTTCTTCTGTCTCAAAACTGATGAATGTATAATAATTAATTGCTTGATATCCAGCCTTAAGAGCAACAGCTGGGCCGCTAGTGAAAACATGGACAAAAAAAGGCTAAAGAGCATCAGAAAATAATTGTTCAAATTATTGCATCAGGGTTCTGGCTATTCTATTACAATGTATCCAAGGATCTCAGAAACCAGCTGCTTCAAAGAAGGGTTAACAAGTAATGAAATAGGCAAAAATGGAACAATCAAATTAAAGAGGAGGATTATTCAGGTTTTACTGAATTTGGTGAAAAAGAAAAGAGCTTCTAGAGCACCTCCTTATAACTGAGTACAGAAATAAGCTTCAATGATCCCTTATGCTTACTTGAAAGGTAAACAGAGATATTTTTTTTAATTCTCCTGGCCTTATTTTAAAAAATGGAGCACAACCCACCATCCCTTACACCCAGTTTTATTTGAATTCAGATGTTTGAATAACATTGATTATACTGGCATTTTTCAAAGACAAGTATAAAACTTCTTGCAGTGATACTTACAGGCTACTGGACAAGAATGGATTTACCTAAACATAAGGAGAAACCACCTCTGCTCTTTGTCCTACTAATTAAGTGAAGATCAGAAAGCAGGATGTACGAAGAAACAGTGGATGGTCATAGATAAGACAGCAAAATTAAGTACATTCATTCAAGGAAGCTAATAAAAGTAAAAAACAAATCTTGCATGTAACCACATAAGTGAAACAATGTGGGTTATAAATAGGAGACACTGCAAATCTTAATACACATTCAGAAACATCATGTAATAAATAAAATGGGTTTTGTGGCATTACTCATTACTCGAATGCTAGATTCCTGTATATTCCTGTGTGTATTCTGCTCAGGCAAAAAGAAAGTGTGATCCTGAACATGAGGAAGACAATATGCTTGCCCTGAGGAGTTAGACGTGTTCAAAATCTATGATACAAAATGCAGACTTACTTGGTAGAAGTATGGGTGATAATTTATGTCAAAAAAAAAAGTAGAAATCACCAGGTGAAAAGCACCAGTGTTTAGTAGAAGATCATAACAAATCCACATGGAGACCCAGACTGTCCAACAGAATACAGGAACTGACAGGTGAAAAACTTCATTTGCTGAAGAACAAGTAGAGAGGAAAATCAAAGATGAAACTAAGACTTAGAACTGAAAATGACTGAAACGGAATTAAGATTTTTTTATCTTTGGAAAGAGAAGAAGAAGAAAGTAAAAAAATATTTACAGACTTCCAGAATACAGATTTCAATTAGTTCTCAGAATTATTACCTAAGATTACACAGCAAGAAAACTAGGTAAAATAAATAAGCCCAAGTCATGACAGCTTCCCTGACTTCAAGGAGTGAGTAAATACAAGATGCAAACATGGTTGTCTAGTTGACAGTCTGATGGAAAAGAAGTATATGTGAATATGTAGTAAGAAATTTAGAAAGTCAAGGTACAAAATGAGGTTAAGTAGCAGAAAATGTCAAGGGTAAAAGGAAGGCATTTTAAAATGAGTTAATTATAAGTTTCACACATCTATTACTGGCAAAAGGAAATTGAAGGGAAAAGGAAACCCTTTCCAACCATCACATGATATATATAAACCTTCTTAATCTAGTCTTCATACAAGGTCAGTCAGAAGCAGATGATGAACACAATACCAATGACAAAGGTTCCAAGCTGAACTCTGGAAAAGACAGATTAGATAAATTAGATGTTTTCAAATTCTCTGGTCAGATAAACTTCATAATAGTCTGCTTAGTGATGCCGCCTAAGCAATTTCAGAATATTTGGAATTTGCCTTTGAGAAATGATGCAGGACTGTGGTGCAACAGGAAAAATATTAGAAAAACAGCAAGCTTGGTTCCAGGTACTAAATTTTATGTAGAAATGGGAGATCCAGGAAGCATGGACTAACAAGCTAGTTCAGTTCCAAGATTTTGAGATTTTGAAAACTAACAAGGAACAGAGTAATGACTACCCTGGATTTACTGAGAACAAAGTAAGTCAAAAAAATTTATAGTAAGGTGAAAAAAATGCATGGATAGAGGAGATACAATAATTGCCACCAGCTTTTGACACTGATTAATATAGTAGCCTAAAAGGGTAAAAAAATAAAACACTGTCTCAGTTGAAAATATTGAAGAGGTAAGTAGCAGCATTTAGGGAATCTGTTACCACAAATTACCTGTTGAAATGGGTATATGTATCTTTCATGGTTCCATAAGGAGTCTAAAGCTGTTCAGATTTTAATGGAAATTAAAAACTCTTATTTACATTTGGAGATGACTAACTGTAGGAGAAAAAATATTATAAAATAATCTGGGGAAAAATTAAGAGAGGACAAGCTAGCACGTTGTCAGAGGAACTCCACAAGTACAGGGTGGGTGCTGTTGAGAAAATTTTGGTTATTATCTCATACAAGAGAAACATGAACGGGTCACACAGTATTGCTTCCTGAGTAACATGTGTGATCTCTTCCCAAAGGAACATCTGGGTTTGGGTGTGTAAGGAGAATCACAGATAAATTGACGTGAATCCAGAAGAGCACAGTGCGTGAGCAAATGTGACCTGCAAGAAAGAACTGAAAATTTAAATGTTTATCTTCAAGAAAAGGTTAGGAAACCACTTAGAGCCAATTACTGATATAATTAGAAGGATACTTGGAAGAGGAAAAGAATGGCTTGTTCTCCCTTCCGTGGAGAGGAGAGGGCTAATGAGCTCAGATTGCAAGATGGTAAAAATGTCAAGGTAGAAATCGGCAAAAAACCTTTCCAGTAGTAATGCCACCAAAATACTGGAGTACATGGCTTGGGTGATATGATGGATTTTGCATTTCTAATGATCTTTCTGTTTATTTTGATGGGTGCATTGTCTGGTGTATTTGATCCACAGAAGAATTAATGAAAACTTCTTCACTCTTTTCTTTTTTTTTTATTTTCTGCAAAACAGTTTGTCTGTATGTTTACCATGTAGTGCAAGTGACTGCTTATTTGAACTGAATTTTGGGTAGAAAAGTAACCACTTTTGAACATTTAATTGATTTTTATTTAAATTTTATCCTAAATAAAAAAGATTGTGTTGAACTGAAATTATCTTATGTAAGTTTGTCTTTAATTTGAAAATGTTTCACAAATGTTTAAAGATTTTTTTTAATCCATAAAGCAAGAAAGTAACCTTGTGCAGCAAGTAGAACTTCAAATAGGTGGGAAAATCAAGAAATAGTTGATCATAGTTCCACAGGACTCAATTTTAGGGACAGTGCTTATTAGTATTTTTATAAATTATCTGGGTGCAGGAATTAATTGTATATTAAGTTAATTTGATGATGATTCTGAATTAGGATGAGCTGTGGACTTGATGATATAGGGGATCTTGTAGAGAGAAGGATTCTGGACCCAAAGCATGGTTAGAGGTCTGTCAGAGTTCAAGTAGCATCTGGATGATCCACTTATGGTTTAATTTTGAGTAGCCCTGTGAAAAGCAGAGAGTTGGACTTGCTGACCCTTATGGGTCTCTTCCAACTTGAGATATTTTGTGATTCATTAATCCAGTATAAAAAACCACCTGGACAGTGTAAAGTGTATTGTATGAACCCTTCTGAGAGTGGAAAACAAAAAACTTTAACAACTACTACCAGTAGCAATAGTAATGTCTTTCAGCACGTATGGAATTGAAACTATATTGGGCCAAGTGCTACACCAGAAAATATAAAGAAAACGGCAAAGGTAAGTATGTTTTCAAGGACTCCCTGTCTGAAACTTGATGGTAGATAGTCCACACTTTGTTTTCATAGAGCTGAATTTAGGTTTAATTAAACTTCTTTTTTAAATATGAAAATCTACAACTATGACATGTAGGGCTTATCCAAGGAAATCAAAACACAAGTTGAAAAAAACAGCTACATTTTGAGTTAACATGAAACTTAGCAGCAATTTTCTGTTCAATTATATTGATTTTTTGCTATACTTGAATTTAAAACCAAGTATATCCAGTGCTGCTAATCTTCAATTCATGTTAATTATAAAGAATGTAAACTCATGCTTTCTGTGATCTGCAGACTAAGATTGATGTAGATTCTGGAAATACTGAAGACCAGTCCAGGAGGTTACAAGCAGTCCCACCAAATAGAATGAATTTTTATGCTGGCTGAGAAACAAAGTTCCTGGTGTATTTAACTTGTATTTAGTTTATTTTATTACATTTTATAACATTAAGAGTTTAATCTATAGCTAGTAATTTTAATGCTGCAGTTATCTGAACGTACATTCTTGACATGAATTTACAAAGCTATTGGAATGCTGTTTATATCTGGAAAAAAGAGAAAATCATAGTTAAAGAAGGAAGAAAATTGTATAATTCCAGTCAATTTCTATCTCAGAGATAAATAGGAACCTGCATGATATCCTGAAGGTATTGGTATTTTGAGAAAAAAGTAAATGGGGCTTTTCTCTGCTAATTATATAGCGTGAAAATGAAACACTTGTACTGCATATTCTCCCTCCTGAAGGTAGGCAGAGTCTGTGAAATGCAGGTTGACAACAGGTTGAAAATTGCTGGGTGTTGGACTGCTACCTGTTACTGATCTTCCATGGAGGGAGTGATGAAGTGGCAGCATGTAGTCTGATGGTGACCAGAAAGGGCCTCAGGGTCTTGGGGCAGTGGGTAAGGGAATCTGGGGCACAAGTTATATTCTTCTCTATTCTTCCAGTTGAAGACAGCAGCATTGGAAGAAGCAGATAGAATGAGTCTATTAATATATGGCTCCATGGCTAGTGTCACTGCAAAAATGTTGGGTTCTTTGACAACAGAAAGGCTTATGCAGCAACAGACATGCTGGCATCAGAGGTTTCTCAGTGAGGGTGGAACCTTTTTGGTTGGGAAAACTACTGTCTCACTTGCAGAGCTACATGTATTGGGATAGAGAGACAATATCAGACTTGTTCCCGGGCAGCTGTAGGATGAGAGGCAAAGGTTAGAGGGACAAAGTGCTAGCGAGGGCTCTCTGCTGCTGACTCTGAAGTCACAGAGTGCTGCCACACTGAGACACACTTGCAGTCTTACAAAGATGAGCCAGGGACTCCTGAGGTAACAGGAGCCAACAGGGAAACATCAGAGAAATATCTGACAGGAATTAAATGGTGCTCCTGTAGGAAGGAAACATGGCCAGTGGCCCAGCTCTACAGCAGTGCATGCAGCATTGGCAGCAAACAGGAGGAGCTGGAAGACACCATGCTGCTGGAAAGCTCTGTCCTAGCTGCCATTACTGAAGCCTGGTGGGAGGAATCCCCTGACTGTAGTGTAGCCATTGATGGCTAGAGGCTCTTCAGAAGGGATAGGGGAGGAAGAGATGGAGGGGTTGCCCTCTGCATCAAGAGGTGGATTGGGTGTGATGAGCCATCTCTGAAGAACAACCTGTGAATTGAAGAACAACAATGAGCAGGTAAAAGCCTGTGGGTAAGAAACAGAGACTGAGGCAACAGAGGGAACCTTGTGGTTAGTGTCACTACAGGTGCCTGACTAAGGGCAGCCTATTGATGAAACCTTCTTGCTCCAGCAACAGGAAGAATCACACCCACAGGCTCTTGTCCTGCTGGGGGACTTCAGCCACCCTGATACCTGCTGGCAAAGCAGAAGAGCAATGTAGGCAGTCCAGGAAACCCCTGGAATGTATGGAAAATAACTTCCTGACCACAGGGAGGACTAATGTACAGCCCTAGTCGAGGGGTTGTGTTTACTGAGTCTGTTGGTCACCAACACAGGTGAGCTCATTGAGGATATCAAGATGGGAGGTAGCCTGGGCTGCAGAGATCCTGCATTGGTGGAGTTTGCAGTCCTGAGAGATTAGGGTCAGGTAGGGAGCAGCACAGGGAGGGCATAGACCTGTTGGAACAAGTCCAAAGGATAAATACCAAATTCATTAGAGGGATGGAGCACCTCTCCAATAGGAAAGGCCTAGAGATTTGAAATTGGTCAGCCTGGAAAAGAGAAGGCTTTTAGGTACCTAATTGCAGCCTACTTGAAAGGAACCTACAGGAATGTTGGAGAGGGACTTTTGACAAGGGCATGTAGTGACAGAACCAGAGGGTAACTAAAAGAAGGTAGGATCAGATTAGATTACTGCCAGAGTTAAGAAAACTTCCTGGTCTGACCACTAATGAGCTCTTTGGCAGTCACACTCCCAAGGCCAGACTTCCACTGATGGGACCAAAACCCCTTCACAGTGAGTGGCTCCGGTGACAGGACAAGCCCCTGCTTTGCTCCCCACACACCCACACAGACAGACCAGATTTCCTCTTAGCAAACTCTCAGATGCCTCATTCCCCGTAGAAGTTTGTTCACAGCACAGTAACACAGAAACAGCCTGAGCTGTGTCTCTGAGGAGGAACTCCCAACAAAGCAACCCCTGGGCTTTTATACTGTCATAGTTTACCCTGCCCAAGTCTTGCTCTTTCTCTTGACTCCTGCTGCTGCTACTGTGTCTCTCAGTGTCCACTCACCTGGCTGGCACCACTTGTCTTCATTCCCCCTTTTATCCAAAGAGTTGGCAGTTCATGGTGTCTTGTTCAGGCTCCTACCCAGAGCTCAATCTGCATCTCAAACTTCATCTCAGTTTGCAGCTTGCAAAGTGAGCTGTCTGCTCCTGATATATTCCTCAACTGGGAAGGTGGTGAGGCACTGGAACAGGCCTAGAACAGCTGTGCATGTCCTGTCCCTGTGTGTGTTTAAGGCCAGGATTTATGGGACTGTGAGGAACTTGGTGTAGTGGAAGGTGTTCTTGCACATGGCAGGAAGGTTGAAACGAGATGATGTTTAAAGTCCCTTCCAATCCAAACCATTCTGTGATTCAATGATTTTATGATAGGCTCAAGACATATTTACATGCTGGGGAGGCTGAAAAGGCTTTCTTGGTGGTGCTGCTTTTATCATAGTATTCCATCTCCATAAATTATGATGCTCAGCTGGTATTTAATATCTTTCTCTAACCCCAACATAAGCTGCTTGACTGACAAACTAAAAGATATGAAGAACTATATCTACAGATATGCTTTGACAAGTGCTATATCAAAATGCTTTCTTTGAGGTTCTGATAATTTTAGTCAAGATCGGGTTACATGACAAATATCACAAAATAATTTATCTTAAGCTCCTATATTTAGCAGAAATATCTTGCATTAGAAATCCTAGCATGCAGCAAAAAGTACCATGTCCCCAGATTAACTATGAAACATGAAATGGTAAAATTGCTACAGAAATAAAATATCTGTGAGAAGATCTTCAGCTTTTTCTGAATTTTGGAGAATTTTCAGTTAAGTAGTAACCTTGTATCTTAAGAAACATATTGTGGAAACAGTAAGAATCAAATTTTGATATCCTTTTACAAAATGGAAGAGTGAAAGCTTTGGATTTGCAGTGCTTTCCTATTACATCAGCCACTCAATAAGAAGTGTGCTTTCATCAAGTTTCATACAGTTTAATATTTTCATTCCAGGTTAGTATAACACTTGTGACCTGAAATACTTGGAAAGCCCTGTAATGTCCAGAGGATACGTTTTAAAATGGACAGGTGTGTCAGCACTTCCAGAAACAGTTCCATCGATTACCTGGGTATGGTTCTTCTCCTTGCATCTAAATAAGAAGACTGTGGAAGGCCATCTGAGATGGTATGGCACCCCTGAAGAAAGCACTAACCCTCTACAAAGGACAATCACTTGCACCAGGATTAGGCACTTTGGGTACCCAGCCTTAGGATCTTGCAGTGCATGGCAGCTGTGGAAATTCAATTTCTGTTGAATAGGGCCATTAATGAGTAACAAAAGAATAATGTGCTTCTGTTAACATTAACAGCAGAACTCCAACAGGGTGCTTAGAGATGCAAAAGTCGTGGTAAATTAAAGCACATCTAATTCAAAGTAACAGTTATTGCAACCTGATTGTAACACTGGTAGTAAATCCTGCATAATTTCTTCTCTGAACGGTGGGAAGTCTAAATTCTGGCAGGCAATGTATATCTGGGACTCTGTCCATCTCCTGAAAAAATGCAAACTCTTTCTCTGATTATGACATGAGAGATAGATTTATTGAAATTGGTTAGCAGAAGAACTCTTGAATATTCAAAGCCAAGGTACTTGGCTTCAATATTCAAGCAAGGTACTGAGCAAGACTCACATACCTTTAACAAAATTAAAACAATACCCTATATTTACCAAGAGATATGATTTTACCTCTTTAAATAAAAAGCAAATATAGGCTTGTGTTTGATTATGGACAGAAAGATTTTTTTTTAAAGCAGGAAAAGTTAAGATTACATGCTGTCAAACAGTCATTAATGTAATACAGAGTTCAGATCTCCAGTGCAAAACATAGAAATGAGTTGTCAGTGGATAAAACCTTCTTTGAATATTTGTATGCCAATTTTTCAGGCTTATTCTTGCATTACTTTGGAATCACAGAATTGTTAGGGTTAGAAGCAATCTCTAGAGATCATCCAATCCAATGCTCTGTCAAAGCAGGTTACACAGGAATACACCCTGGTAGGTTTTGAATGTGTCCACAGAGGGAAGCTCCATGACCATCCTGGGCAGCCTGTTCTGGTGCTCTGTCGCCCTCAATGTGAGGGCACCTATCTCAATGTGAAATTACAGGCCGGCCTCTTAAGTGGGAAAAATCAGAATGGTGTTTGCTTTTTGTTTCATTAGGAAAAGCTGCACTGAACCTAAGGGACTCACTTCAGGCAAAAATAGCCATTTTCTCTGTGTAATGGAAAAGTTATCCAGCTCAGCTCTCCTTCAAGAGTATTCAGTTACCACTTTGGTGCCTTCCATTGTCTCTTCAGATGTTATTCAGTACACCAAGAAGGTTTTGCATCTGACACAATGGATCTTCCTCCTTTTGAGAAAAATGGTCATCCAAAAAGGGTCAGAGTTTCAGGATCTTTCCTGGATGTGGGTTTTATAATGGGGTCTAGAATTGTTACAAATTAATGTCTACATCCAGGTATCACTTTCTGCTAATTGGATTATGACCACTGAGATGAGAGAGCTTCTAGTAGAAACCGTGAGCTGTGGTTTCACCCCGGCCAGTAGCCAAGCCCCAGGCAGCCCCTTGCTCACTCTCCTGCCAGTGGGGCTGGGGAGAGAATGTGAAGCATAAAAGCTGGAAAACCCCTGAGTTGAGATATAGACAGGTCAATAGGGAAAATCCATGTACAAAAGGAAAGTAAAAAAAGAAATTCTTTTACTGCTTCCCATCTCCAGGAGAGCAGGGCCCCATCATGTGTAACACTTGCTTGGGAAGACAAACTCCATCCCTCCAAGTGTTCCCACTTTTCTCTTTCTTACCCCCAGCTTTATGTACTGAGGAAAATGTCACATGGTCTGGAATATTCCTTTGGTCAGTTTGGGTCACCTGTTCCAGCTGTGTCTCCTCCCAACGTCCCATGCAGCACAAATTTCCTCACCAGTGTGGAAGTAGGAAAAACAGAAAAGCCCTTGGCTCTGTGTAAGCCCTGGTCACCAATAAGAAAAACATCTCTGTATTATTGACTCTGTGTTCAGCACAAATCCAAAATTCAGCCCTATACCAGCCACTGTGAAGAAAATTCACTCTACTCCAGCCAAAACCAGCACATTATAGTTCTATTGTGGAATTAAAAGTTGAATTTTGTTTTATATGCTGTGCCTTGGGTACAAAATAGAATGGGAGAACTGACTGAGTAGCTTTAACTACAAAACTGCAGCTTTCTCTCAGAAAAATGCTTTTTTGGAACTCTGCTGATTTTTCTTAAGAATTTTACAGTGTTTCATGTAATAGATGTAATGAATTTATATAATAAAATTAGAACACTTTTTTTTTCAAAGTTGTTTCCTGAATTATATTGAAGTAACTAGGTACTATACATCAGACTTTGGTAATTCTAATGATACTTCTTTTAACAAATGTTAAGGAGGAAAGGGACTACCCATTGTTTTCACTAAGAATGCAGTAGAATTTGGGTATACAATGTAATTGTCCCTACTTGCCCAACACAGAAAAAAACAAAACCAAAACCAAACCAAACCAAACCAAAACAAAACAAAAAAAACCCCCCAAAAAACCAAAACAAAACAAAATTAATGAGATTTTCACTTTAATAATTTGAAAACAAAATTCAGTAAAGATGTTTCTCATTTGCTGTCATTCACAATTCATTCTTTCCTTATTCTTTCTTCAGTTCTTTCACAATCCTTGAGCTAGGTCCAAAAATGGAAATGCCTTTGTCATGGTAGAGATGGACACACAACAGGTCACGAAAGCAGCAAAAAATCTTTATTTATTTTTACACAGGTCTTATTTATACTGCTAAAAGCAGCGGTGTCCCTACATTGTGCAATCATTGGTTCATGGTTACGTGCAGACTTGCAAGTTTCAAGATTGTGCCCACAGTTCTGACTTCTGCATTTTTCTGGGCTGCTTTCCCTTTCAATGTTTATATCTTGTCTTCAAGGGTGCACGATGATTGGGCCAAGGTTCTATCTTGGGTGTGCTAGACCAGCAGGCCAGCTGTCGGTTCCCATATGTCTTTGCAGCTCTCTTTGCCTTACTGCTTTTTTGTCAATCCACATCATCAGTTAAGGTGCCTTTGATGTCTCTTTCAGACCTTTTAAGAAGTGATATTATCATTCTTTCTCCCCGTTTCATTCATTAGTCTTTAAGATCTACCTCCAAGTCTAATTGCTTTGTTCTCAGATTTTTTTTTTTTTTTTTTTTTTTTTTTTTTGGTAGCCTTTTTCTTCCTAAACGAAGTTACTTTTGCTAAAGGATGGGTTTGTGGAGCAGTCATCTTAGAACCATAAAACAGTGAGCCACCCTGATCATTAAGTAAAATTATTTTCCAAACACTGCTGTGAAATGTATCTAGCAAAAATATGCCAAATTTACAGCTGAAAAGTGGTGAAGACATACAGCTTTCGATGTTTCCAAGGTATACAGTCTTCTGGAGGTGTAGATATGTATGTGTTGAAGTTTTAAAAAGTGCTAGCTTTCATGCTTGTATAATATTGAAAGTCAGTGATATGCAAGGACCTTTTGAAGGACCTGCAGATGTGACTAGATGCTTTAACAAATGCTTACAATCTCATGGCTCCAAGAGGCACAGCTCCAGATCAAGCAAGAAATCTTTCAGAGTACCAGGAATTGAAGCCTTCAGCATACAACTGTGGCTTTATCTGCAAACCTGTATTTTCTTCTTTTTGATAATCACAGTTTGAATCCAGTTTTAATGAAGGTGCAGGATTACAGTTATTTTATCTTAGCTGGTTTGTTAATTCCTGGTTGACAGCACATTTTCTAATATCACAGTAATAACTTCCACACCTATAGGAACTGTAATCATGCCAAGACATCCTGTCAGACTTTATAGAAACCACACAGGACTTAAATAGGACCGTGTGAAAGGCCAGACTAGCAAGTAGAAGCCAGATAAAACATTTGAACATTCAGATTTGATTAAAGGGTACGGAATTGGCAGCATCCTTGATTTCTCAGCAGAGAATTACATTGTGAAGAGGTGAAACAGCACCATAATATTATATAATTTAATGTGGGAGAGCTGATATTTCATTAGCAGCCAATGATTTGGAAGAATATTTTCAACACATTGCTTTTGAATAGGTTATATATTAAATCCATATAACTAACAGTACTTAACTAGGTCTGAAAGATGGTTACAGCATCTGTCATTGACAGATTCCAAAATGACTGTGAATGGACTAAGAAAGAAAAATGAGATATCTTGGGAATTTGACTAAAATTGGCTAAGAAAGTTGTTTTGACTGGTGACTTCAACATATGAAATTCTGCAATACTGGGGCTGGTTTTGCAAAGCGGGAAAACAGTTATTTGCTGATTTTTCCAGGGTTTGAACACTTTAGTTAATAAGTTGTGAATAAGAGAGAGTTTTCTTTTTTAATTGTGGGGGTTATTTTAGTTATTTTCATTCTTTTAGACTAAGTCTTTGCATTTAGGGGAGTATGTCCTTCAGAATTTTCATAAATTGTAGTGTTCAATCCATCAAATATCAAGAAAACAAGAATTATGGGTTTTTTTCAGGTAGGTCTCCAAAATTTGTTGGGTTTGAACAGGAGACCTTGTAGGTGGTTTATGTATTTCATGAAATGTTTTGGATTTTTGCTTGGTTTTCAGGTTCAGGTTTAGCAGCTCCTATAGCTATCCTTCTCTCTCTTCACATTCCTCCCCTCCCACACTTTCCTTCCTCCTTTTCTCCCTTTCTCTCTTTTTCTCCTTCCTGATGGATTTTGACGTTGTGGCAGTTTTCTTAAGCTGTCCCCTGTTTCTTTCATACATTTTAAGCATTGTAAAGGAACTCCTTAAAATTTATGGAATGTATTAAAATTCATTAAATTTTTGATAATACCTCCTGATAACACCTCAGCACCTTGAGGTATGCAGAAGATGACTGGTTCATTCTGTAAAATCATGTGAATATTTTTACTAGGCTGAGACAAAAGTCTGTCAGGGTAGGGTTTGAGAGCAAAAGCCTTGAAGTGCCCACAGGACATGGAAGGCACCATGGTGTAGCAGCACAGTAAGTACACCTTCTCCAAAACAACCTGTAACCTGGGGATGTCTATCTTTTTATTTAATAGCCTGGTGGTTTTTCACTCTCCTATCGAGTAGTCCAGTTGCTTTGTGGACACCTGTAAGACACAGTGCCTCATGGCAAGGATTTCCAAAGGCTGACTGATGATGAATGTTGTTTTGAGAGGGCAGTGAGTGGAGAAGAGCAAGGGACACAGGCACCACCTTGGTTGTTGTTTCGTTTTGGTTGTATAGTTTGCTTTGACTGTCCTTAGGATCTCAAAGGTTAGGCAAAGGGTGTTCTTTCAATCCTCCTAGTGGCATGAAACTTTGTAGGTCCCTCCTAGCAAACCCTTCCCCACTTTCCCCGAGACTAAAGAGAGCTTCTTTGTTTAGTAACTTCTTAGGCAGATGCTGTGTACCCCTGATCATGTGTTTTGCTCCTTCTAGCTTAGTCTTTTTGCACATAGGCCCAGAATTACATGCAGCATCAAAACATTTCTGTCCCATGGACTTGCACTGAGGCATATCACTCCTCCCTGGTTTGGGTCACTAACCTTTTCTTAAGCACCACTGTTTTATGAAGTTAAGGCTTCTCACCACCCTATTAATTACAGATCTGAGGAAATAGGAAGCCTTCTCTTTGTAACATCACAGCTCTCATAGTGTTTTCTCATGGGCTGATTATTAAATTACCTTATGTTATCTGTCTTTATGTTGAATCATGTAAATTGTCTAAAAATTAATGAAGTTTCAGACACTATACCTGTTCCCAAGAGAAATGATCAATGATTTAAATAATATTATAATCTGTGAATGTAAAAGTTGATATTAGAGGAGCAATATGAGCCTGCTTTTAGCCTCAAAATATAAAGAGAAATTGCTACTCTTTGGACAATCTCATGGATTTTCTACAANGTGCTCCCTTTTGTCGAGGGTTGATTCAAAAGCTCCCGGCTTGGCATCTCATTGGCTTGGGTAATTGCCTGGGTAGTGCCTTGATCAGTGACGTATACTGCACCTGATTTGGCAGAGGTCTTTGATAGACAGTTCGGCCAGGGGCACAGATGGGCCTCTACACTGTAACATCAGTTCTCCCTGCTGTGACAAATACCTGAGTATATCATCTATTAGGAAAAAAACCAATTGCTTTCATAATCAGCTGAAGAAAACATTTTCTTTCTCAGTTGATATATAAGTTAGTTGGAGGCATACTGAACCTTAAATCACAGCTACATGCAGAGAAATAATTTCACTTGTTCAATATTTTGCCCTATCTTTCCAAGGTTTTTCTTTGCTTTTTTCTTTATCAATGGTCAAATGTTCTGATTTAAATCACAGTAATTTTAATATGTATTTGGCAAAAAATATGTACTTTTGTGACAGTCAATTGCAATTAGTTTACCCATTCCTTAAAAATTCAAAGGCAGAAGTTCATTCTCATTTACTTCATATACTTAATTCTGTGGGACTTTGTGTATCTATTCAAAAGGTCTTTTGAAATTATGAAGATACCGGCCGGGATGCATTAATTTTCATGGCAATTAGGTCCCAGGCCAGATACCATAGCTCCAGAACCCCCAAGTACAGTTGGCAGCTGTTTCACAGCACAGAGTGCTTTCCTTCTTCTCCTGCATTGTATACCACACACATAAACAGTCTCCAAAATCAATGGGGTTGACTTTTCAGCTCGATTTTTGTGCAGTTCGATGCTACACCATGAATATGTAATTACCAGTATTCAACAGATGAATGCAATCACTAAATATCTCTCTCCATTTGAGCATACCTTTCACTGGAGGGAGCAAGATAAAACAATATGCTGAGGATTTCCACGCCCCTCCATATGAACTGAGCAAGCACCCTGTGGTGACAGCAGCTGCTGCTCTCTGCTGTAATGGATATAGGCCTGGAAACATTGCTAGAGATGGGACTACATCTGTGGTCGCTAGAATTTTTACATCTTCAAACATACATTGCCTTCCTCCACCAACAGCCTGTTATGAGTCTTTTGAAAAACTGTTGTGTTTTCCTCCAAGAAGAGATCACCTTTACATTTGCACTGTGGCTGTGCTCACAAGTGAGGAGTTTTATCAGTCCCACTATGCTTATAAGTGTTGAAGTGAGAACTGGATTTCAGCAACTGGGTCCCCTAAAAAATGCACTCATCTGTGTTTTATTGAAAATTACCAAGGAGAAGAGACACCCACGTGTTAAAGTGCAGAGTTACATCTCAGACACTGGGTAGCTCCATCACAGTGTTGTTAGAGACAAAGAACTGGAGCAACACACACCCACTGCCCTTGGAGCTATATCTCTGGCTTCTGCCTCAGGCATTTCCACTGTTTTGGAACACCTCCATCACTGGTCCTGTTATACAGTAACATTATCTTTCATTTTCACTTGGTAACCTTAGTTTCCTTGATGACAAGTTTATCTTTCAAATTCCCCTACAATAAACAGTCTTCTGTATAAGCTTCCAGGCCTTGCCAAATCTTTAGTTGCCTCTGGAAGACTCCCAGGACACAAATAATGCTGAATGAGGAGCAGTGAAGTCTGTGTTTACTGAAGGATATTATAAAAAACTGCAGCTTGACTAAACATTCCAGAACTAGGGAAACAATGTGTACACATTTATGAAGCTGAATCTCATTTTTTAATTTATATTTTTATTATTTGTATTTTCACTTGGTCACTTCACACATATTTCTCATAAAAAAGAGATTCCATTGCAAATGTTAGCTGGCTTCACCAAAATTTTGTGGTTGCAAGATCCTAGGAACTATTTTTGACAGTGTTAGTTAGCCCTCCAGCAGCACAAAACAGACCTCATAGTTGTTTACTAATCTTGTCACTATGAGAAAAGCAAGTTTCTTTTACTCCATTTGGGTAAAGGATTCATAAAGACACAGTTTAAAAAGCAGTATAACCAACCCACAAAAATAACTCTTAAGAGTAAAAACAGGTAGAGTAAGCTGTAAGGAAGAAAGGCTAAGGACATCAGAGAGAGAAAAAAAAATGAAAAAGTTTAAAGACAGACAGATATTTGGAAATTTTCATTCGTCTTCGCTTAACCAAAAGGTACATTTAATAAACAACGCAAATTCTCTCAGCCATGTTCTTACTGTATCTGCTGCAGTAAAGCACCTTAGCCTTTCCTCCATTTGTGCTGCTGTTTACATAATCAATTCTGACTCAGTTATTTAATGATGTGAAATACAGACATTTCTTTATCAACTCATTTTGCAAAATATTCCGGCTAATTAATCTCTCTTCAACACCACCTATTACTTTCTCTCTGTTTTTAAACACGTGTTTTCACAGCAAATGTTACAAGAGGATGACAAGGGCAATTATCACTAGAACAAAGCAGAACAAAGCTATGGTAATGAGAGTAACTGCAGTTCATTCACTGAGGTTCTGGCAGTGATGAAAGGAGTAAACTAAGCCTACCTTTATTTTATAGATAACAAAGCAATTACAGCGTGTAAAGTTATACAGAGAAAATAATAATTTACTGGAAAACTGAGAGAACAGAAGGCTCTGAAAAATATAAAGGAAACCACATTTGTATAAAAAATAATTCACTACATCAAAATGATTATGAATAAATGACATATAAGAAGTGTTGGGATGCATAGCAAATAAAATCACTTTTACAAAAGGAAATACTGTTAATTCAGGGAAAACAAAACAAATGCCCAAAGCAACAAAAACAGAAAAAACAAAACAGAAGGTAAAAAACAAAACAAAATAAAAAACAAAACAAAACAAAAAAAAAATCACAGGAAGAGACAGAAGTACTTTATTGAATCCTGCAAAGGGGTAGCATATTTTGTTATTGTAAAACTTATCCACAGAAAGCAAAATATTGTTTGAGTAGGAGGAGCACCATGATCCAGGGGCAGCCCATATATACTGGAAGGAAAAGACACAAAGCTTTAGAATGGTGCACTGAGCGCACTTTGGCAAGTTGGTGAAGATGATGGTAAATTAGAAGTACCATTGCACCTGTTCCATAGGTGGCACTCAGGACCTGTCAGAAAGGTAAATTAAAATTTTTTCTTTCTCCCTGCTCCACAGTGCCCTCAAATGAAGCTTAGGAATGGAAAACTTCACAGTGTATGAGCTGGAAGGCTCAGATAGGGCTCATATGTTGCCCTTCCTGAAAACTGGCCACCCACAGGCACCTCCACCAGATGGAAATGCTGGCAATAAAAATTGGTTACACATCCACATCATCTCATCTTGTCTTCTGATTTAAGCAATTTGGCCTGTCTTAGGAACAGCAAGCAAATAAATGAAAGCCTTAGACAGGAAAAAGCTTCTGCACTAGAAATTCAATCAGATTAATCTGAAAGCCATGAAGCACCACACTAAAACCCAACATTCCCTAAGTTCAATTTTTGGCAGCACAGGATAGCTTAAAAGCAAATTAAGAACATGCAAAAAGGAATCTGAGGCTCAAAAAGGGTGAGTGCCTGATTAAGACTTATGCAGTGAGTAACCAAGACAGCCTCAGGTCTTTCTTGTGCAGTCAATTAACTGCCCTGCTTGACATCCACTTCAAGTGTATTTGTGGCAACCTCACTTGTATTTTCAATATCTGTTAGAATAGGATCATTTCATTGCCCTCTTCTGGTTTAGAATTGCCCATCCTTGCCTACAAGAAGAATTCAAAACAGGTCAGTGGTACCTTCCATGGAAGACAGATGCCACAGATGTGTATCTTCCTTATCTCCCTGGCACACAGTTCAGCATGAGCATCTACAGACTGGAAAGCATCATTAACCCCGACTGCTGGGCTAAGGAGCTGAGGCTTTAAGCAGCACTCCAGCAGATTAGGAGCAGGAATAAGTGCCAAGTGACCTAGGTTTCCACCTTCTTTCTGAACTTGTCATATTGCAGAGCATAACCTCTATGAGTCTCGATTCTCAAACTTGCAAAAGTCAGATAATTACACCTCTGTACCTCACAGGGTCTCTGTGAAGTTTAAATTAATAATGTTTGCCAAGTGCTATGTAAGGGCAAAAAATTATTAAGGTAACTCAGCATCAAAAAGGGGACCAGAGTCCAGGGTTTTCTGGCTCTTGCCTGCATATATAAAACACTAGACTTTCCACTCAAGTAGTTGTATTAAACAAATCCAGGGCTTCAGTCCTTTTCTATTTAATATGTGACATGTCTAGACAGTTGTTCTTTCCAAAACTGATTTCTACAAAACACATACATTTTTACAAAGCGAGATTGTATTTTTTTTGGGCTGCTAACTACTCACTAACACATTTTTTGGCAGATTAAGTGAGAGTTTTCCTCCAGCAGTTCTATCCCACAAGCAAATATTTTCTAAGACATTAAATAAGAATAAACACAATGAAGAAAAAATATAATACTTTTGAGGAGACAATAGATGGAAGCTTGTTTTAATTTACAAGCCATTCTAGGAATATAAATTTTTGTTTGTTTGTTTTCTTTTTATTTTTAAGCTCAAAAAATGATGCTTTTTCATTGGGTGAAAAGAAGAATGCAAGATTGCAAGATGTGTTTGTATTCATGCACACAATTGATCTTAGGCAAAAACCAACTCATTAACAATCCTTAACTTCAAATTATGCCATTATAAAGAGGATTTAAACACAGTATAAATATGCCCTTAACATCTTGGCCCATTCATTTGGGAGGCTTTTGAGGAAACACAAAGCATAGGACTGATCTGTAGTTCAAACTGGCTCACAACTAAGGGGAGGTACTATAGGTAACTTTAGTATTGCAAGGCAAGATGATGGAATCAGTCACTGTTGCCGTGCCTCTCTTACAGAAACATTCAATGACGAGTAATTGTTCTCTGGAATACGATTTAAGAACTTGTAAAATGCTTCTTATTATGCCTTCCAGCCACAATAAGAACAAAGGTCTCCAAAATATATTCAGTTCACTCCTTTCCATGGGCTGGGTGGGGGAGACAAATTGTGAGTACACTTTAAAAAAGTCTCTCATTGACAATGGATAATATTTTAAAACAGTGAGTGTCTGTAATAAATTCTCCATTCCAAAAGAATCCAGTAAAATTTGCAAATGTCAGACACTCAGGATAAATTTTATGCAGAGTAAATTTAATATTTTAGCATTTCTGTTAAAGAAAGAGGAAGCATGCCTGAAAGTTCATAAATGAGATTACCCTCAGAACCTCACCCAGACTCTGCAATATGCAAACCCAGGCTTCATTCTAACCTCCTTGTCTGGCATGGAACAATATTATTTTAATAAAAAAACCCCTTATTTTAGAACTTACTTTAAACAGTGAGTTTAAAAGAAGACATCTCTTTTGTTTCCCTTGTTTGTTTGCTTCTTTGTTTCTGTGAGGGGGCCAGCATGAGGTTTGTGTTGCTTTCCCCAACTCTCAATGGTATTCCCATTTACAGTTTTAGTTTTTAGGTTATAGGATCATAAAAATGAAAAAAGAGCTTAGATGGACATTAGACATGACAAAGACATATCTTTGGAATTTAAAGTCACAAAAGAAATCACACCAGTAGTGTTAAAGTATGTGCAGACCTCTTATAGATAAGAGAGCTCATGAAAATTTCTGACATCACTGTAAGATCTAGATACTAAAATTAAGATTTACTTTTACATTCCTTTTATTGCCAAAATCATGCCGTGTTAAGAGTTGGAAGGGACCATGGAAATCATATAGTCTCAACCCCCAGTGATAAGGACAGGGGTATCTCCCACTAGACCAGGTTGATTTTAAAGCCTTATCCAACTGCCAGGGCTGGGATATGCACAGCCTCTCTGGGCAACTTGTTCCAATGCCTCACCACTCTCAAAGTGAAGAATTTCTTCCTAATATCTAGCCCTTTTCAACTTGTTCCCATTACTCCTTGTCCTATCACTACAGATCCTGATGAAGGGTCCTTCTCCAGCTTCCCTGTAGGCCCCTTGCTGATACTGAGAGGTTGCTGTGAGGTCTCCAGACAACCTTCACTTCTCCAGGCTGAACAGACCCAACTTTCCCAACCTGGCTCTGTAGGGGATGTGTGAGTAACTTTGTGGACTCCTCTGGACTTCTTCTAACAGTTCTATGTCCTTCCTGTGCAGGGACCCCGGAGCTGGATGCAGGGTTCCAGGTGGGCTCTCACCAGACCAGAGCAGAGCAGAGGGCCAGAATTTCCTCCCTCCCCTGCTGCCCACTCTGCTTTGGGTGCAGCCCAGGACACAATTGGGTTTCTGGCCTCTGAGTGCTCATGGCCAGATCATGTTGAGTTTTCCATTAACCATCACCCCCAAGCCTTTACCCACAGGGCTGCTCTCAATCCCTTCCCTGCCCAACCTGTAGGTGTGTCTGGGGTTGCCATGACCCAGGGGTAGTACATTGTGCTTTAATTTAATAAATTTAAAATAATAGCTAATAAATATTTGAACAAAATACTCCGCATGGAAAACAATACTGTTACTAATACTATTGGGCCAAATGTTTATTTTAAAGAAAAATGCACAGAAATTAGGTTACCCTGGACCTTGCTCTTTCACCAATAGTTTTATAAATGAATCAACAATGGCTGTTGGAAAGCTTTAATTAATTTGAAAATGAGAATGTAAAAATATATACATGCTGGCTTAAAGCAACTCTAGTGGGAGTAAAATTTTGCAAGTGTTGTAGCCAGATTCCCCTTGCTGATTAAATGTACAGCAGCACTACATTTTATGAAGCTGGAAGGAAAGACAGTAATTTAAAGTGAAGCCTTACATCCATCTTTGAAACAAACAGAGTTTCTGGTGAAGACAGCAATTTGAATTTTTTGGTTTGCTGGAGTAAAATCATTAGAAGGAACATCTCATGTATTTCTGATTATGAACAATACCTTTATTCAAAGGTCTAACTTCACATTTCTGTTCACTTTGTAAGTCAAGTTGAAAAGTTCTTGACCACAAAACCCACACAGTCCTCAACCTTTTCTGACTGACAGTGGATTAACATATTTCCCATAATGTAGCTATCCCTTAAGAGGCAAAATGGCCTGTTTTTGAAGTGGTGAGAGGGGAGAACCATTTAAGGTCTATCTGATTAACCAGGTACTTTAGAGTGAATATTTTTCATCAGCTGCAGAGAGAGAGTGAAATTCAAAACTCCTTGTGGTACATTTTTTCTTCCCAAACTTCTCCGATTTCATCCCCAAACAGGTATACTTCAATTCTGCAAGGTGAATGTAAATTATTTTGATAATGTCACAGTAAAATAAAAGCTACATGCTCGAAATCATCTTGGTGAAAATAAAAAGTGCCACATACAGCAATGCCTGACATGTTGTGCTCATCATTCTATTAGTCCCAGGGAAACTGTATCTTAAAATGAGGACGTGTTTCAGTTTCAGTGCATTGTCTGGTTCCTGTCTCCTTCCACATTTTGTACATCAGCTTTGTAACTATTACTTGAGCTAATCTAAAAGAAATAACCTACCTATTCAGGAGAAGTCTGAACATTTCACTTAAGATTACAGTTTTTCCTTTCCATGTCAGGAGTGATAAGCAAAACCCAATACCCTGAGCAAAGAAATGATAATTCAAAGAGAAAGAAAATACTTTTGACATTTTAACAATAACAACTTATTAATATAATTCGCTTCAGTTGAAAGAAAGTAGAATACATTTACAATGCAACTGAATAAAGGTTAAGTGTATTTTGTGTTTTGCTCTGCATTAAATATAAATATCTGTCATATCAAATCCTAGACGAGTTGTAAGCACCCTCTTAAAATCTATGTTTCTAGAAGAAAATAGAGCAATTTAAAATACCATTTTTACAAATGACAAAATCCAAATCAGGCAAGCCCCATATGGAATAGCTCAAGAAATCTAACATAGCTATTCTGAGCAGAGTTTTCCACACACCAGGAAGTTTACAATGTCTTTAATACAATTGGTGGTATTGAGATACAGTACTCTTCCAGCTTCTCACTTAGGGCAAATTTCCCAAAATAAAGGAATATAAAATAGACTTGTGTCTTCCTTTTCCTTGCTTGTTTCATGTTATCCCTCCCATATTCTCCTCTATGAAAATAATATATTTTTGTATAGAAAAATGTTTAACCAATGAAAACAACACTGGAGATTTATTCATACGAATTTTTAAAGGTACATGCTATATTATAAAAGCACAAGACATAATTAGTATCCAACATAAACAATCCAGACATAAGTAGTAACAAATCCAATGTCATTCTCCCACTCTTGTTAATTTGTAAGAGCAGTCAGTCTGCCGAACGTATTGATAGGTCTGAAGTAACATTGGCTCCTCTACATTTGGGATCAAAGACTGAATCTACCAGAACTGTCCGCTTTCACCGGTGGCATCTTTGCTCTTTCCTGGGACACTTTGAAGTCAGCATTTGAAATATCTTTTCTCTCCTATAAAGTTTAGGTCAAACACTCTCCCCAAAAGTAAGAATCTCTGAAATGTAAGGGAAGCAATGGGCTTTAGGTTGGCTTCCCACTACAGTTCTTTCTTAAATTGTCCACCAGTGGTACAACAGTTCTGTTCTTAAGCTAGGAGATATTCTATTCTTAAGCTAGTCTTGTTATTTTCAAAGAAAATCCATATAATGAAAAACAAATGCTCTAACTTCTGTGGATTTTACACCATTCAGGATTTGGGGATACAACCCCCTGCTTAGGGTGCATACTCCAGCCAGTAAAGTTCTGTTGTGAGTTTGTTCAAAACCGGGCAGAAACACCACTTAATGTAGTGGTTTCACATTCATCTGCTCGCCTGCTCACACCAGGCGAGAGTGTAGTGTAGTGGTTTCATGAGAATAAGGATTAAGAGAAATGCAAAGCAGGCCTAAACTTCAAAGATAAAAATAGCTTATTAACAGAAAAAAAACAAAAAACAAAAAACAAAAAAA
>VZTR01001002.1:18044-35902 GCA_013400775.1 Chaetops frenatus | reverse complement strand
AGGACAGCAGAGCTGGTGGAAGGGCTGGAAGGCACATCCTGTGAGGAGCAGCTGAGGGCTCTGGGTTTGTCTGGTTTGGAGAGAAGGAGGCTCAGGGGTGACCTCATTGCTCTGCAGAGCTTCCTGAGGAGGGGACCTGGAGAGAGGAGTGCTGGTCTTTTCCTGGCATCCAGCAACAGGGATGTGGAAGTCGTTCAAAGCTTTATCAAGGGAGGTTCAGACTTTACAATAGGAACAATTTCTTTACCAAAGACAGCAAAGCTGCTGAAAGGCCTAGAGAGTAAATGGTCTTAGGAGTTGCTGAGGGAGCAGGGCTGGAGAAGAAGAGGCTCAGGAGAGATATTACTGCCCTCCATGACTACTTCAAAGGAAATTGTTGCAAGGTGGGGTTCAGTCTGAGACTGACCTCAAAGTGTACCAGGGGAAGTTCAGGTTGGACATCAGGAATTTTTCACAGAAAGGATGTTTAAGCATTGAACAGGCTGCCCAGGGAGATAATGGAGTCACTATCTCTGGAATTGTTCAAAGAGTAATTGGACATGGCACTTCATGCCATGATCTGGTTGGCATGGTGGTGTTCAGTCAAAGGTTGGACTCAATGATCTTGGGAATCTTTTCCAACCTGAATTATTCTAATTCTAAGAGTATGATCAAACACTGGAATAGGCTTCCGTAGAGGTGGCTGATGCCCTAGACCTATTAGTGTTTAAGATGTATCTGGACAATATCTTCAGTAATGTGCTTTTACTTTTGGTCAGCCCTGAATTAGTCAGGACTTGAATGATCATTCAAAGTCTCTTCCACCCACAATACTTCTGTTCTACTCCGTCTGTAGAGAGCTACTTCCTAAACTAACAAGAAGTTTACTAGCCACTGATGTCCTTGAAATGATAGCTGCCAAGATTTGGAACTACTGCCGCGAAGTCCTGCACTGGGTCTCTAGATAATAATGTTTCAAGCCAGCTTTCTGTTGTTGGGTACAAAGCTTTCAGTCACAGGCTGATAGCCACCCCTCTGATATAAGTGTTGCTAGATCACAGCTTGGTTCCATTCATCTTCTTACTTCTGTTTGTAACAGTGCTGGTGCAGTGGGAGAGTAACTTCTCAGGCCAATTTCTAAAGTAAACTATAAAAAGAAAGAAAACTATAAAAAAAAGAGGAAATATGTTTGAAGACCTACTGCTGTTTTGGTTTGGGTTTTTTTGTCCATCCACTTTCCATGTATAAGAAAAGGATTTCAGTTATATGTTTCTAATTAAAACAACAGAAAAAAAGCATGGTTGCTTGCACAAGTCTCCATACTTTTCTTATATTTTGCACATACCTTTTATGCTGATAATTGCACATACTTTTTATGCTGGTTGAAATGTTAAATGTTGGAAATGCCTGTGAGATTTATTGTCTGTTGAAGTGTTGTTTTTTGGTTTTTTTTATGTAATATGAGCATAAAACTTGTAGTAATTTCAATTTTTGTCAAAAGATTAAGTATGTCTTTTTGAATTCCATTTTAGGCAATTGAGTCTCTTACCGTAAAAGAAAATGTCTACACCTAGCATTGTAGCAAGAGTGGAAACCTGGCTTTCATCCACATGGCACGTTAAAGTTCCTTTGACATGGCTGGAAGCATGTATTAATTGGATCCAGGAAGAAAACAGTGGTAGTAATTTAAGTCAAGCTCAGATTAACAAGCAGGTATTTGAGCAATGGCTTCTTACTGATCTGAGAGACTTGGAATATCCCATTTTGCCAAACTGCATCTTAGATACTCCCAAAGGAGAGTTGTCAGGCTTCTACTCTATACAGATTGATTCACTGGTGGATGTTAGCCAGCCAGCATATTCTCAGTTGCAGAAGCTAAGAGGGAAAAGCACTGTAAATGAAGAAGTAACAGCCAGTACTCAGGCATTTCAGAAGCCCTGGGAAGCAAAGCCTACTCGAATGCTGATGCTACAACTAACTGATGGCATACATCAAATTCAGGGCATGGAGTATCAACCGGTGCCTGTCCTCTGCAGTAATCTCCCTCCTGGAACAAAAATCACTGTACAGGGCAATATTGCATATCGACTTGGAGTTCTTCTTCTTAAACCAGAGAATGTGAAACTCTTGGGGGGTGAAGTTGATGCTCTTCTTGAGGATTATTGTCAGGAAAGTGTCCTTGCTAGATTAATTGGAGAAACTGAAAACCCTAATTCTGTTGGACAAGCTGGACACGAACAGATTTTTTCAAGGCCTGTGGATGAATTAGAACAAACTCTTGGCCCTTCAGATGAAGAGCTTTTAGCCAGCCTTGATGAAAATAATGAATTTTCTTTAAACAACAGAACATCTTTAGAAAGTGGATACTGTAGTAGAAGCAACAATTTTAATACGGCCTCAGGTTCACTGTCTGCACACAATGGAAATGTTTTGTTACAAAAATCTAAAAGTCCTTTGCCTCACTCAGATGAACAAGTGTCACCTCCCATAGAATATGCTGATGGCTTTTTAAATGACTTTCCTTTAGAAGATGACTTTCTTCTTGAAGAAGAGATGCAAAGAGAGATGGAGGAAGTACCACCAGTGGGCATGAACAGAAACATTGGTTTAATTACTGACAGGCTTCCACATACATCTAAAAGTTCCTGCAATTCACCTTTAGATGTCACTTGTGAAGAAGACAATGTGAAAGAAGGAGATAAGCCCAGAGAAGCTATCAGTAAGGAAAAGATTGTGAGAAGAACAATATCTTATGAAGATGGAAATAGCATGAATAACTTTTTGCAGCACAAGGGCTTACATCAGAACTGCAGTTCCTCAGATTTTTCTTTGGAAAATCCTCCTGATGAAGGGCAGAATTATACAGACCTAGATGAGAGCAGATGTAAACACCAACACGCTTCTGACAGCAGGGTATTACATGATGATCCTGTATTTTCCTTAGAAATGAATCCAGAAGGAGATCAGCAGAAACGTGATTCACAGGTCTTTCCTTGCAAGGCAGTAGAGGCACATTTAGATTTAGATTCTCCGCCTTTCACATATATTTCCCTTCTTCTTGCAAAAAAACCAGAAACTGTTACAATTCTGAAAGTTAAATGTTTTATTGTCACTCTCACTGGAAACCTCACAAAAAGCAATGGGTCCTGGGGTATAAAGGCAAAAATTTCTGATGGCTCTGCTTATCTTGAAGTAGATTTTGCTGATGATATTCTAACAAGTTTGATTGGCTTTTCAGTACCTGAAATGAATAAGCTGAAAAAGGATCCAGCTTTACGTCTGAAACTTAAGGATGGTTTAGAGAGATGTCAAAAACAACTGATAGATCTCTGTTGTTTGATGACTATTAAGTTTAATCCATTTCAGTCTAAAGCTACTGTATTAATTCTCCAGGATGCTGATGCCAGGCATCTAGAACAACTGAAGAAACGTTTGAATAAATAACATGTGCAGACTTGCAGACTGTATGTTAGGAAATGTGTAAGTCAGATATCCCCTTAAGGACTCTTCAAGTTAAAGTTAAGTGGTGTGTCTTTTATCAGGAATTATAATGTAAAAGTGAGACAAGGAGATTACTTGTTGGAGCAAAACTGGTTTGTTTCTTATGGTGACAGTATTGGAATAAGATTTCAAATACTTCTGTCTTGGTTTTTTCATTCTGCAAAATCCTGCAAGTTCTAGACTGGTAATCCTGAGTAGCAGAATTTGTCAGGAAATGTATAACAATGAACAAACCATATTGTTATTTTACTTTTTAAGTACTTACCTGATTTTTAAAAGAAAGGTACAGGAGACTCAGTTTTTTCTTGGAGAAAATCAGTTGAATAAATTTAAATACAGTTCCTTCTCACTATGCCAATCTGGAGACTCAAATTTGTATTCACTGTGTAAGAACCTAAAGTACAGAGAAATGAAAGCTTGTCTTCCAAATGGTCAGGTCTGAGGAAAAAAAGACAATCCTATACAAAAATGAGTTTAAAAAAAACTCTATATTTTTACAAATAATTTAAAAGAAAGCCAAGTATTTTAAAGCCTTTTTTAGCAGAAAATTATTATAACATATGGGGATTCTATTTATTTGTCACGTTAATATTAATCATTGCTAGTAGTTCTGAAACTAGAGGCAAACTCATTCATTAACTCTTATAGTTACTTAACTAACCATTTTACAGGGTAGTCAAATACTTGTGCTGCATACATGTTGTATAGTACATTAATGCTGGTCTTAATTTTGATTGATTTTTAAAATTTTCTGCTTCTAAAATAATATATTAAAGTTTTCATTTAAATTTTGGTGGATGCTGCTTAGTCACTTTGAAAGAAAAATCTATATTTTGTTGAGTGTATAGAGTATGAGAAATTATTTGATAAAGTTTATTGTTGTTCTTTTTTCTTCTTCCCATCCTTTCCCCTTTGCTTGTTTTTTGGTTTTGTTTGGTTGGTTTTTTGTTTGTTTATTTTTTCCTTTGGCTGATTGGTTTGAGTTCGGTTGTTTCCCTGTGAATTTAGAATTAATATTCTGGTGAATTAATTAAGGGGAACCAGTGACAGGAGCAGTCTGCCCAGTGTTGGTAGTGGTTGCAAAGAATGCAAAATTGGTGGCTAGGAGAGGGATTTTTTTTTCAATTGACCTGTCAGTATCTTTTTTCAAAGCCCTTTCTTTCTCTGAACAACGTCTGTTAGGCCACTGAGATTTGCTGTGGCATATTGTCAGTATAGCCTTACTGCTCAATCCCAAATTGAGAAGCATGCTTAAGGACTCCAAGAAAAGCTAGAGGGAATTTGCTAAGTAAGGAAGGTGGAGTGTGGGCCATCTTGAGGGTTTTCATGCTTGAGGCGTGAGGGTTTTTAGGCTTTATTTTGTACATTTTAGAAACACTGACATCCCTGTGTCCCTTTCTTTCCTTGCCCCTCCCACTGTGAAGAGAACCTGAGCAAATTATAACCCCGTGAGCCACCTCTGAGCTTATTTTCTGAGGCTTTTGGGAACAGTACATTGTTTGGAACTGTAACAGCAAAAGCTTTTGCCTGTCTGGAACCTATGTTACTGGATCTTGAGTTACAGTTTCAGAAAAAATTGCTTGTTAGTAGGAAACTGACCAAGCTTCATTTCAAGTAATCCTTGTAGAAGTTAACAGAGCTGATTCTAAACCTTTAGTGCCATTTTATGGAAATATTTCTCCTATGAGTTAGGCAATTTCCTTTGAACTTTTTTGCCTTAGCATGTAAAAGCATAGTAGTCTTTAAACTTCAAATGGCATGAATAATCCACAGATTTTATTCTGCTTGTGCAAAGCAAGAGCCATGTTATTCAAACTGCAAAATCAAATTAAGTGTTGTGTTTGGTTTAGATGATGAAGTCAAACCTGCCCCTCCTTTCTTGCGTTTGCGTTAATGTTTAGCCATCTCTTCTGCAGTAATTGCATGTGCCTCCTATTCTCTTCCTACCTCCCCCACCTTCCCACCTTAAAGGCAATGTTACTTGTCTGACATTTTCTTCTGCCCCACCCCCTATTATCCTTGTCTTAATTTTCAACATATGCTTTCTGGAAAGCCACTCTCATGCCTGTGGTCCAGTGCAAGCAAGAAGATCTTAATAAAGCTGTTTACAGCATGACTGCTTTGCAGATATTTCAGTGCGATTTTCTGGTGTATAAGGTTTCCAGATCTGTGGTCAAGATTTTAGAATTAATGGGAAATATTGCATAGTTCATCCAACAAGAAAAGGAATTAAATTAGTGATATTGAGAAAGCATGCTTAATTAAGAGCTGAGGTCAAACAGAAAATGGTTTATGTGGCTGTGTGTATGAGTCATTGGTTCCTGCCTTATCCATTTTATTTGCTCTCAGAATTAACTTTTCTCTTAACAATCTCAATGCTTTGGTGCTGTGTGTATGCATGGTGTGCATATATCACCTCATTGTACCTGGCAGCAGTTTGTGTCAGAGCCCTTCAGATAACCACTGTTCTTACAGGCTGAATTCACAGCACAGGCTGCAACCCCAGCAGAGGCATGGCCACATTTCTGGGGAGTGCTACAGCACTCCTGTAGCAGCTGCTGAAGCCACTTGTCAGGGCAGCTGCTCTCACAAGTTACATGTAACCTTCTGGCAGAAAGCAGCTTTTGCACTTTCTGTCATCTCTTGTCTACACGATATCACAAACTAACTTCTTGTTGTCTTTGTTTCAGGTGCTAAGTAGACCTCAGCACTTTCAGTGTATCTGACTGCAGTTTCAGAATCTGTGTTCTTCTGGAATGTTTTCCTTTTATGGGAAAAATAAGCTGCTTTTTTGTTCCTGGTCAGAGTGGAAACTTCTAACTAATTTGGTTTCAATGTATGAAACCTACAACATTCTCACACAGGGACTTGGATGTTACTCTGTTAACAATCAAAGTTGGCTCTTGCATTTCTTACAGTCATACAGGAAAACCAATAAATGTGTTATGGCAGTGCCAGGTACTTGCATCAGAATATCCTTTAAAAGCTCTGTCATGAAGGCAAGCTGGTAGAAAACAGAAGGCTCTCAGAAACTTGTCTGTGCCCTAGTTCTTTTCAAGGTTTCAAGTTTCTTTTCATTCTCAATCTGTAGAACAAGGCCATGGCTATTCCAAGATATTTGGCAGTCTTCCAAATAAACTAGGCTGGCAAGGACAGCTTGAGGACTGCTCTAAACCTACTGGATATTAGTTTGGTCACAATTATGCATGTCATTATAACCCAGCAACTTCCTTCTCGTTGAATGCAAGCAGTGTTCTAATTAGCAACAGGTAGTTGAGATAATGTAATTTCAAAGTATGAGTACAGAATGTTAAGGGATTTCCTAGAAGGTATTCTGGACTGCTCAGTAACGTGAGTTCACAGTAGAAGAATTGTATATTTCAGGTCATACCAGAAGCAGAAATTTTCACGCTAATGGAACATGATAAGATGGAGCAATAAACATAATATTTGGTTCTAAATATAAAGACCTATTTCTTGATGTCTCTCTGTAATAATGTCAAACATTTCTGTTTTGAATAAAAAGATCATAACTTTAAGATTTTGCTGAAGGGAAGAAAGAAAGATTTATAGTGTTTCTAAATTATCTGACTTAAAATGTAAGTAACACCTCTCATTTCAGATCCAGTTCTCTGGTGTTATGGTCCTAGAAAGAACAGAATACCAATAGTAATAACAGCAAATGAGAGGATAAAGGTCAAGTGACATTGCAACTTTGAATTCAACAGAAGAGGCAAGTTTCTTCCAAAGCAGCTGCTCATCTAAGTGTATACATATGACAGACTTTTGTATCAGTCTGTCACTTTTACTCTTTTCCTTAAGGACTTCTTTCCTTATTGTGCTGGATTTTCAAACAGGATGAAATTGCAGGGTGTGGCTGTTAGAATTTGTCCAGTTTCTGATTCTTTTCTTAAGGCTATAAAAACCTGATTCTCTCATCATGTGGCATGTGGTCCATCTCCCTGACCACCTTAGCAGTGTCTGTTGGTTGCCTGCTTCACTATCAGTGGCTTTCTTGTGCTAGGGAGTGCTAAATAGGACACACCACTCCACATACAGTCTCACAAGTGAGAAAGCAGAAGGCAGCTTGCTCTCTGTGACCTACTTGCTGGCTCAGATGGTCATTGCCACCACAGGATCACACTGCTGACTTCTGTTAAGCTGTACACAAGTGCTCACAGCTCTTACTCTAAAGCTTCCTAACCAGTTGGATCCCAACCCATACTACTGCATGGAGTTATTTATGCAAGGATGAAGGATTTGCACAAATTTGCATTTGTGTTTGTCAAACGTAAGTTTCTACAAGTCCACGTGTCCAGCCTGTGCCATACTGGTTCTCTGTCTCTAATTGGTTTCTTTTCTTTTCCTGCCCCTCCCTGCCATGTGTAGAAGCTTCTCTACCATTTATTTGCCCCATATCTACACAGTCAGAAACCTCTTTCTAGAGGGAATTCCATTGGGCAGACATGACTTGACATTGTAGGCCTATGTGGACCGTTTCAAACTACCATGCACCTTCATGTGTCGAGGTATGGATTCAGAGAGGATTTGCTCTAACCTCTGGGGCTGAGGGCAGATTGTCAAATTGGTAATTCCCTGGATCCTCCTCCCTGAACATGGGTGTGGCACTTGCCTTTTACCACTCATCAGATACCACTGTAGCCTTTCCGGTGTCCTGTTGGGGATGTCCTTGTGGGACATGAGCCAGCACCCTCTCTGGTCCCATGGGGAGTTGTATGTGTCTGCAGGGTGAAGTGCTTTGTTGCTACAAGGAGGTGCTGGTACATATGTTCTCAGTAAGAAAGACACTCTGACTCCAAAATACCATTAATACACTAGTTGTTAGAACTAACACTTTCAGATAAAGGCAAGGCCATGTGGTGCCGTAAGCTCTGGTACAACTGGCAGCTGCCTGCTGGCTCCTCCAACACTGTGTTACTGCCTGAGCTTGTCCCACCACCAAGAGATTTGCGAAGCCCAACACAGTCTGAAGGCCACGCTGGCTGTGCACAGCACAGACCTGTACCTGCTCAGATTAGCCATGACATGATGTGGGTCACTGAGCCTTCAACATATAATCTTCTGGTCAGCATCACTGCATTCCCTGTCCCATTACCTACAGTAGGCTGTTTACAGATATGGTTAGTAGGCTTGGGAAAGTTAGTAGGCTTATTGTCATCTGCTGCTGTAAGTTATTTAGGCTGTATCACAGGTTTCATACTGTAATACAAGTCACAATTAATGCTGGCTTTAAAATAGTTTTACTGTAGTGGCAGTGCAGATGGTAGAAGAACACGTTTGGCTAGACAATGGTATTTAAAAAGCCATGGTAATATATAACTTATTGCTTTGTGGTAGGTGAGTACCAAAACATCTTTTACATTGTTTTCATGAACAAAACTAACACTGATTTCAGAAAAGTTCTGTTAATATAAAAAAGGGTAAAATGCATGCTTCACAAATACTGTCTGAATCGGTAATACAGCATAAACCAGAGAGGTGAGATGCGTTGGGTGAACTGAGATATTCAAAGAAGGAATTACAGATTAATGGCCTTTCAGGATAAGGGTATCTCCCTATTTACCAGGGAAGCTTCTACAGTGTTATTGTGGCAAAGAGATTTTGCCTCAATTCTGTGTCTGTTCAAAAAGCAGTAGGAATTCCAATCCAGTTGACTGAGAGAGAGCTTCTAATTTTCAGCCCTGTTGAGCACCTTTATGGGTAGATGGAGATTGGAGCTGGAAGACATTCTGTACTTAATGCTTCTTAGTAGCTAAATGACCATCTCCCTGTACACTCACTTAGATTTTTAGCTTAATTCCTTGTATAAACTTCAGATACACCCAATACAGTTAATATAGATGGCATAGACCACCATGACACGTTAAACAAATTTTTGTTTGCATACTTGTTAGGTTTGAATTTTCTTCTAGGATGAGCATATAGTCTTTGCTATAGGGAGGAGGAAAAAAGCTCTACAGAGATACCTGGAGAGGCTCAATCGGGCTAAGGCCAGCTGCGTGAGGCTCAATAAGGCAAAGTCCTGCACTCAGGTCACAACCACCACAAGCAGTGCTACAGGCTGAGGGAGGAGTGTCTGGAGAGCTGTTCAGCAGAAAGAGATTTGGAGGTGCTGGTTGAAGCCAGCTCAGTATAAGACAACAGTGTGCCCAGGTGGCCAAGAAGGCCAATAGCATCCTGGCCTGCACAAAGGATAGTGCGGCCAGCAGGACCAGGGCAGTGATTGTCCCTCTGCACTTGGCACTGGTGAGGCCACTCCTCGAATCCTGTGTTCAGTTCTGAGTCCCTCACTTTAAAAAGGACTTAGAGGTGCTGGAGAGTGTCCAGAGAAGGGCAACAAGGCTTGTGAAAGGACAAAAAAATGTGCCTTATGAGGAATGGCTGAGGGACCTGGGATCTGGTTGAGGGATTTGTTTGGGCTGGAGAAGAGGAGGCTCAAGGGGGACCTCCTCACACTCTGCAGCTCCCTGAAAGGAGGCTGCAGTGAGGTGGGGGCAGGTCTCCTCTACTGTGCCTGCAGTGACAGGACCAGAGGAAATGGCCTTAAGATGAGATTGGGGCGATTCAGATTAGATATTAGAAAAATTATTTTCCACTGTTAAGGTGATCAGGCATTGGAATAGGTTGCCCAGGGAGGTGGTAGAGCCACCATTCCAGGAGACGCTCAAGAGGAGTCTGGATCTGTGCTGGGTGGTGTGATTTAGTGATTTAGGGGTTACAGTGGTAATGCTGGGTGGTTGGACTGGATGATCTTAAAGGCTTCTTCCAACCTTGCCAATTCTATGATTATTCTATGAAAAGCAGATTATTATTTCCACTTAAAGGGTCAAGGATTTCTTGTATTGATATTGATAATCACAGTCAAAGAATGAGGCAATGGTAGCACTAACTGCAGAAGATTGAAGTCTTATCTCACTTTTAAAGTATAGACAGAATCGCAAAACATTCCTTCAATTAAAAAAAAAACACTATTAAAATGCTGAGGTGAAAAGATACCTATGTTCAAAGAATCTGTGATGGAAAAGATTGTGATTTGTGGTAATTAAGAGGAAGTGTTGTTCTCTACTAATGGCATTTAGAAAATAAATGTCATTCCAACCTAAATATTCACAACTAACTTTCCTGCTCCTAGGACAATTTGATTTTTTTTATTTACAATTACAGCACAATCATCATTTAACAGATGTGTACTGTATGTAAAATTCTGGCAAGTATTAGTGCTATTAAACAACAAATCTATAATTTATCATAAAGAAAAACAGGAGCCCTAATGCTGCTGGCTGCCTAAGCACATGCTTAGGTAATTTACCTCCTTGTACCAGCTGTTAGTGTAATTCCCTCATACAGTTTCTCTAAACTACAAAGTGCCATTAAAAAGAAAGTGTAAATAAGGATCTACTTGTGACTTAAAACATTCAAATAATCTTTCATTAGATACCTGTTTGTGAAAACATGTCTTTTGCCTTAAACATTTTATTTACAAATGGATAACTCAAATGCAAATATTGAAAAATTCATTTGAGCTGCCAAGAATATTCTGCCAAGCATATGTGCAGTAAGAGCCTATATAAATATTATACTACTTTAAAATAAATGTTAGTGTACGGAGGAACACTGAAATAGGTTTTACTTTCTTGTTTTAGAGGTGTTCAGATCCAAAGGCAAGCATCATCTGTTAAGTGCTATGGGATCACATTGGATAGTGTAGGCAAAGATGAAATAGAAGAAAAAGTAGGTGTCTTACTTTTGGGGCACATTGCTATTCATGAAAGAACATGAAGCTCATGCTCTTGATATTTTTAAAATCAACATTGTCTTTTATCTATGACCTTGTTTTCTAATACCAGTGTTATAAAATGTAATGTCAAATAAGAAAGGACAGTGTGAAATAATCCTCTATCTCTAGCCAAGTACTTTATCTGCTGTCTAATACTGGTGACGGTTGATGACTAATTGAGAGATCATTAAGCCCTAAAAGTCTGGTTTTCTTCTACCAGGTGACACCAGTTAGGTGACTCTTGTTTTCTCAATTGCATTTAAAACTCCTGATTCAGTGACCATTCTTCCATTTCTATTGTTTGAAAAATAGAATTGGGAGTTAGTTTGATCTAATAATATCTTCATGATGGCCTTTACAATAATCAGTAAATTAGGCCCTGGGTACATGTACAAAAATAAAGAGGTAGCACAACTGTGAGTATTGACAGTTCAGTACTTTTTCTCTATACGTGAGTATTGTTAATCACTCTGCAAAGACAGAGACAAATATACAAAATGCAGCATGTCTACATATTTATAAGTTTTCCATATTTTCAGTAGTAATTTCTCCATATGACACACAATCTGCTATGCTTCAACCGTATGCTTTGATGGAGCTTTTACAAAACCACTATCTTTTAGATAGAAATTAAATATTAAAGCTTCTGTTGCTGTTTCTTTGTTGAGAGAAGCTTTCTTTATAGACTTTTTTTTTTACCTTAAGAAACATGAAAATGGATGCTAAGCAAAAATATTAATGTTCTGATAATCTCAACAAACTTACTTAAATCCACAGTTTGTGTTATTTTTGAAGACTTATTATTTTGTGAAGTGAATAGTTTTGAATCTAAAAATCCAGTATTATGTCTTCAGTGTAATTTACAATTTTACATCTTCCTGAAAAATACTTCAATATTTTCACAGTGTATTATACCAAGGATTCAAACGTTTAAGAAAGATGTTTTGTGATGAAACTAAGCAAAACCAATTTTTATTATGATGGAGATATATTCTAATATTGGGAAGTGGTGTGTCTGTTTCTGACTTCATTTTGGGAATGTAAGGGATTGTTTGAGGAGGAGAATTTGTTGGTGGAAAAGGAAAGGGTGGCTGGAGAGAAAGTCAGGTATCTTAATGGAAGCATATTTTAGCAAGATGTTTCCTTACTTGAGTGGAGGGGGAAAAAAGCAAAAGCTTAAATAAAAAATAATAAAAAAAAACTTTTGAAAGCCCCAAGCATCATATAGTGGTTTTAGTTTAATTAGGTTTCTTTAGAAAGGTCTATTTAAATAAACTAAGGTTGCTGTCCTAGGCAAAGAAGCAATGTGCTGTACACATATGGTGTGCTTGATGTTGCTCTAGTGGTATGCACAGACCAATCAGTAGCAAAGCTTTCATTGGACACTCTCATAGCAGAACTCATCTGCCAAAAGCTTCAGGCTGCTCTATGGTTTTTTTTACCATTCTGTGTCATTTGAAATGTTGTTGAAAGCAAAAACTTGTGTATTAGTTCTATAGAAGCCTGCGAACCTCTTAGATGCCTCAGGTAACCTCATACTTTTCAGGCACAGGAAATGAATTTGTTTGGGTTTTATGGGGAACAGGTTCAGTGCAATTAATTATTTGTAGTAGGTTGACACAGACTGACAATTTTTGGACATTGTGGCATTGGTATAAAGATGTTCAAGCTGATATGATTTGTGTCATTTTGCAGAAAGGTGTGTAATAACCCCAGTTAATAAAATGACACCCATGTTGCGCCTAAAATTTTAGGTAGAATTTGACTGACTGAAAAAAAGATTAGAGGGAAAGAAAATGGACCTGATCACTTCATATCTTAGTTCTGCATTTGCTTCAGATCTGTAGAAACCATACTGGCTACTAAAAGAAGGTATTAAACCTCTCCTAGCCCTGTTTTCATGCTTGCATTTCATACCGTCTTCAATGGCTGGGTTAAAAACAACCAAAACAATCACCATCAGTCACTGGGTTAAAAATTCTCTGTAGTTGTTGGGCTGGATTTTATCTTGAATCAGTTCCCTGAGGTACAAACGAGGAAATGCTGCAGGGGTGGAAAGAAGCAGGGGGAGGGACGTGGAGAGTGCACATGGCAGTTTATTGTGTGTGCAGCCATAGCCACTGTTCTGCTAAAGGATAGCAACAGGCTATCCTTTGGAGTCAGCAGGAGGAAAATAGGATGAAAATATATGAAGAGGGAAGTCAAGAACAGAGGTAAAGGAAGTGAAGAGCTAGCGCTCTGAATATCAAAATGAGAAAAAACTTACTGTATCCTTTGTTTTCTTTCATGAACCAAATAATGTCTTTATTAGGAGCAGTGAAGAATAATAGACAAAGAAGAATGGAAAAAGGGAAAATCAAAGCTTTCTGTGATGTTGAAAACTACATGATTGTAGAAAGCCCAGTTTAACTGCAGAAGTAAATGAAAATCATACATACTAATACTGATTAAAGCTACCAGTGAAAATACACAAAATAATTCGAATAAATTGCTTAATTAGTATCTACAATATGTTTCTTGTTGAAATTTTCCTATCAAAAGAGAAAGGAAGGCACAGTGAATCATTATTTTCTCGTAAGTATTCCACTGAGCTTTAATTTCTCACATCTGGAAGTGTTAAAGTATATACTGTACTTCTGTGAGTGAGTACAAAACCAAAGTAACAGTAACAATAATATGTTTGTCTTTTTGAGAGGTGGTAACACAAAATCATAGAATTGTTTACGTTGGAAAATATCTCTAAGATCATCAGTCCAACTGATTATTAAAGTAATAAAAGATTACCTTTAATAAACCTTTAAACAGTTGAATCATGGTGCTAACTTCATTTTTCTTGTCAGAATTCAGAGAGGCATGCAATGCAGGTATCACACAAGCAAGAGGAATTGTGTATTTAGGACTTTACTCCTAAAGAAAAACAAAGTATGGTGTGTCTTAGTATATATCTTGAACCCAATTCTACACCGTCCTGTTCACTCACTGGACTAAACTCAATGCAGTGAGTACAGGGTCTGCTGCAGCACTTCCCCCATCCTTCCATTGGTTAGGAGCGTAGCTTTCTTCTAGGTACCAATATCCCAATTCCTCTAAAGAACAGTCTGGTTTTAATTAGAGTACATGCAACCACGCTGAATTTTGTAGGACTATTTACAACACTGAAGGGGAGCGTGGGTGAAATGTGACGAAGGATTTTCAATGCTGACTTTTCCCCTGATGTTTTTTAAAACATGCATTTATCTGTTCTTTATTTCTCAAAGTATCTTCTCCAGCTGTGCAGTTGTAATTCAGCAGTGTCATGTATTGTCATTTCTGCATTAGTAAATAGGTAGGACCTGCTGAGTAATTATGAAATAACCTCATAATGAAATGCAGGAAAGGGTTCTAATTAATTTTTAAAGTTGCTAAACAACCATTCAACTTTAAATGAGAATTTTCAATTCATGTATCCTAATGAGTTCTCAGAATACATTACTGAAGTATATAAATGATATGGTAAACACAAAGTGTGATTTTTCCACGCTTCCAGTGGATATAAAACCATTTGTAAACAAAATATACTCATACGTAAGAATTCAAATATTAACTTATGGTGGAACAGTAGGGCAACCACGTGAAATTTTTAATACTTTTTTAATATATAACCAGCAGTAGAGGAAGCCTGTAAAGATTGATTTAAATAGCTCATGCAGTCCAGTATTTTATCTCTGAAAAAGTCTAGTACTAGGTGAGGAGGGTAGCATGACAAGGGTAAAGTGTTACCTCCTAGATTCTTTCAATATTGCAGTCTTGGGCTTGTGGACATCTTGAGCCAGAGGTTGTATCTTTGCACTTAATAGTCCCTTGCTGGAAATCAAGAAAATGAGATAATCAGATCATGCCTACATCAGAGGTTTTAGTGAATATAAAATGTTAGAATTTAGTTTTTGTCTACCTTTTCTGATTCAGGTATTGCAACACTTATGTGCAAAGAAAAACTGTATTTTCAATATAAGACCTATTCCTAGTTTTTTTTTAATTCTTTTCCCTTTCTGGTACCACACAAACCTTAGCTTAATCTGTTTTAAAAAAAATCTGGTATGTGCACAGTCTCTAATACAAGTACAACTAATGCCATAATCCACATATCATTAGTATTACTTAAGCTGTAAAAACAACACCAAAAAACTCAGCAAACAAAAACCTCCACACAAGTTAATCCAAGTATGAAAACTGATTTAAAACACCAAGTGAACATTTATAAGTAGCATTAATCATCACAATATTAATTCCTAATCATTTGGAATGCATAGCAAAACTACATGAAGTGGCAGTTATAGTATTGTTTGAAAGATCTCTTGGATAACTGATAAATTTAGTGAGAATAAATAGAGCTAATCTAAGGAAAATCTTCATTAGGTTAGAGAAATAAATACACAGAACTAGTTATATTGCTAAGTACAAGTATCTCAATCACACAGAAGCCTTACCAATAATGTAATCCTATCTTCCAGTGTCTGACTTTACCATTGTGTGTACTGCTCGTGCTACTTTTTCTCATATTCTTTTTGGTTTTTGTTCTTTAACAGTTCACTAACATTTGTACTATTTTTGTAATTGCATTTCTTTAATTGAAGTGTCTTATACTGTTTCTCTACACTCACTTGGAACTTTAAGTAGGTCATAGTAAAAACATAAAACATAATACAAGGAAACATAAACCAACCCTAAGAACCTCAAATACAAAACTGTAACACCCGAAACCATACTCCATAACCTCTAACTCTAACTCCTAACCCTAAGATATGAAACAATGCTTTACTTCAAATCATAGAGTCATTCCAGCTGGAAAAGATCCTTAAGATCATTGAATCCAACCATTCATCCTGCTTTGCCAAGTCCACCACTCAACCACGTCCCTAAGTTCCACATCTACACTTTTTAAGCGCATCTAAGGATGTATTTAAACATCAACCACTTCTTTGGGTAACCTGTTCCAATGCTTGACAATCCATTCAGTGAAGGAATTTTTATTGACATCCAGTCTAAACATCTCCTGGAGCAATTTAAGGCCACTGCCACTTGTCCCATCACTGGGTGCCTGGGAGAAGAAGTTGACGTACCTGGCTGCATCCTCCTGTCAGGGAGTTATAGAGAGTGATAAGGTCTCCCCTGAGTCTCCTTTTCTCCAGTCTAAATACCCCCAGCTGCCTCAGCCACTCCTCAAGTTCTGGGCTTGTGCTCCAGACCCTTCACCAGGTCTGTTGTCCTTCTCTGGACACTCTCCAGCTCCGCAATGGCCTTCTTGTTGTGAGGGGCCCAAATTGAAGTGAAGCTTCATCAGGGCAGAATACAGGGGGATGATCCCTTTCCTAGTCCTGCTGGCCACACTGTTGCTGATACAGGCCAGGATGCCGCTGACCTTCTCAGGTACCTGGGCACAGCTGGCTTGTGTTCAGTTGCTGTCAACAAGCACCCCCAAGTCCTTTTTTCCAAGCAGCTTTCCAGCCACTCTTCCCCAAGTCTGTAGGGCTGTCTGGAGTTGTTGTGACTCAAGTGCAGGACTCCACACTTGCCTTGTTGAACCTCATACTTAGCCTCATTGCAGATCCCTTTGCAGGGCCTTCCTACTCTACAGCAGATCAACACCCCCACCCAACTTGCTGTCACCTACAGACTTACTAAATGCACTCAATCCCCTCATCCAGATCCTTGATCAAGACATTAAAGAGCATGGTCCCAGTACTGATCCCTGGGACACCTGTGGTTACTGGCCACCAGCTGGATGTAACTCCATTCACCAACACTCTCANTCCAAAGCATCTGCCCAGCCACTCTTCCCCAAGTCTGTAGGGCTGTCTGGAGTTGTTGTGACTCAAGTGCAGGACTCCACACTTGCCTTGTTGAACCTCATACTTAGCCTCATTGCAGATCCCTTTGCAGGGCCTTCCTACTCTACAGCAGATCAACACCCCCACCCAACTTGCTGTCACCTACAGACTTACTAAATGCACTCAATCCCCTCATCCAGATCCTTGATCAAGACATTAAAGAGCATGGTCCCAGTACTGATCCCTGGGACACCTGTGGTTACTGGCCACCAGCTGGATGTAACTCCATTCACCAACACTCTCATCCCAGTCATCCAGCCATTTTTTAACCCGGTGAACAGTGGACCCCTCCAAGACATGATTCTCTAGGAGAATGCTGTGAAAAATGTTGTCAAAGGCTTTATTAAAGTCCCAGTAGACATTATTCAGAGCCTTTCCCTCATTTGCTAAGTGGATCACCCTGGCATAGGATGAGATCAGGTTGTTCAAGCAGGACCTGCCTTTCACAAACCCCTCCTGGCTGGCCTGTCCTGCAAATGCCATGCAATGATACTCAGGATTCACAGAATTCACAGAATGTCCAGGTTGGAAGTGACCTTTGAGACCATCAAGTCCAACCCATGCCCTAGCATCTCAACTGGATCATGGCACCGAGTGCCACATCCAGTCTTTCCTTAAACACATCCAGGGATGGCGACTCCACCACCTCCCTGGGCAGACCATTCCAGTATTTTATCACCCTTTCTGTGAAAAGCTTCTTCCTATTATCCAGT
>VZTR01001002.1:0-17615 GCA_013400775.1 Chaetops frenatus | reverse complement strand
CAGGTCCCCTTCTGCCTGGGCACTGTCCAGCCACACCTTCCCCAGCCTATAACACTGCAGGGGGTTTTTGTGGCCTAAATGCAGGACTTATTAAATGCACTTGGACTTATTAAACTTCATATTGTTGGACTCTGCCCATCTATCCAACTGTTCAAGGTCTCTCTGCAGAGCCCTCCTACCTTCCAACAGATCAACACATGCTCCCAGCTTAGTGTCATCTGCAAATTTACTGCAAATTAATGAGGGACTCAATACCCTCGTCCACATCATCAATAAAAATATTGAACAGAACTGGCTGCAGTACAGACCCCTGAGGGACACCACTGGTCACTGGCCGCCAGCTGGATGCAGCACCATTCACCAGCCCTCTCTGGGCCCGGCCATCCAGCCAGTTCTTAACTGGAGGATGGATAGAGAGGATGATCTGCTCTATGACTTTTCCCAGTACCAAGGTCAGATTGGCAGGCCCATAGTTCTCCAGATCCTCCTTCTGACTCTTCTGCAGATGGGCATCACATTGGCCAACCTCTAGTCATCTAAGATCCCCCATTTGACAAGAGCTGATGATAAATGATAGAAAGAGGCTCAGAGAGTGCTTTCAAGAGCTCCCTCAGTATCCTCAGGTGGATTCCATCTGGCCACATAGACTTGTGTGGACCTAAGTGATCTAGTTAAGTCACTGATCATTTCTCCTTGGACTGTGGGAGGTTCATTCTGCTCCCTATCCCTGTCTTCCATATCAGGGGGCTGGGTATCCCAGCAACTTATTGCTGTCTCCACCTTATTGCCGCTCCAGATACAGGAAATCAAGTAGAATAAATTCTTTGTCCAGAAAATCTGGCTTTCTACTTTTTGGTTTAAAAGACTGAAGACAGTTTTGGGTGACTATTTTACAAGATGAAGGTTGTCAGAATGCAGCAGTTTTCCATCACGTTTCCTTCTTCTTCTAGTATTTTAAGTGATGAAAAAGAAGTCAATGGGAAAACAATAGTGGGATTAGAGTAGGTATTTCTGCCTCCAGAAGCAGGAGACTTTTGTAACCACTTTTTTATATTACATCTCAAAAATATTAAGTTTTTTGTTTACTTTCTGATATTCAAGCCTGAGGATGCATACTCTCAAATTTTTCTCCACACTCACCTTCCTACAGAGTCAAGGATTCTGGGTTTTATTTCATTTCAGGTAACCACATAACAGCTGGAAGAGAGGCAGCACTACCATCTTACTCTGGTATACACTATATTGCAGATACTCTACTGAAAATAGGGTCTGTGTTGGTAACCACTTTACACACAGATCCTCTCCCTTTAAAGGCACTCTGCTTTAACTAGATGCACCACGCATGCTGCTTCTTCAACTGAAATGACTCCTGAGGACTTTCCTTATAATTGCTGTTGCTGACATCAGTGGCACTCTGGCACTCAGCACAACAGCTGAGGAGAGGAGCTTTTCCTGAACAGCAGACCTCAGCTTATGAAAGAGAGTAATGGGCAAATGAAATGGAGAGGACTGAGTTTTCAGAAGACGGAGAGTAAGGAAAAGGCAGAGGGTATANTTTTTTTTTGGTAAAGGGTTGTCTAGGTGCAGAGGACAGTCCTGAATTTCTGAGTACCTGGAATGAACACCAGGAAGTAAAAGCAGGAGATGTAAGAGGAAGGCTAGGGCCAGCTAGACAGAGAAAAAGGAAATTTGGTTATGTGGAGGCCTGCAGAAGAGAAAGGGAAGAACAACCAGGGTGGGAAACTTGAACAGCTATGGGAAAGGGTCTGCACATGAACCATAAGATGGTAGTAAATGGTCAGATGCTAAAAGCTGGAAGACTGGAAACTGGCAGGGCTGGATATAAGTAGGAGTTTGATGGTATAGCATAGAAGAACAGGCAGCCAGACTGGAGGTGCAGTGCCTATGAGCATAGAGATGAGAGAGAGAAGAAAGATACAAGAGATAGATCCCTTCAAATGCATTTTCCCATGACCGTAAAATTATAAGGAGCTGTAAAGTTTTTTAGGGTCAAAATACAGAATGTTTTCCTTTTGAAGAATATCAACATTTGAGATATTCCTAAAGCAATCCCAGGGTGGATGCAGTTAGACCTGCAAAAAGTGGGTTTATTTGAAAGGCATATTTTACCCTAAAAAAAGTGGACTTTGAACTACAAATGTGCCATTTTTGCTTTTCCACAGCTGTGTAATTTCTGTATCTACCACTTAGAATCACCAGTGCACTTTTTGCCAGTGAAGTCCTATTTATGCTAGGAAATTCTTCTGGCCCATCTTATGTCCTTTAGCAGTCATATCTTAAGGCATCTATGATATAAAATGGGCTTCTTTTCATGGTTCTAATTTTAGGTCTGCAGCCTGTGCAATTCATTAACAAGAAGTGGAAAAGATATGGTCACAGTAGCAGAAAGGGAAACCTTTATGAAATCCAGAACTGAATCCACAAAGACATTAGGTACTGACAACTACCTCCAGTACCAAAAAACCTGAGGTCTTCCAGTCTTCAAAGTCATCATCTAATTTTAAAATACAGTATCTCTTAGTTTGCAAAAGTTGCTTTTTAGTAAATTGGTTTTAAATGCCAGCATATATTGATCTATATCTATGTATATATCTACATTGTCCAAATCTGAACCCTTGCTTATCAGAATCTCTTTTGACATTAAAATTCAAGTTTGTTCTTGCTTGACAGTTTTTGCTAATTCAGCTCCTGCTGTTCATGTGGGACATCATAGCCCATTTTTCACCTGTTCCTTGGTTTTCCTGGAGTAGGTCATGAGCTCTGTGTGGTTTGGAGAAGTCTTATTCCTTTCAAGAGTGATTTACTTAGCTCATTTTATCTAAATCATCAGTAAATCATTTATATGTAGTGGGATTACCAGTACATGCACCAGCCAGATCAAAATTACTGACCCCTTTTTAAGACACTATTTTTTAAAAATTATGTGTTTATGTATGTGTAATTTGTTAATTAAAATGAGCCTTTGAAAAATTCATATTTACTAACTCATTCCTTTTTCCCTAACATTCCAACCAGATAATTGTGAGGCCTGTTTTAAAACCCTAGGTACTGCTGAAATATCAGTAAATACTGTAATGTTAATGTATCTATGCTAGCCTTGCTCTTACGGTATCTAAATAATGCATTCAAATCAGTATTTAGACAAGTAGCTGATATTTAACATTGTTTTTTAATTACTGCAGTTAAGATTAATACAGATTTCAGGAAGTTGCAGGTTTATCTGATGTTTTAAAATGGAGCATTATGCAATGAGAATGTTGTTAGCGGTATTAATGTTTTATAAGTAGAGCTGCTGTAATTAAAAGAAATAAGCTGTCATTTTCAGTTCTTCTATTTTCTCTGTACAGAACTTAATTATCCTGCCATGAAAGCTGTAACAGTTTTTCACATTTTTGGGGGCCTTTGTGTGTGTAATGCAGAATTCAAGTAGTTATTACTGAATAAATTCTTTAATTTGGCCTTGCGATAACATAGAAAATATTTTAAAGTGTCACAACACATTGCACTTTATCGCATACATTCATCCAAAGATCAGAAAACAATGTATAAAAGTATTTGAGCCTCCTAGGAAACCTGACACAGCTAGTGATGTTGTTTGTTTTCCATATGAAATAATGACAAATACTTGCTTCAAATATGTTTGCATTTTCCTTCCGGGTATTTTTGAAAATACCTTTTAAAACAAGTTCTTATTTCAACAACAACAACAACAACAAAAACCCTAAAAGCATTGCACAGAATCAACTTGTGCTCCCAGGGTTGTTTTTACTGATGTTATTCTATTTTAATGAAGTTCCAGCAATTGATAGAAATAGTCCCAAGTAAAGACATCTGGAACATAAAGATAATTATGCTGTGTGTCGTGACTTGATACAATGAGTGGAGCTAAGGATATGCTTTCTATCTCTCCAGCAACAAAAAGCTATCCATTATCACACAAACAGTACTAAAAGAAAAATCCTATCTTGATTTAAATAGGAGTCCATTTCCTGTTACAAAACCCCAAACCCTCAAATAATACTAAAAACAAAATTTACAGATCCCAGGACAACCACAGAGTAAGTAGTCAGAAAAGAATAGTAACTAGTGTTTGTTCCAAAGGAAATACAGGAAATGTTCTTTCCTACTCCTGAATATGAGCATTTATTAGACCTCTTAGCAAATAATTTAGTTTTACAGTAGATTACCAGGAATTAGTGAGATTGGTTATGTCCCTAATTATAGGGGTTTTTTAAATGTCCTTAGTCTACTTTGAAAAATTTTGAAGTGGAACTTTATTATGCTTACAGAATTGTTTAAAGGAGCGTAGCGCTCTCAAAATAAGGGTCACAGGTGGAATGTAGCAAATCTAATATAAAAGGTAATGGAAAAATCCACTACTTCTCTTCACTGCCTAAATTATGTGATTGCGTAAATGGATTTCTCTACTTTCTAGGATTGTGCTTCCACATTAGCCTAGCAGCAATTAGAGAAAAGAGGTTGCTCTGCAAATTGTCTCCATGAATCGTGTAGTTCATCTTTTTATTGTGTAAAACATAAAAAATTACTCCTAATCAATCCACTTCAATTTTCCATCTCAAAATCATTTATCATCCTTTCTTGGCCTACAGCACTTTTGAAATGTTTTCCTGAAATTAAGTAAAAGGAGGTGGTATTTGTATCAGTGAGCAGATTATGGCTATATAAGGTAAATCTCACTGTGGCAGCAACAAAGACTCTACATTATTACCCAGAAGTTCTTAACAAATTGATTAATGCTTTTAGAATACTTAGCCCATGTTTCAGATGTAATAGTGGTCTCTTACTTAATAAATAAAAGCTGCATCTATTGATTACCATAATAGACTCATAGAATGGAATAATAAAACATCCTGAGTTAGAAGGAACCCAGAAGGTTCATTGAATTCAGGCCCTGCCCCTGCACAGCACCATCCCCAAGGGTCACACCCTGTGCCTGAGAGCACTGTCCTAATGCTTCTTGAACTCTGCCAGGCTGGTTCTGTGACCACTGCCCTGGGGAGCCTGGTCCAGTGCCCAACCAGTTTTGGGGTAAAAAACCTTTCCTAATATTGAGCCTAAACCTCCCCTGACACAACTTCAGGTCATTCCCTCAGGTCCTGTCACTGGTCACCACAGAGAAGAGATCACTGCCTAACCCTGCTCTTCCCCTCACAAGGAAGCTGTAACTGCAATGAGGTCTGTCCTCAGTCTCCTCCAGGCTGAACAGACCAAGTGACCTCAGCTGCTCCTCATACAGCTTCCCTGAAGGCCATCTGCCATCTTTGTAGCCCTCTTTAGGACACAAACTAATAGGTTTAGATCTTTCTCATACTGTGTTGCCCAAACCAGCCCCCAGAACTCGAGGTGAGGCCGCCCCAGCTCAGAGCACAGAAGGACAATACCATCCCTTGCCNCAGTTTTGTGTCATCTGTGAACTTGCTCAGTATCCCTTCCAGTCCTGTGCCAGGTCATTTATGAAGATGTTGAAGAGCAGAGGGCTGAGGGTGGGGCCCTGTGGAACCCCCCCAGTGACAGGTCCCCAGTCTGATGTCACCCCATTCCTGATGTAACCCTTTGTGCCTGACCCATGAGCCAGTTGCTCACCCATCCCATGATGGGGTTTTCCAGCTGTGGGCTGGACATTTTGTCCAGAAGAATCCTGTGAATAACAATATCGAGGGCTTTACGAAATCCAGGAACATCACATCAGCTGGCTTCCCTTGGTCAACTCCTGTGCCCTTCAGAGGAGGTGCTTCAAAGATGACCAGCACTGGTGGACCCCAGCACATTCAAAAATATTTTCCCCATAGGAGCTGTCTTACTATTACTCTGAGCAGCCTGAAGTCTGCTCTGGCCAGTCCAGGAATGAAGTTTTGCTGGTACTTTTCCTATTGACAACAGATCAATTAAAACTTGATCTCTTTATAGTCACTGTGGCCAAGACAGCACCAATCAGTGCTTCACTCACAAGACCTTCTCTGTTAACCAGCAACACATCAAGGAGAGTTGATCAGTTCCCTTAGTACCCGTACCATGAAGCTATCATTGTAGCAGGACTTCTGCCCCTGCCATAGGAGAGTTTATCTGTTGTTTGTCAGCTGGTGCAGTAATTCAGGGCATCTTTCTCTCACATAAGCCTCAGATGACCCTTGGTGAAGTAACTCAATCAGGACAGCTTTCCTTCTAGTGGGTTATTTCAGTGAGCCTTGATTGATGCTTTCGGCTGACAGTAACCATATTGCTGTGGGAGCAGATGTAGAAAGATAAACTGGAATTTCTAACTGACAGACACTTCACTTCAAAAACTATAAAAGCTGCACCACACTTTCACAAAACAGAAGTCTGCACATTCCCTGAGATGTGTGGAGTTTTCTCCCTGAAGTTCAGGGTGCTGAGAGGAAGAGGTCTGTGTACACTACCATAAATTCAGTGGGAAGTTACATTGACCCCTAATCTATACTATTTCTTTGCTAGGTATAACATAGGTACCTTTATGTCATGCACTGTTTTATGTAATCTACTAGTAGTCCTTTTTGTTTTATCCTGTCTAATAAGTAACTCTGTTTAAGGCTTTTTGTCTGTTAATCTCCTTTCTATTCAGTAAATAACTCATTTTATAATAGACCTGATAGGCCATCCTTAAGAACTTGTGAACCAGAGTGAACCAAAACTCTGATCCTAAGGCAGAGTTTGTCTAAATCTTTCACTCAATCCATAACAGTAATTCAGGTGTTTAGGAATCTTCTGAACCTGTTTGTGCCATCTGTATGGTTTCCCCAGTTAACATCTGGCAAGCTGAAGTCCCCTGTAAGGACAAGGACAGTTGATTTACAGGTGTCTGTTAGTTCCTAGAAGAGGAACTCATTGGCATTATCATCCTGGCGAGGAGGTCTACAATAGATTCTCACACTGACAACCACATTGTTTGTTTGTCCCCCAATCCTTTCCCAAGGGCTCTTAGCTATGCCGGTGACGACTGCAAGCTCCATACATTCCAGTCTTCCATTACATACAGTGTCACTCACCTACATCACCTGCCTATCCTTCCTGAAGATCCTGTAACCATCCAGCATGGCACAATACTCACAAGGCTCATCCCACTAGGATTCACTTATGCCAGTGTTGTCATGTCTCTGGGACTGGGCCAAGGCCTTGAGCTCCTTTTGCTCACTCTTTATGCTGCACATGTTTGCGTAGAAGCATTTCAAGAGTGGTTCTTTGTAGTTAACGCTTCCTGGAGCAGACTGAAGGATGCCTCTAGCACTCAGTTGCTCAAGTTTTGGCATGCCATCGCATTCCTTACCACTGGCAAGCCTGGTTTTGTCCCTTCCCCTCTTCTAAACTTGTTCAAAGTTCTACCAAGGAGCGCTGCTAGCTCGTGTGCTACAACCTTTTCCCTCTCTGTAAAGAGGGAAAGAGACCTTCTCTGAGGAAGGTCTACCAACATCAGATGTTAAATAGTGTTAAATACACCATCCCACACAAAAAAAGCTCAAAATTTTTCCAGTTACATCAGACTTGGAGCTATGTGTTGGACTGATCAATCTGCCTGCTCCTTTCATTATTCTGTCTTGCTACTGGAACTACCAAGAAAAAACATTACCTGTGCTCCTAATCCTTCAACCAATCATCCTAGGTGATGATTCAATACTGAAATGTCGTATTTTTTTAAAAAGAACCAAAATTATTTTTAACTTTCCTACTTACAGATAGGAAGTCACTTACTAAATAAGGATTCTTTTTGGCTTATATTCCTCTAAGACTTACAGAGACTTCTTTGTGAACAGCAGAATTTTGTATAGACTTAATATAGCCATTAGCTCCTAGAATATAGTATTGATTATGTTCAGGTTAAAGAACAGTTTCAAGACATGGTGGTAGGCTACTAGTTTGTCAGAAAATTACTAAATCTCTATATTTTCTCTAGTATGCAGGTGTGATGTTCATGGCTGGAGTATTGCAACAGTTAATTAATTGCTCTTGAGACGCCCTGGCAGAGGAGGTTCTAAAAAGTACCGCTGTCTGAATAAATATTTTGAGTCTAGTTTTCTAATCCTCTGGAAAACAATGATATTATTACAGCTGGTAAAAAGCTAGAATTCCATTTCATTTTAACAGTTAAACTTCTCAAGTTTGTTTCTCCTCTGCACTGAAGTAAAACCAAAACTTTTAAAGAATTTTCACAAGGAAAATTGCATTGTAATAGCATTTTCTGAATAAATTATTCAGATTTCCAATTCCGTTTTCTCTCAGCCAAAATAACTGCCTGACTTAGGATGTTTAAAACTTTCCAACAAAAAGTCCATAGAGCTAACAACGTCTTTTATAAACTTCTGTTTGGACAATCAGGATATTTTCACAAAAAAGTGGTTTTTGATAGTGCTGCAAGCAGATGTACTGATTTAAATATTTTCTGACCAATTAGGTCTTACTTGTCATATACCTCTACACAGGAAGTATGACCTAAGGTTATTCAAATTTGACTTACATATCCATCTTTAATTTTGCTGAAAGTGGTGGCACCACAAATAAATAATATTCAGAATGTCATAATGTTCCTATTGGTATGTAATAATGATACTTGAAAGTTCATTAAGATAGCTAGAAGTCTTCTCTAATTGTTTAGGTAAATTAATGCAATCATTCTGTCCAGTGTGTGTGAAAAATTAACGCCCACAGCACATTATGGCACCTGGCGCCAGACAACTGAGCAGTGAACAAGTGAACAGGTTCAATTCTGACTTATAGATGGATATGTGCACCCAAAATTCACATTTCGTCATATTCTAACCCATGGATGGCTATGTGCAAATCAAAATTTACATGGTTTACTTGGCCAACAGCATGCAAGTACAGGAAAAAACCCCATTCAAATTCATAAATTCCAGGTTGAATTTTTAAGGCTAGAAAGAGACTGGAAGTCTCTTGGACCCAATCAAAGTTTATGCTGTGGGTCAAATTTCTAATTAAAATATTACTTTATGGTGAGTTAATCTTTTTAGGTGAAGGTGTCCCAGAACGACAACAGGAATTTCTATATGCTTCCAAAATTACCTTCACAGCCAGTGAAAACTGGCTTGGAAAAACAGAAAATAAATTCTTATCTCTGGAGGCCTAATATCTAATACTGATGAAAGTATTATTACTAGTGCTCAGCCAGATTCTCAAATATTTGCTGTGATCACTGAATGTGTCTGTCTGGTTCTTCAGAACTCTGGGAGGAAGGAAGCAGGCCGTGTTAAAAAAAAATCTTCTCATGGTGCTTGCTTATGGTATCAAACAGCCTCTGAATTTGGGTTTCAAAGAACAAATGAGAAATACCATTTATTGTCCTTCACTGAGTGTACACACAGTTCCAGATAGGCTATTACATTGCTTGTAAGTGTGGGAAGAGATTTTTCAGAAATATTTGGAAAATTTTTGTGCTTCTGAGTGCAGATAAAAGCTTGGTTGGAAGAGGAACAGAATTTAGAATGCAAACAATTAGGTGATAATGCCATTACTGGCACTAAGATGGAAGATTGCAGGTCTACCTTATCTTGAACTTGCTTATCATAAGCTAGCTCAAGAAAGGCAAGGAAGTGGGTATAAGAAATTAGAACTTGGTTCTAGCATTACAGGCATTTTGAAGCATTTTACTAGATCTTTGGATATCTCCTGTTATGTAGGGATGTAGACTTGTCTTAGCTGTCACCATGCTTGTCACCGTGAAAGTGTGAGATTTTGTACATGAAAACATGAAGGTATATAAGAGTAATGAATGCAGATATGGACTTCTTTTTTTTTTTTTTTTTTTTCCAGAAAAGTGGGAAAGAGGTGGAACTGAGTTATTTACCTGCTTGTTGATATGTGACTCTGAGAAGTGTGACATATTTTGTTTCTTAAGGACTGCAGCCACAGCTCTAAGTTAATATCACCTTATAAACAAAATCAACAGCTTTCTTCCATGCACTTCGATATACTGTCCCTGAGACCAAGCTACAGCCCATGTAACTTCCACTCACAAGTGACTGCAAATGCAATTCTGTGTCTCTTTATCTGCTTTCAAAACCCCAAAACTAACTAGGGCTTGGCTGGAGACTCAAGCTTACAGGTGTTGATGTTTGAACTGGTGCCATACACTTCTAGTCTTCTTCATGGGTCTCACAGGCAGAAGTATAGCGATCCCTGTAAGATTTACATCTTCCTAGGGTTTCCTGAAAAAGTAGGAACCAAAATGGACTTTATTTCCTGGTCTCTCTCACACAGAAGAGCAGAGGAGGAACATATTGGTAAATTCTGCCCTCAAAAAATAATTTCTCCAAATAACTAAGTCAACAGACTTTTCTGAAAAAAGATCTGGAATTTCCTGTGAGCAACTCTTGTACCCTAAAGAGGATAAATAATTCAGCTGATGGTCAGGCAGCAGAAGCCTCTGGCAGATCTGTGGCAAAGAACTCAGATTCTGATTAAATTTGTTAGTTCTTCAAGGTCTCGTTATGTTTTTCTTTATCAATATGGGCCCAGAAGAAAGACACTGAGTAATCACAGCTGTCACTACCTTGTGGAAAGGATGAGAACTGAGGGAAGCAACATGGTCCCAGGTATTGGGCTTCAGACTGAACATTGTGATGACTTATTAAAAGTAGAGGTTTATCTACCAGGAATGGGAAACTAAGGTGCCCAGAGTGTGATCATGTGATTTGTCTGAGCAAATAAAACTTATTGTGGCATCAGGATCTTCCTCTACGGTGAGATCCTCAACATGGGGCTAGGTACGTAGCTATCAGGGTGCAGGACAATAAGATTGTTGTGGTTTAGGAATGGTATTTTCCAATTTAGTAAATGTGCTAAAACCACACCACCACTCACTTCCTCTCCCCACACCCCAACAGAACACACGAAAGGCAGAGATCATGGGTTGAGATAACAACAATTTACTGGAAAAAGCAATACCACAAGAAAATGAGCAGTAACAGCAACAATATTAATAGAAAAATGCACGAAGAGAAGGTGACTTACACGCAAAATGCTCACATAGCCCAAGACAATGAAACATCTGCCAATGAAACCTTTGCTTCCCTCCATCTTCTGTATTGTTCAACTGGAAACCCAATTCCTTCTTCCCAGCAGCCAGAGGGTTCCCTAGCCCCACTCCCAGCAATGATGTGAGGTGGTACAGAACAAGCTTCTAGCCACACTGGCAGGGCTCCTGGCTCCACTCCCTCATGACTGCGGCAAAGATTAACTCTGTCATGGCTGGAACTAGGACATTACCCACCCTGTACTCTATATAGCATGTACATCATGCCCAGATCCTATACCTTCCAACTACATGCAGACATTTATATAAATATACACCAAGTCAGAAATAATTCACCCTGATGTTGCCGGTCCAGCTCCTTCTGAGACATTTTAATCTTGGCAGCTCAATCCACCCGTCCATTGTTGCCACGTTCTTCAGCAGCCCAACTCTTGGGCACATGTGCATCTCCTGATGAACTTTTACAGCCAACTTCTCTATCCAGTTGTATTGTAATCCCTCTCTATCATGTGATACAGAACAAGGATGATTTCATCATTTTATTTGTATTTAAAACAAATTCCTTTAGATGGCTCTCTTTTTTCTTCCTCAGTAGTCTCTAACAAGAATTTATTTCTATTTCCTTCTCTGCCCATTCCTTTTGGAAAAGCATTCTGGGTTGCTTTGACATACATGGGTCAAAAGTTCAGTGTTCTTGATAAATAGACTACTTGGTGTGTAGAGGTTGCATTGCTTTTCGTAAACATCCAGAAGTTCCGTCAATGCTGAGAAAAACGCATCCCTGCACATATCAAAGAAAAATAATCTACAAATTTGTACATAATCTTCCTTTATTCTGTGAAGGCTAGTTTAAATAATCTTTACTAATAAGAATTTTCATCTGTGACACTTGTTTTATTTGCAGACCTACCTGTGAATTTCTGGAGGTTCATATGGCTGTTCATAACAAAAAATCTATTCCTCTTAATTTTGTTCAACACTTAATTTCTTTATGTAAGTTACTGGTGATTTGCAAACATGACATGTCCATATGTTTCTTTCAAATATCTAGTCTACAATTAAAATGGAAAGGTGTTAAATTTGGAGGCCAAAGACAGAACCAATCAACAGCCAACAGAGGTCAAACTAACATTATCAGGCTTTCATAACTGCAATTTACAGAAGAGGCTGGGGTTTGTTTTGGTTTTTTTTCTAATTATATTTGAAAATCAGCGTGATTCGACTCTACTGAGTAATATCAGCTAGACAAAACAAAATTGTTTTTATCTGGCTATACTCACCTGCCGCATTATACCTCTTGACCTGGTTATTCTGCAAACTTGGAATAAACTGACCTTTCACAACCCTCATCAGTCTTGTTTCAAATCCATAAAAAAACCATAAAAATCATATAAATGATACTTTAAGAAAAGGTATGTAATACAAAATCTTTAAAGATAACTTTTAAATCTGTATCTCTTAATATTAGTTAAATTATTTTTCACAAATGTTTCACATTTGCCTCCTTTAAGCAGGTGAAAGTGGCATGTTCATTATTGCCTGCTGGAAATCAGCATTAATAAAGATGGTAAATAAATAGGCATCTCATCTTCCCCATGCCAGATGTTCACTAATTGTGGAACTGAATAATGGATAATAACACATCCTAGTGTATTTATCAATCCACATATCTTTTTTACAATGCAAAAGAGGTCATCTGAGATTTTAGTAGGTTTTTTCAACTCTTACTATGCACTAACAAGGAGTTAGTGCTGAAAAGTTAATGCTGTTTGTTAGCCTGAAAAGGCTGCCACGTGAAAGAGAGGTCACGCTACCTGAAAACAATAACAGAGTGCAATACCACATGAAATTGTAATTCACTTTGACAACAGCTGGGATACAGTTGCTATAATTGGTATCATTCAGAATTAAATTTACACTTACAAAATGATATGAGGTGTTTGATTTAACTGTCACCAAGCTAGTTTCTCATGAACTCCAAATCTTTGAAAGAAGAGGAGGGAAAAAACCAGTGAGATGATCACCATATTGTTAACACCAGAGTTAACAGTCTTATTGCATGAAAAAAAATGCACTGCCATTTTAGTGATCTTTAAAGGGAACAATAACAGGATAATTATCTTCAGAACACATAGACCACTGTACTGCTCACTAGGACTTTGTCGTTAAAACCAAAGTTAAAACAATAAAAACATTTTTTAATTCCTTCAGGAACTTCACAGAGAAAACTAGAATAATGCCTGTGAAAAATGGGATCCTAAATCTCAAAGAACTACAGTGCAGTGTTACAATTATCAAAGAGGAGAGGGAGTTTAGTGTGAAAGCAGTTAATAGACAAAAATACAGCTAAGCTGTATAGCTTTGCCATGGGAGACTCTCTGTGCAATGCTGATGACATTGTACTGGTTCTTATCCTCGATTTTCCACTGAAGTTATAAAAATGTTCCCGTTTTTCAGCTATAGAAAACCAGCTATTCAGCATATCATAGAGTAAGCATTGGGGACATTTTTAAAAATTCCTAATCAGAAAGAGTAGACTCTTAAAATTTTTGGTGGAAGGCTAAGAGAGACAAGAAAATGAAACATATTTTACTGGAACTACTATATCAAGTGTTATTATATTACACCTGACATCTGTTTGCCTCTTTTCTTTCTTTTTTCCAGTCTCCCTGCCAAGTGACTGCTAATAAATAGATTTAACCTGTGCCATCTGTTGTTTTATTGTACAAGAGGCTGCAGCCTCTTGTTTACTATAGCATTACATTTAATCAATTTTCTTTCCACGATGACATTTAAAGTATACATACATACAGGTTAGCCAGACAACCACTGTTAAGAAGCAAAGAGAGCCTCCTTCAGGCATATGTTATACTACATTCCCTTTCATCAAAGAGACCCACTTAGTCTTGGAGTGCACTTGGAGTCCATCCTGGTTGTGTTTGTTTAAAGGAGGCTGTTTATTAATGCAGTGTACTGGAAAGAGCAGGGGAATGCCCGTATGGTATATTGTATAGCTGATTAAGTAACTGAAGAATTGGTCATTGCATGTCAACTCGCTGGTTCTTTTCCACTATTAGATTTCTTTCTTGCTTTGCAGCATTTTTCTTTGCAAGGGGCAAAGTACTGCTGCCACTGCAGTTCCTGATAAAATAAATCTGACGTTCACAAGAAGAGGAATTTGTAGCACTGAAGTTTCTTTTGCTGAGCAGAACAGTAGGTTGTAACTCTATCATCTTTCTGTCCTCATCATAAGAGCAAGAACCCGGACGATAGAAATCTGTCAAGAGTGGTGTGCAAGCACTGAAAATGGATCTAGCTTGCTGTCATATACACAGAGATTAGGCACAAATGAGTAAATACATCTTTTTTCCCAAAGATTTTCAGAGTTACACCTACCTGTGTCATGAAACACAGCTATGTTCCTGTCTGGCAAAAAGATGAAACACTTCAGATAAAGCATTTGGGGAAGGTATTGCCATTATAACCTGAAAAACTTTTAAATCAATTTAGTGTGGTCACTGACTTCAAATCTGGGTGTCTGGGGAGTGCTCAAATAGTTGGGCTTTTTTCCCTTCTGTAAGAGACTAAGTAAAAATGGCCTGGGTTTAGGAAATTCTAAATATGTGGAGGTATTGTATGAGTGAACTGAAAGGGAGCTTCAAGTAGTAAGTGCTATTAAAATTGCTAACCAAAATCAAGAGAGGAAGTTGCAGACTCTCTTTCCCTCACCTTTTTAATGAAAATCCTTTGAAGAAGTGATGCTCTTTAATTCTTGGTACTTTCAGGGTTCAAAACTGACCATAAAGAGATTTGGCAAAGGATGTTCAAAGCAGGTGGCCAGAATGAGTAATGCTCTTATGCAACAGTAGATTTTTCTGTGGTATTTCTCAGTGCATGAAAGCAGAAAGGTTAGCAAATCCTAATGCTATTTAATTGTTAAAAAATTCACTTCATGTAAAACATAAGCTTCTCTTAAAGATTTTGTTGTTCTTCAGATGTTCTTCAAAATGATACTTCCAATGATAATATCAATTTAATATGTGAGTTGTACTTACAGCAGAAAAAAAAAATTAAATTTATACTTAAAGATACCTCAAAAACATGGTTACATAATTAAATATTGGTTTAAATTGAAAATTCCACACATTATTTTCCCTTGATTTTTACAATATCATTGTCCTAGTATTTAAATTCAATTAGGAGTGACATAAAAAACTTTATCTATCTTTCCATTTCTTGTTCTTTTATTTGATACTGCACCATGAATCACAGAATCATAGAATTGTTAAAATTGGAAAAGACCTCTAAGACTATTAAATCTAACTTTCAACTTAGCAACACCACCACGTTCACTGCTAAACTATGTCCTCAAATGCAATATCCACACACCTTTTAAGCATTTCCAGGTATGTAACTCAACACTTCCTTGGGCAGCTTGTTCCAATGCTTGACAACATTTTCCTAATACTCAATCTAAACCTCCACTGGTGCAACTTGAGGTAATTTCCTCTTGTTCTATCCTTGTTACCTGGGAGAAGAAAGCAATTCTCAGCTGGATACACCCTCCTTTCAGGTAGTTGTAGAGAGTTGAAACATTTAATTTCATTTCGTTCCAGACCACAGAATATTCTGAGTTGGAGTGATAATGTCTGCCCTGAACCTCCTTTCCCCAGGCTAAACAGCCCCAGCTCCCTCAGCTGTTCCTCCTCACAGGACTTGTGCTCCAGACACAAGCTGCCCTTCTCTGAACTCACTCCGTCATCCCAGTGACCTTCCTGAAGTGATGGGCCCAGAATGAGCACAGCACTCGAGGTGTGGCCTCAGCAGTGCCCAGCACAGGGGCACAATCCCTGCCCTGTNAGTTCCTGATAAAATAAATCTGACGTTCACAAGAAGAGGAATTTGTAGCACTGAAGTTTCTTTTGCTGAGCAGAACAGTAGGTTGTAACTCTATCATCTTTCTGTCCTCATCATAAGAGCAAGAACCCGGACGATAGAAATCTGTCAAGAGTGGTGTGCAAGCACTGAAAATGGATCTAGCTTGCTGTCATATACACAGAGATTAGGCACAAATGAGTAAATACATCTTTTTTCCCAAAGATTTTCAGAGTTACACCTACCTGTGTCATGAAACACAGCTATGTTCCTGTCTGGCAAAAAGATGAAACACTTCAGATAAAGCATTTGGGGAAGGTATTGCCATTATAACCTGAAAAACTTTTAAATCAATTTAGTGTGGTCACTGACTTCAAATCTGGGTGTCTGGGGAGTGCTCAAATAGTTGGGCTTTTTTCCCTTCTGTAAGAGACTAAGTAAAAATGGCCTGGGTTTAGGAAATTCTAAATATGTGGAGGTATTGTATGAGTGAACTGAAAGGGAGCTTCAAGTAGTAAGTGCTATTAAAATTGCTAACCAAAATCAAGAGAGGAAGTTGCAGACTCTCTTTCCCTCACCTTTTTAATGAAAATCCTTTGAAGAAGTGATGCTCTTTAATTCTTGGTACTTTCAGGGTTCAAAACTGACCATAAAGAGATTTGGCAAAGGATGTTCAAAGCAGGTGGCCAGAATGAGTAATGCTCTTATGCAACAGTAGATTTTTCTGTGGTATTTCTCAGTGCATGAAAGCAGAAAGGTTAGCAAATCCTAATGCTATTTAATTGTTAAAAAATTCACTTCATGTAAAACATAAGCTTCTCTTAAAGATTTTGTTGTTCTTCAGATGTTCTTCAAAATGATACTTCCAATGATAATATCAATTTAATATGTGAGTTGTACTTACAGCAGAAAAAAAAAATTAAATTTATACTTAAAGATACCTCAAAAACATGGTTACATAATTAAATATTGGTTTAAATTGAAAATTCCACACATTATTTTCCCTTGATTTTTACAATATCATTGTCCTAGTATTTAAATTCAATTAGGAGTGACATAAAAAACTTTATCTATCTTTCCATTTCTTGTTCTTTTATTTGATACTGCACCATGAATCACAGAATCATAGAATTGTTAAAATTGGAAAAGACCTCTAAGACTATTAAATCTAACTTTCAACTTAGCAACACCACCACGTTCACTGCTAAACTATGTCCTCAAATGCAATATCCACACACCTTTTAAGCATTTCCAGGTATGTAACTCAACACTTCCTTGGGCAGCTTGTTCCAATGCTTGACAACATTTTCCTAATACTCAATCTAAACCTCCACTGGTGCAACTTGAGGTAATTTCCTCTTGTTCTATCCTTGTTACCTGGGAGAAGAAAGCAATTCTCAGCTGGATACACCCTCCTTTCAGGTAGTTGTAGAGAGTTGAAACATTTAATTTCATTTCTTTCCAGACCACAGAATATTCTGAGTTGGAGTGATAATGTCTGCCCTGAACCTCCTTTCCCCAGGCTAAACAGCCCCAGCTCCCTCAGNCCAGGCTAAACAGCCCCAGCTCCCTCAGCTGTTCCTCCTCACAGGACTTGTGCTCCAGACACAAGCTGCCCTTCTCTGAACTCACTCCGTCATCCCAGTGACCTTCCTGAAGTGATGGGCCCAGAATGAGCACAGCACTCGAGGTGTGG
>VZTR01000999.1:270314-282071 GCA_013400775.1 Chaetops frenatus | reverse complement strand
GATGTTTTTAGGATAGATTCCAAGGTCAGAAGACTAAACAATGAAAGAAGACCATGTGTGTTTGGCCCCAGTTCATGGTGTTTGGCCCCAGTTCAAGAAAAGTCTCTAGATGTTGACGGAAGCTGTAATCTCAATGAAGTATCCTGTTAACCAACAGAACAATCTTACAAAAAGACACATTAAAATTAAATAAAGACTGCTGACAGCCAGCAGATAATTGTATTTATTTGTTGTATTGTCTACATTGCTCTATTTTGTTGAAGCATTCTCTGTTCACTAGTCTTTTCTTTGGTACTTATATTGTTTCATAAAGCCGCCCATGANNNCCCATGAATAAAAATTCTTTTTGGTTACGAAGTGCAATTAAATTCCCACAGAAGAATGTTCTAAGAGATTCAGAGTTTCTATTAAGACTAAATATCAAAAATTATTTCAAAGTCCCTAATCACTAGCCTATCTTGGCAATAATTCAGAATATACTTCTGGATGCCTCCTTCCTTCCTTTAATACACTGGAGGAGGTAGGGATTCTAAATCCCTGTAATTAAAATGTTTCCCTAGGCCTCTTGTTGAAAAGAGCTTTTCCTTTTTGTCTGCTGGACTGGCTAAATATTATTAAACGCTTGAAACAAATCACACACAAACAATAAAACAGCAAACACTGAAGTGATGTTATATTCAAGTAGCCTCTTCAGTAAAGAATTAATGAATATTTTGAGATAAAAAACAGCTGAAAAAAGCTTTTTCTATAATATTTAACAAAACTGCTGTGGTATCTCCAAGTCTTGGTAGGTTCATTGAAACAATGCAAAATTCGTGTTATATTTCACAATAATAAAAAAAATTATTTCCCGCATTTTCAAAAGTAAGCTCAGACTCTAAAATAACCTAACATACAGTATTACAACTGGTTTGTGAAGACTAGTCAACAGGAACACATGGATATACAAAAAAAAAAAAAAAAAAAAAACAAAAAAAACCCCACCACATTTGGTAGAGTTTCAGAAGACAGACAGCCGTGCCTTCACAATGCAATGCTTTCAATTAATTCAGCACATACCAGCCAGAGTAACTTAATTCTAAACCATTTATAATCCAAGCTTTGAGCCTCACAGCTTTATTGTAGGCTGGAGGTTCACAGCTTCATATTGATAGTGGTGACTAATTATACAATATATTATAAACATCCATAATTGCATCAACTACAGCACTAGAATGTTGGCTTCTGAATCTCAACATAGCAAGAAGGTTTTGGCATCAGTACTTTAGTGTTTCATAAAAAAATCTGACTGGATTCTCTTGTTGAATCAAACTTGCAATAGTGAAACTGGACAAGCGATTCAAGAATGGTTTTAATCAGCACTATTAATCCACTACCAATTGCCACATGGAGTTTATTCCTCTTAATGGCTCACTATTGAGATGGCTTTTAACACAGTATGAAAACTGTCCCCTTTGGCCACACTTAAGGTGCGCTCACGGAGTATTTTTTTGTCTTCGCTTATCTAATTCTTACAGCAGTATTCAATGGAAAAACACAAGCCCCATCACAGAAGTCCTAAAGTAAGTACTATTAATTGGGACAACTGTCAAAGCATTTTAATTTTAAAGGGCCATTATTGATCCCAGTGTTTCTTTTCATGTTTAACTTCATGTAGTCTCAACATGCAACAGATGGTACTGACATTCTGCTGTAAACTAAGACCTTGAGCTTCCCAGAGAATCTCTGTCCAATCTCAGAGTGAACATTCAACACAGAAGCATTTATGCTAACAGCATAATTCAAATCATTATGAATGCTTGTAAAAATGTAATGAACACATTTTCTTATGTTTCCAGTATTAAGTATGCAGAGATACTACTTGATGAGCAGCTGAGTAAGAAAAACAATCAAATATAGTTAACTTTTGACAATGCAAAACAAGCCTTTACATATCCCATTTATTATTTGATTCTGTTTTCTTTAAACAAAGCATTAAATAGTACCTGATCTTTCATTCTTGCTTTTCTTGGTAGAGTGACTGCAATTTCTGTATCTGTTGTTATACTACCTATTCTCTGCTCTATTCCATAACTGTTTTCCTTTAATGCTGCTTCCACCTTTCCTGTAGAAGGAGCTGGGGAGGAGCGGGCTGAATCTGCAGGACGAGGTGAAATGCTTTCCATGCTCCTAGTGCTGCCACTATTCTCGTCCTCATCATCATCACTAGACAAAACAACTAAACAGAAAATATTACATTCTGAACCACTACATTTTTCTGTAAAAGAAATTTTTCTTCAAGTAACAGCTTAAAAGTAATTTATGTAATTGTCCTGCAGTGCCAGAAAAAGTCCACATGTACCATTATATTATGCTTTTATTAATGTTTATTTGGAAACTGGTTCCAAGCACTCTCTGCCTTGTTTTTGATTTCCTATAGCTAACTATACAAAAAATTAATCCACCTCTAGACAGAAGTGAACTTGGTTCAGCCAAGAACTGACAGTATGTAATACAACCTAAAAACCTACAAGAGAAATTGACTAAAGCTGTTCAAACTAGTAGGACAACATGGTCTAATAAACTAAGCACAGAACCAGAAACATAATTTCCTTTACTCCATCCTTCCTGCTTATTGAGTTTACAGAGGGAAAGCACAGGAATTAACATTTTAAAGATTATGAAATTTAAATAGATGCGTAGGTCAGAAGAAAAGAGAGGAGGAAATACAAAATAAAAATAATATCCTGTCTTTCTTCTTGGGAGAATAAATGATGGAATTCTGCTAAGAATACTCTTTTTTCCAAAACGCCAAATGTAAATATAAAAAAAAAAACCCCACAAACAAGGAAATGAAGAATAGTCACAAAATAATTTTTGCTTCCNATGATGGAATTCTGCTAAGAATCCTCTTTTTTCCAAAACGCCAAATGTAAATATAAAAAAAAAAAACCCCACAAACAAGGAAATGAAGAATAGTCACAAAATAATTTTTGCTTCCCCCAATGTTCATCTTTCTTGAAGAGTACCTCTGCATATGAAAAGGAAATTATTAAAAGTTCTATCCCTCTTCCCCAAGAACACATACACAAAAAAATTCCATGCAACACCAGTTAAGTAAACCTGTATAGTTTCTTCACTGTACAATATTCTGGGTTTCTAGCTAATGGCTGTTGTCATAAAAAGGTACTTACTTGGATCATTTAGTTCAGATGGTCTTGTACTTCTCTGTCTTAAGCTTCCTGTAATTTTAGGATTTTTTGTCCCAGTTATAAGACCAACTTTTCCATTCTGTCGTAACATAGAATGTCCTACAACCTCATTACTCAGCAGAATATCTGTGGGACCTTTTCCAACAGCAGAACTATAAAACTTCTTTGTGCTGAACCCTGTACCTGAAGATTTTTGCCCTGCTGAATTCTGATGTATTGAAGAACGTGATAAAGGTCCCACAGATTCACTTAACGTCACAGTTTGTCTGGAGACTCTTTGCAAATCCTTTAGAGAAGCACTTTCACAATGTCGGCATTTGGTCTGATTTTCATTTGCCCTCCCACAATTTGGGCAATCAGTAGAATAATCAATCTGTTCCAAAAGCTAAAGGAGAAACAAGCACACAATCAGTAATTCTAAGTAGAAAGACATCATTTCCAGAACTTGCACGTAATTTCTGTTCAGAATCAATCATACAATCACTTATGTTAGAAAGACCTTTAATATCACCAAGTCCAACCATTAACGTAGAACTGTCAAGTCATCACTTAACCACATCCCCAGGTGCCATATACACATGTCTTTTAAATATCTCCGGGGATGGTGACTCAACCACATCTCTGGGCATACTCTTCCAATACTTGAAAATGCTTTGGTGAAGAAATTTTTCATAATATCCACTGGAGATTGACAACACTACATTAGCAATTACAGTAAGCAGAGAAAGCAAACATTAAATCACAATTTGATTTTTTATTTAAGAAAATGAAAAATATTTTAAAAGGAACAGACATCATTTGTGGCAACTTTTTAAAGCCATTAATGTTGGACAATTCAGATTTTCCTTCTTGCTTTTTCTTCCACAAGTGAAACCTTCCACACTGTTCAAGCACATATATCCATCAGCAAGATGGTCCACTTACATCATTTCTGTAAAAGCAATTTCACTGGACAAAAATGAAGTAGCCTAAGGATTCACAGAGAATTGCTGGAAAGGATTTGGAGAAACTTCGTAGGTCAAGTTTATTGGTCCTTCCAGTAAATTTCTAACAGCCCGGCAAGGCATGCAGGAAAATTCCCTCCTCGAGGGAGATGAAGAAAAGGCAAAGTACATACATTGCTCTAGAGTCTCATGTCAAAGAGAAGAAAACAGAATTTGAGGAATAGGAGTTCCCCAAACTTTCAAGAAGCAAGCAGGGTCTACAAGAGAAAATGTATCCTAACACTGCAAAAACAGGTATCTTCTGTTTTTTCTCACATTTACTAGGTCCCCGCTTGATTTTGTACTACAAGCATAGAACTTGGCGTCTAAATCTAAGGGATTCAATACAAACACATAAACTACAGAATGAGTACCAAAGTGAATAGAGGACATCTCTAGAGATTGAGTTTAGTGCATCTTCTTGTCTCCTAGAGCACTGAACTCAAATGGCATAACTGCTGCACTGTGAACTACTAAAGACAAAAAATACCTACACCCCACCAAAAACTTTCAGAATCTACTTTCAAAACACAGCTTTCACAGTTTATACCTGTCCCCACTCCCAGGCATGAACATGCTTCCACCGGACTTCTTCAGGTGTGGGATGTCATTTGAACCCCCAAATTTAAAGTTGAAAATCATACAGTTAGAATGTACTATTTTTATAAAATTTCTGTAATTTAAGAATGCTACACATACCACAGAGAAACAGAAGCAAAAATCCTCAAGTGTATAAAATATATCAGACCCTTAAAATGTGAGTTGTGGGATGAGATAGAAAGTGACATGAAAACCAGTGTTGTGCCTCAGTGTTGTTACAGGATGTATTTCCTAGAAGGACACACTGCTTATCACATTCACGAATTTCCATCAGACATTAAAATATTCAAGAGAAGGCATCAAGAGTACCTAGAGGATCCTAAGTGTAGAGTAATTGCACCCCTCTACTTCAACCACATCCCAAAAAACTTTAAACCAGTTTCCTTATTAACATCATATTAATAAACTAAATAAGCAATAGAAATGTGCAAGAGCAGTATCAGGTGTTTCAAAAAAAACATAAGCATATCTAAAAATCATAGAGAGAGATACATATTTTTTTTATTATTTTTTTTAACCAAGATCTCCTTACAGGAAGTTTCGCTTTGATAGTCAAACAGTGTGACATATACGTGGGCATTATGAAACTTCCATAGTAACCTGGGAAGTTGATAAAAAATACAGACAGCCTTGCAGCAAGTTCCAAGGTATCTTACATCTGATATTCAAACAAGCTCCTGACAAAAGCATACTGGCTGGATGTATCTAGACCAGAAAATGTCACCTGGACGCCTAAGGAGCTACTCTCACTGAAAAAGCAAGCGTCTTAATAAAAAATACTTGCACCTTTGCAGTACTTCTATCTTTACTGTTCTGAGTACAGAAAATCATGACATGAAAAAAAGAAATCTGTCAAAGAGCAAAATACTGTTCCTCTATTTCAGCAAATTAAAATTATCAATCTCTGGTTTAGCAATCAGCCATTCAATTAAATCACAGATTCTTTTTCTTTTCAGTGCAGCTGCTGTCTGTTCAAATCAGAAAAGAAATATTTCACAGCTAGTAGCAATACTAGCACTTAAATATCTCTATCACTGTAACTTTTTTTAAATTATGGAAATCTTCCTCCCGCCTCTAAGGATTTTTAGAACATCAACCTGTTTTACTCCTGAACGTCTGTTTTTAAAATATGCAACAACTTCTGAAGTTTCAACAAGAGTTTACATAGTTTTAAAATATAACAACCCACCTTTGACTGAGTTAAGCATTTTTTTGTAGCAGAAGATAGACTCAAGTCAGATTGATATGAATTGCAATGACCTTTCTGCCGCACCTTTCTCTTAATGTCAGATTCTGATTCGGACTCGTCTGTATTCTCCATTAGACTGTCTAGGAGGGAAAGGATACAAAAACATTAACAAGAAATGCCCACTCATATACTGGTATAATTATGATCAACTTACTTCTTTACATACACTAACTTGAACTAAACATAAACACATTTTTAAATCACAAAAGAAACCTACTCTGTTTCAAATGTCTCAGGCTTTGTATGAATAATAAAAAAAACATTCCCCAAAGTAACTTCAAAAATTTTGTTTTACTAATACTATTGCAGGGTCTCGCACTGACAAATCTTTGCAAAAGGCTTTGGATTTGTAAATCATGCTAACTTCACTGCAAATCAAGTGGAGAGTCTGCTGCCAAAAAAAGGAGGGGATGCTAGAGTATGCTGATGCAAATATTTATTACAGAAATACTGGTGAATACACTTAGAATAACTGTAAATGTTCTTTGTAATTAGGATTTCACATAATCATCAAGGAAAAGACTTTCAAGATCATCTAGTCCAACAATTAACCTGGCACCACCATAATCACCTCTCAACCATATCCCCAAGTGCCACATACAGAAGCCTCTTGAACACTTCCAGAGACAGTGACCTTGTCACCACCATGGGCAACTGATTCCAATGCCTAAACGCTCTTGCAGTGAAAAGATTTTTTCTACTTTCTAATCTGAACCTCCCCTGGCAAAATATACGGCTTTTACCTCTCATCCTTCTGCCTAAGATATGGCAGAAGAGACTGACCCCCATCTGGTTACAACATGTTTGTAGGTAATTTTAGAGAGCAGTAAGGTCTTCCCTGAGCTTCCTTTTCTCCAGGCTAAATGGCCCCAGTTCCTTCAGCTGCTCCTCATAGGGCTTGTGCTCCAGACCCCTCAACAGCTCTGCTGCCCTTCTCTGGACATGCTCATGTCCTTTTCGAACTGAGGGGCCCAACACTGGACACAGCACTCAAGGTGTGGCCTTCATTAGTGCTGAGCTCACAGGGACAATCACTGCCCTGGTCCTACTGGCCACACCATTGCTGATACAGGCCAGGATGTCATTGGCCTTCTTGGCCACCTGGGGACACAACCAATTGTCAACCAACAGATTTACTCCTTCAGATTTACTCCTTCAACACAAGAAGCAGTAGTACAGTGAATTATACTGTCATATCCTGTTTTATACTGGGACATTCATTTAAATACTGTAAGAGTATAGGAACACAGAAACTTATTAATTAACTCTCACTATGCGCATTTTAAGAAGTAGAGTGTGTTGTAAAAGAGTGCCTTAATTGGTTTCATGTAAAAGTGCTATTTATATTCCTTCAATTGCAGTCTCCATATTAGAACTTTTTTAAAGACTGTATTTTTTTTTTTTTTTTTTAGTAGATAGGAATATTTTTTCAATATACATACTGATGGTCTCACAAACATCCCACTATGGGAAGACATCTCAAAACTAAAGAATGGTTCATTTTCAAAAAAGAATTAATAACAGGTGGCGTTTTTTCCTAAGTTAAATTACTTCAGAGCAGTACTGCTGAAAATCTACTTAGCATTAACCTAAAATGGCACAGCAGAACAACTTGCCAGTGCAGGTGACTACACAGCTGAATAGAAAGTTTACAGACTGGATCTATACTAACACAGCTTAACAAACCACAGGGTATTTTCTTTTCCAATGTCACCATTTCCACACCTGAAACCAAACTGTATTTTTTCTACTGCATCTCCATCAGTGTTCCCTAACAACTACGTAAGAGCATGTTCCAGCTGAGGTACAGAGCTGATGTTGGTTCTTTTATTAACTCCCTCAGTGTATGAATACACCTCATACCAAGTGCTGTTTACTACATCACATTTTTCTTGTACTAACACTGCTACAGAAGTTCTTCATCAATAATTAACAAAGAAGCTGGGGGTTTGGGCTCAGACTAATTAACTCCAGAGATCTGTTCCATCTCCAATTTTATGATTCTAAACTTACCCTATTTCTGTTGTTTTTAAAATAACTGAAGCCTAATTTAAAATTATTACATGACTGAACTAGTTGCAGAAATCTGTCAAGAAGGGCAAAATCATCCCTTCATGCACAAACTTGTACAAAACTAGAATAATGTGATTTAAGGCTGTAAGTAGATATACTAAAGGTTATATAAGATTTGGCAACACACCCATCCAAAACAGGTATTAAAAAAATTATTCTGCTTAGAAGAAATGATAACTCTAAAGACAACTTACCCACTCCTTGAGACCGTGGTAATCTAATGTGGTCTGCCTCTACTTTCTGAAGCTGAGGTGGGTATTCTTTTCTGGAAAATGAATTAGATGTATGTTTGTTCTTTTAACAGACACCATTATAATTTAGTCACAATTATACATGAACAAAACAAACCTCAAATGTATCTGAAAGCTACAAATAAGTAACTTCTCCGATTACATGCTACTTGTACCCATAAAGAAGTATTACCAGAATGATAGAAACAGCCACAGTAAATTGTCTTGGACGTGTTTTTGATCTAAATCTCCTCTATAGTTCTGAGTCTGTCACTTTCAGACCCAAATCTCCAAGTATTGAAGCCTGAATCTTCTCCTCCTCCGCGTCATTCATGAAATACAAGACAGATACTTTTAAAAGCCAAGAACAGAAAAAACTATTATTTTAATATTAAAGTAGATTCCGCAAGTTCCACAAGTTAAAAAACAGGAAGAGAAAATGCAAAACAGAGGAAAGAGATCTGATGTCAGAAACTGTTGTGGTCAAAAGACAGAAAGAACAACACAGCAGACATGGTTCCTACATATTTGTTTTTAAAATATTGTAATATAGACAAATTACTGGATAAAAATTCTTTTGTTGGTATAACTTGCCTAATATAGATACCACATATTTTTGTGAAAATTAATGTAATATATGGCATTATAGGAAGATTTGAGTCTCCTGAAATGTATTTTCAGTTTACACACGTGTGTCAAATCATGCTAAAACCAAATTAAGATTCCTGGAGCTCAGTGCATGTGGGTTACTGTTTGTAGCACTTTTCTTTCTCAGTGCCTACTCAGCCCTGCAGCTATAGGTTACTGCTCTTGTCGTAACAGAAGACAGCACACATCTGAAACACAGGAAGCCTTGCCAACAAACTCACCAGAAATTGGTTTTATTGGAAAGTTAAGCACTGGGCTGCAAATGGGTCACACATGTCCCGTACTGCTACCTCTGACCACAAGGACATTGATCAATAACAAGGGGGCAAAGCAAACAGCTGTGGGCAGTAATATCTCTGCTAACAGCTAATCTTGAGGACCTATCTGACAAAAATTTGGGTGGCTGAAGTAGGCTTTAGCTCTAGGTATAAGATTTTATTTCTTTCAGCACAGCATTTCCTAATGCATCAAATTATATAACTTTTGAATTTTCTGCATTTCTACGTAATAGTAATAACTAACACCTTTAGAACAAGATTAATCTACAATGCCCTTTGGGATACTTCTTACCTAATATCAAACACATTTGACTGTATTAATGGGCAGCAGCTCTAAAGAGAATTCTGGCAGAAAGAAGGATTGAGAAACAAGCACGGCTACACAGAATGTAAGGATGTCATAGTACTTTATCACGACTGCTGGCAAACATATCACAGATGACAGATTAGGTAATTTATTTGCTATTGATTTTGTCAACTGTGTTTCTGAAACAATCCTGCTCCTCCAGAAATTTTTTTAATACCTGCACACACAATAACTGAACCAAAGTTGGAAACTCAGTATGAATATTTATTCATAAATCAAACACATTATTTTTTTGGACAATATTCCTTAAAAATTCAAATCATGTTGAATTACTTTAAGGAAGAATTAGTGGAAATAAAAGGCAGAGCTCAAACTCATCATTATGTGATGAGAAGCTGTGCTATCAAAACCAATGCTAAAATGTAAAAAAACCCTGTAACATCATTTTAGATTTGAAAAATATACACAGCAGTAAGGCTGCACAAGCTTTTGTCTCATGTGTCATAATTATCCTTCACTAGTATTTCATAACAATAAGTCTTGTTTTGAACATAATTACTTCTAGAAAAATTGTTCTCTACAATATGTCTAAAATATATAACACTTAAATGTTATTTAAGAGAAACAATATTGAAACTATTTCTCATTTAATTGAAAGCAAACAATAAAGCAAATTATATGGCAGATTTAGAGTACTAAAATTTGTTTTAAAGTGTAGTTGACAATTCAACGTCTCTGGACATTTCTAACTTACAATTTTTCTTCTAAAAATCATATATTTGTGCTACATTTTTAATATGCAAAATACATTTATCTTTTTAAGATGGTATTTTCATTATTTATCATATAAGGCTAAATAATCCTTTTATAATAAATCAGAATACAGTAGCATTATCTACCACCATCTGAATTTTATGTTAGCAGCACAGACTCATATTTATAGCTATTAAACAGCCAAACACTTGCAAGAATACAGAAGATGTACCAAAAACTGTGTATCTTTCTTCTTCCACAATACAGAACTCATACACTCACAATGAACCAGTAACATACAAACCCAAACTGAGGCTTCCCAACACACTTTAGTGTGGTTAGCAATTCAAGGTCAGGCTTGAAGTGCTTTGAATTCGAAAGAAAAGTTAGACAACTTTAAAGACTATTAAATTTTAGATTTCAACTAAAAACAAACAAGCAAAAAACAAAAAAAAAGGAGCTTTCTTGGAGAAGGTAACAGCTCTTCCAAAAGAGTGCAGCAAGTTTAGGCACCTTCTACTACCTTCCTTTCCTGAAAAACCCAGAAAGAAAAAGGGAGAGAACTCCACCATTAAGTTTTTACAGACTAGAAAACAAAGTTGCCCTTCTGAGCACAGCGTTTGCTGCTGCCTGAATAGCTGCAGATCCATTAATACCTTCTCCAGTAAAATACTTAGTACACTGAGCCATTTAATTGTGTGTGAGTAGAGAAACAGAAGGAAAACTGGTTGTTTTTTACATCAAACATTGTATCTATCTTTAAAAGGACAATTTGGAAAAGAAGAAAAAAATCTTAGAACAGATTTAAGAACATACAGCATTTCAAAACAAATGCCTTCTTACTGTTAAACCCTGCCCAAAACTAAGTGTTCCACTTCAATGGGAATAATAGAGGGATCAAACAGCTGAGTTGACCAAGGTGCAAGATTACCTATATACTGTGCCTAACAGTTAAAAAAAACCAATGTTCAGAGGTGAAACCATTTTAGGTATCTTGTTTATCTCCTAGATTATAAACACTTTTAATACCTTTAAGTACAAGGGAAGTAGACAAGTATTTGATAAAAAGCAATCTCAGGAAGTAATAAAGCATCAAACAGCAAAACATTAATTACAGGAGCAAGAAAGATCAAGATTTTTCTGCAATACACAGGATGGAAATACTGAGGCAGTCTGGACTGTGCAGCATCATGAACTTCTGACATACTTTAACACCTAAATGCTACAATATTCTTGAGTAATGGTGTTTTGCCCAGACAGAATGGTGTCACTGATTTCATATTTTCAGCATTCATTACTACTGCTTATTCTCCTGCTGATGGAATTGGACTTTAGTATCTTCACATTGGCCTGGTAGACAGACGTTTATGAAACTCTCTAGCCAAAGTGACATTTTCACTTAAAATTTCTTCTCTAGGAGAAATAAAAACAGAAAAGGGGGGGGG
>VZTR01000999.1:214064-270274 GCA_013400775.1 Chaetops frenatus | reverse complement strand
ATCTGGATCTGGGAATTTGGGAGACTGTGCTACCTACAATTTGGTACAAGCCACATCAAAAAGGCTGCAACAATTCCTAATTTTGCTGAGGTGCAGGCTTCCACAAGAGCTGTGTTTAATGCACAGCCTGGCTCTTTGAGAGGCTGCCTTATTCAGCCTTTCCTCCGCTTCTGTATGCACTATTTGGAGATGTACCACTTCAGGAAGGCTGTTGGTTTCTACATCATTACACAAAAAGAGAGTAAAGCACAATAAGATTGAAGCACAAAGCTGCTGAGGTGAGATTTACCTTCAGCATGTGTTAGAGGAAGCGCAGAGTACAAAAGCCAAAGGCTGAAAAGAGAAGCGGCAGCACAGGGAATAGGGTTTTCAGAACACAGGTCAGCAACCCCATTTGGCCCAGTAAGTCAGGAGCTGCTGCTGCACTTATGACAGTAATGATTAAAGCTAAATTTAGCAGCTCCTGCCTACATCATCTTCCCCTGCTAGGACAACAATAAAAAGCAGGCAAAGAAAAAGGAACATATCCAGTAGTACTGGATGAAGAAGCAGCAGGTGACCCCATGAGAAAATTAAGATCACACCAGCATGGGACTCAAACCTTTTCTTCTATGCCATCGTGACACTAACTGGCTGGCGAGTACCTATTTGATAGTTCTTTTAAGAAGTTACAAAAGGCAGTAAAAAAGAAAGGCTTGATTTTACTTCTAAATTTGAAATAAACCTAGAAATTCCTGAATTCACAAAGAACTGTGCTATTTATATAAGTATTAGTTAAACATTATAGATACTTTTTAAACAATTCAATCTGGTATCAAGCTCATACTGCCAAAAGCCACCTACACAGATAGGATATTTATAAAAACTCAGTGAATTCATTACTATCAAGAAAACATTTCCACTAACATGCAAATTTAAGCTATAGATGTAGAAAAATAAATGTATGTTATTTCATACTGCTAACAAAATATTAACTAACAGCAGTTATCCAGATGCAAAACAAGTGAGAAATGAGCCTGAAATGAGCAATAAAAAACCAGTGTGTAAAGTTTGCTATACATTTTCTGTTAACTGCTTTACCACATGCACTTCATGAACAAAATATACACAGTAACGCAATAAAAACCTTTAATGCTATTCAAACCAAGCCAAGATGATAGAGTGAAAGCTGTTAAACAGCCTACTAAGAGCTTCAGAAATATTTTACTAAGATGCTTCAGAACCATTCTATTAGACGAAGTTCACTGCTCTATAAAAGGAATTAGCACTGAATTCTTAAAATCCAGAGAATGTTTATGCAATTTTGCATTGGATATATAAATAAATTTCCAGTGGAAAATTACGCAAAATTCACAGTAACACAGCATTACTTAGAGATGGATGTAAAGGTCCTTTTTCAATAAGTGAACCATAAAAACAGAAGTAAGAACAATCAAGCCCTATCACATATGAGCAGATATGATTGACTGGATTGAATATTCTTTAACTAGCATTACTACAGCACTCAATCAATTAATTTTCTTAATGCTTATTGCCATGCTCATTTGATCAACAGGAAGCTTACCTTTCCTTTCGGTCCAGATTGCTTAAAATATGAAAAAAGAAAAAAACACATAAGATGTAAAGCCCCATATGTGTTGCACATCACTAAATTCAAAAGTTGTTAAATATAAATTGTAACTGTTTGTCTCTTTCACTCACCAGTCTAATTTTCAAACAAGCATTATAATTTTTTCACCACATTTTTGTCCAAGTAATTAGAAATGCACAAACACAACTTCACAGACAGCAACAGTCAGTGGTCTAAATACTAAACTGACTTGACTCTTTTTCAATGTGTAAAATTTTATTAATTCTGAACTTAACCTGGTCATCTCAATTCACTTGCAATGCAGAAGCCAATAAGATAGCATTCTAATATACACTAATTATTATCAAGCCTCATTTCCAATCACAGAATCATTAAAGTTGTAAAAGACTTCTAAGACAGAGGTCAACCATTAAAATAATCTGACTGCCATGCAAAAGAGAAAAGAATTATGTAAGAACTTGTTTCCAACTATTAAAAAATATGTGTTTAAATTGAGAAACCAATTTCAGCAACTTAAATATTTAAAGAAACCATAAATATTTAAGAAACCACATGGAAAGTCAAGAGAAGGATAAATGGAAACCTCCTTCTGAGGTTTACATTAAAAAAAAATCTGCCAAAAGAACCTAGGAACTAGGGCCACTAGTTTTACAAGCATCTCCATTAACATGAGTTGACATAGAAATGAATGTAGCTGATGCTCACAATTCTGGTCCTTTGTATACCAAGACTGATATAAAAATAAATCTAACTAAGCTTAGCACACAGGCAGCTTGAAAATAGCATCTACATGTCTGTCTTTTCAAAATTTGCAATATGGAAGGCTGTAAACTTTTAATCTATATGACTCCTCCTCCCAAACATCAAAAGCCTAACAAACTTCTGACATATATGCATTATATTAACTGTATTCTAAACCAGAAAAAATTCAAATTGTTTCCTGTTTTACTTCAGCCAAACTGAACAGATTAATGGTATTACACAGTAACCAAAACACATCCTCCTTTCCTTTTCATGAACAGTGCACTCAGAATAGAGCAAACTAACTCCCTTGTTACTCAGTAAACAGCAGGAATAGAAGCAAAGCAGGTAGTCCTCATAATTCTACAGAGTGCAGTATGAAAGTACATTCTATCTCCATAGTGTTCTGGGAAGAGAGTAAAAGGACTTCAAAACTGAATGTGACCCTGGCAACTTAAAACTGGAGCGGGAGGTAATGACCCAGTGCTGTGTGAAGGTGGGGAAGAATTGCTAGTAGCTGGAGCTAGCCTTTACAAACAATAAGCACTGCTTTTGTGCAGGTCATATCCCAGTTTATCAATCCAGTCAGATCCAAGCCATGTCTGTATGGAGCCGTATCCTGAATCTTTGCATCCTTGGCACAGTTAATATGTAACTTGGATTAACTGTTTACAGGTGCTTCAAAGAGTCACCCTGTTAAGGAACACATACCTAATGCTAAGAAAACTTAAAGGCAGGAAAAACATTTCCAGAATGCCTTATATTGTACACTGCCATTACATTAGATGCCTTACTTGTTTGTTTAAAAATCCCTCACCAATATAATGCATTTAAAGGAATTCTCACTTTTATACCTCAGGAAGATAAAGAGATATGAATTCTAGATTGATCACTGTCCCTACCAACTGCTTCATACAGCTCATGCGTAAGATTTGTTAAATATGCAATACATACATGCTATTTCAATGTGAAGTCTTGAAGAACAGTCAGTCAATAGCATAAGACAGAACTATGCATCCATCAAATGAAGCAAAACAGTTTGAACCAGCTACAACACTAGGGCAAGCTATATCTGAATATCTGTTGTACCAGACATTAATAAATTTTAATTTAATTCCCAGATTCCACTGGGAAAAAAAATGAATATTTATCAAAATATTATTTCGAAATACCAAATTTTGTTGTGCTAGAAACTTGCATTTTATATATGAGTGCCACAGATACTCAGTCAGACTTTAAATTAACATGTGTGTGCAAAAAAATTGCAGGAGATAAGAAATGCAGTAAAAATCATACACAAATTCAACTTGATAGAGATTCATAATCAGATTACTCCATGTGACACTATTCCCCCCCAAAGAACCCAGTGTAAGTAACAGAATCTGTTACATCAGTGCCAGAGACTAAAATTGCTCAACTCATTTAATAATGTTTTTATTTTTGGTTATCCTTTCAAGAACCTACCACTGATTTAAGTACAATATATTAGGTTAGATAAAATTATTTTCCCCATGTTGTTACTGATCACCACACCATAAAACAATCCACAAATGCAAAAATTAACAGAACACAACTTTGTGTCACCTGCAAATTAACACCGGAAAACAAAACCCAACAGTTTAGAGCTCAATTTCTATGTTATTAGCTCTTCTGTCTTGATATGTACCTAGAATTTTATTCCTGCTTTGCCACTCACATTTTCTGCAAATAGTCCTTTTTGAGGAATCACCACTAGTATTTACCTTAAACTCAACTATTGCCTAATGTCAGTAAAGACTAGGCAAAAAGGCTATCAAAAAACTCCTACACAAGTAGAAATACATGACCAAAATATATTACCCACTTTATATGGTCAGGAATTTCATATTATGGTCAGTTTTAAATAGTCCTATTTTAGTTGGCTTTTTTCTGACTATTGCCTTCTCTCTCAGAAACCTACATTTTCAACATCAGTAGCTCTGAAAGCCCTCTTTTTTTTAAACTTATTTTTAAAAAAGACCCTGTCAGGAAGCCACATTCTATTAATTTTCAATCCTCTAACTCAGAAACAGATTTAGAAGCTTTTAAAAAGTAGTCAGTTGAGTCAGACGCTACTGGAAGTAAACACAATTTGCCAAGTTCCTATATAAAGCTCACCCCTAGTCAATTAGATCATGCTGGTTCTGATATCCTCCAGTAACAAAGCACTGCTTGGGATTGCTATGACTATTTCCTGCCTTTAAAACTCCAAAAATATTCCTAGCATAAGAGTTAATTGTCTGTTGCTAATGTAAATGAACTACAATAACAATCCTAAAAAACCCCATATTTTGAATTTAGAAGACTCAAAATGACTACTATCCAATTACTTCACACAATATTCAACTTGCCTGTGTTATCCAATAGTTTCCTTTCTGCATGTCACACATGCCAAATCACTACCTTTTTTTTCCTTCACATTACAGTGTTGGCTTATAAAAAAGTAAGTCCCACAGGCAAGAAAGGCAAGCAGGCAAGCCTGACATCTCCTGAAGACTAAGAATCTCTGGAGCAGGTTGAAGAAACCTATGGCACTAAACTAAGTAAGATGAATCATTTTGACTGGCTGTTTGAAGAACCATTTCACAACAAAGCTCAATCAAGTACACGAATATTATCAAATCAACATTCAGAACAGTCTTGCATGCTTTTGCTTACTTCAAATCATTTTAATTAGCACTGAATATCAAAACTTTATCCCTCAGAATTACAAAAACCCCACAAACAACTCATCACCCAAGACCCCCACAAATAAACGCCAGCACAAACATACACAAACAACCAAAACCCACCAGAAAGGTAAGGGCATGAATGCTTAGAGATGCCCCACACTTTCCTCAATGGGACACTGAACAAAATATTCTGAAAAGGACTTCATGCAAGAAAAAGCACAGCTGATTCAACCTAAACAACCACAATAACATAAACCTCATCTTTCACCTTAACTCCTGGTAAAAACTGCCAATCTTTTTTAGTCATCAGTCTTGCACGAAATGTAAAGAGATGAAATGTAAAGAAATGTAAAGAATTGAAAAGAGATACCTACTACTGCATCTGCTATTACTAAGGGAAAGGAAACGTCCATCCTATATACATACCTATAAACCATTTACAGACTATAGTACTGTTTGAAACAGAAAGAGGCAACAACCTAAGTCCTCAAGGACAGGATAAGACAGCAACTCTCCCATGAGGAAAGGCTGCAAGAGCTGGGGTTATTCACCCAGGAGAAATGATGGCTCCAGGGAGACCTTATTATGGCCTTGAATACTTGAAGGGGGCCTAAACGATAGATGGGGACAAACAGTTTAGCAGAGCCTGTTGCAATAGGACAAGGGGTAATGGTTTAAAACTAAAAGAGAGCAGATTCAGACTAGATAGAAGAAAGAAATGTTTTACAACAAGGTGGTGAAACACTGAAACAGGCTGAGGTGTCCCATCCCTGCCAACATTCAAGGTCAGGTGGGATGGGGCTCTGAGCAACCTGACCTAGTTGAAGATGTCCCTGCTTCTGGCGGGAAGGTTGGACTAGATGGCCTTTAAAGTCCCTGGCAACCCAAACTGTTCTACGAGTCTATCATTTCTTGACTGCAAAATTCCTTTTTCAGTCTGTTTATTCAATGCCAGATAAATATATGTTTGGATTACATCATCATTCACATTAGTATATGGGCTTTGTTTTTCTAAAGTCAGCCAAATCCAACTGCAGGAAGTAGGATGAAAAAAAAAAGATAATGCCTACCTATGATCCCATCACCATAAAAAATCTATACTAAAAAACAGAGAAGAAAGAAGGTGACAGAATAAGGAATCTAAAAATGAAGACACAATAAAGCACTCATGTGGAATGGTGGAAATCCACGGAATTCATAAGTGAGAAGAGCTCTGAATGGAAAAACTTTGAAAGAAAATTCCTTAAAACGGTTGGTGTCTCATATGTTTGAGAAACACACTGGGTGTAAAAAAAACCTAGAAACAATGGTGACATTTATAGAAGTTTGATAGAGTTTTGTTCAGTTCAGCATAGTTCAGTAAGATTCCATGGTTTCCAGTCATCCCTTCTAAAAATAATTTACATAGATGCAAAACATTGCTTCTGTTAGATGTTCCAATTTTTGTTTTATACTATATTTACAGACCATATACAATCTTCAGAGCTATAATTTAAGGTTTATATGGATCTTACACAAGCTGCAGTTCCTGTGACTTAGTATTTGGTGATCATGTTGTCAGTTATGTGAATTTCTACTGCAAACTATGTTTGTTTATTTCAAAGTATTTTCTCAAAATATTTATATTAGCAGGTGCTCTCCTACTACATGCCAGTGTTCTTCAAAATGACTAAATTCTAGTATTATACGATAATAATTTCTAAATGGTTTTATGAAACTTTAGTAATTAAGGTCAAAGCTCATAATCAAGAATGCACCCATGTGATTACTTACATCTTCTTAAAACACTTCATAGCAGAAGGAAAACCATTACATACAAAACCAATTGTTTACAATTGCAAAATATGGAAAAACAAACGTAATTAGCTTTACCTTTGGGCTGCTGTTTTTACTACAGTTGTCTGTGCATGTGCATGGTGAAAACGTCTGCCATGTACCACAGTTACAGGAGCAGAAATATTCTGAGCATTTTCACTGCAAACATACAGAAAAATGTTTAAGAAAAGACTCTAGTGTATTTGTGCAGTCTTAAGTAAAACATGTGGTGTCCTAATTTTACAAGACCAGCCACACAACACCAAGTATTAAAGTATTTCTGAACCAATAATACACGTTGTTAGGACCCTTTAACAGGCATAAAAACATTCAGCCTTATAATAAAGAAGAATATACACAATTACTTTTTTCCTAGAAGAAAAGGTAAAGATTTTTTCACTCAACCCTGTACTGCAAAAAGACACTGCCTTTTTTTTATGACTTGTAACCATTTATAACTAATTTTATACTTTCCTCTCTCACTTTATTAAGGCATAATATGAACTTCTTTAATATTACTTAAGAGGCAAAATGTAAACAGACTGAATTCAGGAATACCCCTCATAAAAAAAGTAAACACAGCAAATTTATGGATGCAAGATGACTTGTAACTGAAAAAATCAACACATTTCAAAAAGGAAAAAGGAAGGCTTATCAAGTACTCCTATCTCAACAGGACTCTTAGTCACCAATGTATCTTACCATTTCTTGGGTTTGTTCATTTGTTATCTTTTGACTTTTATCTCATTATTATGTAAAACCAGTAATTATAGAGAGATTTCTTACCATTACACCCTCTAGTAAAAGCTGACATTAAGATAAAGTCCATCAATAATACAGTGCTCCTTCAGAAATCATTAAACCTCAAGAATTATCCTGCTGCTGTGACAGGACACACAATACTATGCTTGAAATGTTCAAAAATCACACAACTTTTAACAGACAGCATATTGATGATGCAAACTGTTTCAAATTATGGAAATACAGTGCTTAAATTGTGCTTTTCAAATTGCTTGGACATTTTAATTTAAGGATGTGAAAATGCATTCCTATTAATAATATTTCTCAGAAATATTATCTCACCATTTGTCCTGTTAACGAACAATTAAAAGAAACCTGAAGTACCAAAATTCAAAAAAAGCTGACAACCAATTCCTAACCCCTCCTTTACATTCCACCAAAAGAAGAAAACAAGTGTAAACTGTTAGTTTGCTTTTTTAATTTTCAGTTTAGCATTATAAACCCTTTTGGAAGCCTTACGGAAGCTGAGATTAGAAGCTTTCAGAGAATTTCTGACTGACCCTAACACAACCATGAACATAACAGAATAAGACTTATCAAACCCAAAGGATTAAATTATCTTTTCTAGAATATGAAACTTAAAAACATCATAAACAACCTGAGCTAACAGTTCAACATCCTGAAAATTAATAGCATCCATGCAAACACCAACCTCTTGAATGTAAATACAGTCATCTCACATGCTTCCAAGTTAAGCCTATGCAACTCCAGCTGGTCAGTCTTCATCCAGATCAATCTACAGTCAATCTTCTGTCTAATTTGCCACCTCAGAAATAAAAAGCTGACAGCTACTTGCCCTAAATGCTTTAGAATGTCTCAAATCCTCTTTGGCTTCCCATTTAATGTCTTTGAAAAAGACACTAGAAAAATAACAAAACCAGAAGCAGAGTGCAGGAATGCCTTCTCAAATGCTTAAGACCTAAGAACTTTAAACGAGCAAGCAAGTCTACATATCTCCTGTTTTACCACTGTATTTGTTGAATCTGACCTTTGCCAAACTATCATGATTGTGAAACTCTGTCTTGTGCCCCCACAGCGGAAAAAAACTGTTAAGCAGCACTTTTGCTTTTTGCCTCACACTCACACAGTGAAAACTCCAGTAGGTGCTGGAATAGAGTATCGCAGATTGCTCAGGGATCAGACTGGAGTCAAAGCAGACTGTTCTAGATGGCACACTTAAATGGTTCATATGGTGTCAGACATGTTTCCAGCTAGGACAGCTGTAAAACACAGTCTGCTCTATAATCTTGTTCTCTGAATAGAACATATCCAACACAGACAGGAACACGAAAAAATACAATCAAAGACCTAGTGAGTTGCAGAACAGTCACATCAGAACTGAAATCTGAGTTTGCAAGTTGCAGTAAAATTTCTTGAAAATTCAGATAACACACTAAAAGCAGGGTGATGTAATTGTCAGAAAGTTCCTTGAAAGAACAAATGTTCTAAAATGAACTTCTAGTATTTTAACAATAAATGTTTCATTAATGTTAGCTCAAAAACCACAGAATGATTTGAAGCCTAGGCTCTGACAAAAACAAGGTTTTACTATCACGTGCTATCAGCTGATCCTAGGAAATTCTTAACACCACATATTCAAGAGACAAAACCAAAAAAATCTTGCATTGGACAAATGGACAGAACTAGAAGTAAAGGAAGAACATTTCAAAAACATCTACAGACTACATTAATTCTGCTGTTCATCAAATAACATTTTTAACAAAACATTATCAAAGAAAATCTAAAAGGACATTAATACAAATTATTTAAAGCTAGCAAAGATAAAGCTATTTAAAGTAAGACCTCATGATTAAAAAAATGCAACCAAAACTAATCAGGTTAAGAGTTTGATACTGGAATTGCTTAACCAGGTAACAGATCATAACTTTTTGCTTGGTTTAAACTTCTCTGACAAGTATAGCAAAAATTTCTTCGCATTGTCCTTGCATACCCCTTCTTCCTATTTGTTATTCTCCGAATTTTAGGGACTATTCTACCAGAGTAATACTCATTTGAGTCAAGCTCTATTGATCTGAAATTTTTAATCCCTATTCTGCAGATAAGATGGAAAAAAAAAGACTCCAACATTGTGACAAAAGTCACCATGAAGAGATGAAGAATATCAGGTATCTGATCTTCTTGTATTTAATCTAGCAGCTTAACTGCATGATCAACTTTTAGAATCTTCTCTATCTGAATAGTCTAAATATTGAAAGAATAATTATTAAGCACCTTCCATTTTGCATATGAAAGTGAACATACCAGCAATCATCACTAAAGTGACCAGATCACAAACCTTACTGATACACTTTATGAGCAGCACAACAATATTGCAATGAAGTCATTAAATTGATATAATCACTTGTAGCATAACCACAAAATGCAGTAACCAAAATCTGAGAAGCAGTCACAGCAGCCCATACACATCCATTATCCACAACAAAGCCCCTCATTAATGACAGTTTATTAAGAAGAAGATGAATGCTTGTATTTTTCATTTAAATTCAGTATGCAGCTCAGTACTAAACAAAAGGTGGATGCCCATTTACACGCAACAGATCTTATTTTTTTAGTTGAATTTTATAAATCCTATTAGGTCTTAGCTTTATATTGTATTATTTGTCAATAGAAGGCAGTTCCAATCCAGGTAACAGAATGTGCTACACACTTAGCCCACCTAAAAAAACCTCAGTAACTATTTACCTTAAAACAAAACCTGCATACCCTTCTGGAATTTAATAAATATGTATAAACATACATGTACAGTCAAGTATGACTGCTTTAAGAGAAAAGTAAAAAAAAAAATTACATGGTAAGGTTGGATTTCACTACAAATTCCACAGCCAGCCAAAGGAAAATTCCAGTTACCAGAGAATTAGAGGAATCTTATTTTAAAAGTGTACTTAAAACAAAGAACAAGCATAATGTAGATGCAGAGGTTTCTTCAATAGTAACACAGAGCAAAGGAGCCCTGACAGATTTGTAATAAGTTACTTTTACCTTCAAGTCTATGTTCAAGAACAGAATCCTAAAGAATGGAAATGACCAGGATGATTCTGTAAGAACTGGTGAATTTGAAGATGTGCAAGACAGAAATCTGGATATAATCCTATAATCTGTTGTGTATACAAAAAAAAAATCTAAAGACAAAACATCATTTGCATAGATAAATCAAGGTAAATTAAGTACCGTGCTAATTTGTGTAAATGTAAAAATAACCTATAACAAAAAACCCTTGTCATTATCAAATAAATTTTATTTAAAAAAAATTGTTCTTAAGTTCCATGTAACAGTCCAGTAGTTTATCTGAAGACATTAGGCTCAAAGATCAGACCAGAAGGATGGAATACACATCACACAGAACTTCAAGGATTTAATTTTTCAAGTGACTATGGTAAGATGGCCCCACTAACCAACAGTGCTTACAGCATACAAGAACCATGTTCTGATTGCAGAGAGGGGCCAGAGCTTGGACCTGTGTGGGCATGGCTACTTCTCAAATCATCTCTGGGGGGTGTCATGTCAGGGGGAAGAATAAGGACCATATTCCCAGGAGTGCGCAATTTTTATCTCTCTCTTCATAAGGGCTGAGTTGCTGGGACCAGCCCTGCAGACCCCATCCTCTGCTGCTGCCACTCACCACTTTCCCATTCCTCCAAGATGTGACCTCAGGATGCAGCTCTGAAAAGCAGCAAACATGGCTCTGGGATGTGGCTCTGAAGAAGCGGCAGAGCCGTGCAGAACTAGGCCCAGCAGGGTGGTCCAAAGCAGCAAAGGAACTGAGCCTGAGCTGAGCCTGAACCCAAGCCTTGTGCAGTGGAGCAGCAGTGCAGCACAATACAGACGATCTCATTTCCAGAGTTTTGTCTGTCATTGTTTTGCATTGTCTGTAATTGTCTTCCATTGGCTCATGCTCCAGGATGGGGAGAGCCAGCTGCAGGGAGTGCCCACCATCTTGTCTTTCTCCCAGTGGCCACACAGAACTAAGTCAAAGTGGCGAACACCTTTTGTGCATAAAGCACCTTCCTTGATTTTTGTATGCTTTTGTTATTTATATTGCTTCTGTCACTGTGCATTTCTTACTCCACTGCTGTTTGCTTTCAGTAAATGGTTATCTCAACCCATAGTCTCTGCCTTTGTCCCTCTCTTACTGGATGGGACAAGGAAAAGGGAAGTGGCTTATTTGGAATTTAGTTTCCAGATGATGATAAACCACCACAAATGAAGACAAGGACACCCCTCATGCAGCTACATATACATTGGATATCTGATGACTGGCCCATCTATAGCTGGGTATCTTGTGAACTTTTCCTTCCTGCAAAGGTTACCAAACTAAGTGCACTTCAGCAATATGAAATACTCCTTGAGTAAGTCAGGTGAATATATCACTTTTTATTATATCCTAAATAAAGAAATCAGTCTCTTACACAAGCTAGGGACAGTAGTAACAAGCAAGTACAACACTGAATGCTTAAAGACTGTTCCTGCCAGCTCGAAATGCAAGTGGCCATCTCAAGCTATCTATACAAGTACAGCTATTTGTTGAATCCTTTAAAAAAAGTCTGTGAATCCAAAATCAAATTATATCTCGCAGTAAGGAAAACAGAAAACACATCCCAAGTTAACCTTGGTAATTCATAGTCACAGAAAAAAGCAAGTCTGGATGGGGATGTAAAAAATATTTTCCTACCTGCTATCACTGTATAGAGGGAACAATAACACATACAGGCAACATGGGTAAGGTACTAACAAATATGCCAGTGAATGCTCTAAATCCATTTTAACAGTCTTCTGGTACTTTACAAATGTGGTGTTAAACATTTTATAAGAGGAAAGACTCTAACAATCTAGGTTTCCATCTTAACTCTGAAGTGCAGTTCAATATAGCTTCTGAAAATGCACAGAACACGATGTAAACGGACTAGAAATTCTGTTTATTGTGTATTGACTTGTATCAATGATCAAAGCTTGGAGAATGCAAATTAAAAAACAAATTAAATGTATTACCTCAGTTTCTTGCTATTTCCCATCATGTTGAGGCCGATTGCGTTCCCTTTAAAAAGTTTGAAACCTCCAGCTTTGCCTCGCCTTGCATATGCTTTTATGGCATCGCTGCTGGTGCCGATCGTTCCAGGTCGACAACGGATTGACTGTCACAACAGAATTCATGTATATTAAAATAACTGCATAATTGTGTAGAAGTTAGAAGGAGAAAAATAATGCAAAATATTAATATAAATTTACTTTGGCTTCATTTTCAAACTGCCTTATTCATGGAAACTATACACTGTCTAAACCCTTACTATGATTCCCTACTAAACAAAATACAATAAACATTTTTATTTAGTACAGTATTTATGACAGTTGTCTAAACTTAGTATTAGTTATTCTTGTTCATATTTTTCAGAATACTATACAGATCAAGAGAGAAACAAAAACTTTAAGGATAGGCAGATAGACAGCTTGAGCGTATGTTCCTAAAACACAACAGAAACTCTCATTTCTTTACACTGCACACATGGCTATGCAATATTGTTTAAGAACACAAAAAGCTTTAAAGATACATTTTCACATTTTCACCATGAGATAAACAGATTATTTACCTTTTTTTCTTCATTGGGACTGAAAGGCCCATCACTGTCATCTAAACTGAGCAGATTTGCCTCACTAGAAAGGTGTGGGAGAGAAAAGCACATGCATTGTAATTGAACAGAGCACCCACAAAACATTTTTAACACAAAAGGGGCTTTTCCTCTTCCCTCTCTACATTTAAATGCATCATATAAACATTGTATAATTATGTATAAAACAACAGGAACATGAAATGAGCAACACAGTGATCAGATGCATTATGTGAACCTGAACTTAGAGTGCACATCAGATTATTTTGCAAAAAGCAAAACTGAAAGGATTAATTCAGAATAGACAATGCGGTTTCAACAATATTATTGACACTATAAAAGATTCTATACTCTCTGCATAAATTGAGTCCATTCATTAACCTATAAAACATGATCTTAGTTTGTTTATGCTTATCAATGTTCAAGTATGTAGTATAAAACTGCAAACTTCAGAGTGCTTTAGGAGAACTTAATGTAACAACATTTTACCCCACAGCAATTACTTCCAAAGTATGTCTTCCTAAAAATAACATATTCAGTTTGGTTCTACTGCTTATAAAAATGTGTTTCTTTAGTACTTTCAGTATCTGTAATCCCCAACCATTAGAATGGGGAAGAAGATTAAAAAAACAGAAAGCCACTCCATGCCATTCTAAAAACATTCTTTTCAGGACTAGGCTATTATCCTCAAGTAATCTTAAGTATTTAAATTGAAACCCCAATCACACATTTCATACTGCCAGCAGCTATATTAGGCTTGCTTCCAGGAGAAGCAACCTGCAGACCATCCCTTCTCATCAATCCTGATAAGGTTACTCCTTGTTGGCTACAACATAACAACTTTTAGCCAACTTGTAATTGCATGGTTTGAAAAGTTTTAATCAAGATCATTCAGGCAGAAATTCCTTAAAATAAAAGCAGTTATATCAGGTGTTAAAAGGGAAGAGCTACACAAGAGAAACAAACATTTCTTAGCTGTGTAAGTATGACATGCTGGCTTACCATACATACAGTGACTTTAGCTCTTCATATATAAATAATCACTCAGTGCCCCATCCCTCAAGTTCCTAACAACTTTTTCCATGCACAATATTTCCCTTCAGGTTACAATTTATTCTTCCATCTTATGCTATATAGATACCTCTAGAGCAAATAAAAATAAAAGTGTTGGGTGAGGTCTACAGAGTCTGAAACTTCAAGAGATAAGATTGTGCACACAGTTCATTTTGAAATGGGAAGAATGATGTAAATGTGAACATAGTCAGTGGCACTGTTGTAATTTCCTTCCATTTACAGAGCACCACAATTCAAGGTGCTCAATGGTAAAATGAATGGTGTAGTACATTCATCACTAATTTCAAAGAAAGGCAAAAGAGTAGAGTTGTACTTCTCTACAGAGTATACATGGATATTAAAATGTTTACATCCTGCAACATTTTTTTTAAAATTCTCTTTCAGAACAAATTATCCTTTCAAGGGAGGCTCATGGAGCCTTCTCAAACATTCATCAGTACACACAGAGTTTAACAATTTCAGAAATTTTCCACATCCTAAAAAATAAACAAAACCCCGCAGCACAGACATGAACAGCAACCTACAGTACCTGCAGGTCTCGCATTTGCTTACTGTGCTCTCCTAGTCAGATCATTTCACCTCTAGAAACGTTTTTATTCTTGAGGTCAGTTCATACAAAAATGATGACTATTTTCAAAACACCTTTGAACTGTGGCGATACTTTTAGGATTTCAACATGCTTCAATACTGCAACCATTTTAACAAAGGGCATTTGAGAGGGAGGTAAGAGAAGGTTAACACATTGCAAATGACCAAAAGACTGAGCCAAGGCTTAAATCAAAACGAACAAGAATAACTCTTACCATGCAACATGACTAGAGAAATATTAGCAAATTGGAAGTTTTAAATGAACCAATACTTTCAGATCTTAAGGAATGAGAAGCATATGCATCACAACCAGAAAGGTTGTTTTTTCAGAGAGCAGAATACATAGCAACTGAGCAATGTCTATTTGCTCACGTATCACATGCTTCAAGTTGCCTGCTTCAGTTATGTAATTTATACAGGCAGGAAAACACCAAAACCAACCCAAAACAAACACTATACCACTCCCCCGACATACCACTCAGTAACATTTTTAACATCCCTGAAATGAAACCTCAGTTGTCCTGCTGGGAAACATGCGTTTCTTGGTTATTTTCATATTGGAACAATAATTTCTAACTTTTCAATACATGCCTAAAAATTTCATTACAAATGAATGTTAAGTCTTTCTAAAATTAAGGGAAGAAATAGAAGTAATTTACCTAAACAGAGTTCTTATGGGGTATTCATAATTACACATTCAAATTTAGGCACTGAACAAGAAAACAAAAATTTCTGTTTACTTACCTCTAATCACTTGCCATTTGATTAATGTTCTAAAACATTAAGAACTATGCAATAGTTAGTTGGAATAGCTCAAATTAATAGGCTATGTTTTTACTACTGTCTACAAGCAACCCAAACTAAATCTCTGTCGACTGTTGAGGTTACACTCTAATAAGCTGCAAGCACATTTCTATCAACTACCAACTGATCCAGTCACATTTCAAACATAATTGGAATTTCTTTCTGAAAACTATAAAACCAGTAGGTTGACGTATTTGCCCTCACAGCACACTGTGTCCATTCTTTGTTTTAAATTATATAGTGGTAGGCAGCACACTAAAAAAGCCCCAGTATCAGAGGCACAAGAGAAATAGAAGTATTATTTAACTCATTTACAGTGCCATAGCATTTAAAATAGCCTTAAATTTAAAAGTTTTCATCAGTTTAAAGGCTACAGTGCCCTACTAACAGGCTCACAAAAGTATAAAACATCTATATAACTACGGGAGGGTTTTTTGACAAAGTAATACAAATTTTATAATCAGTGGAAAAAAGCTCAATATAAATATATCACACAGTACAAAGCTTTTCCATTGGTCAATACATGGAAAAAAAGATGTTTATTCCCCTAAATGGAAGGGGCAAAAAATAAGCTTTTTGAAAGAAAATAGTAGTTAAGTAAGGACACCATAGTGCAAATAAATGAGACCCATTTATTTGTATTCATTGTTTTTGATAAGGCTACTATTGAACAAATCTCAGAGGAAGGTAGAAGTCTAGACTATTAAGAAAACAGTATGACAGCCAAGAGAAAACTGGGCCCATCTGTTTACAAAACCACTATGGAGCATACTGATATATTTCAAAAACATATACACCGATATTACAAAGGAAGTAAATATAAATTATCCAAGACACTTCAAGACAATCATCTGTAACACCAGAAAGCATCTTATGACATGTTAATTTCATTAATTACTTGAATATATTACTTTGGCCATGTTTGCTTGTCTGCCATCCCTTCATATCTTCTGCTCCGCAAGATCAGCTTAATTTCCACCATTTATTCTGTGGTGGACTACACAGGTTTCAGTGTGCTCAGCTGACCAACTGGTCTTTTTTTCTGTTGTTCTACATAAAGTTAGATCTCCAACTGCAAAGCAAGGAAAGTCTCACGCCACTTGCTACCATCCCAAGTAGATAAAATCTTTTAAAACACCAAAAATGTTACTTTTACTCTTTCAAGCAGACTGAGTATTATCTGTAGGCATTTACTTTGGGATAAGATACTTGTTAATTACAATCTTAATTTCTTTAACTCTTCTTCCATGCTAAGTATCAACTCTAGCACCATTTTAAATTTATATAGTTGCGTGATCATAATTTTTCCTAACCTTCTTCGATTTACAAATATTTTTCAGTCTTTTTGTGTTCATTATTTGATATCTTAGCCAGTATGACTCACCTCAACTACTTCCCAAGAAAGTTAAAGTGATTTAACTTTCCTTTTAAAATGATCTATTACAAACCTATAATCTATTGTATAACTTATTCTAGAAATTGTTATGGTAGGAGGTCATTAACCAGATAGTTTGTGTTCATCTCACTGAAAAAAAGATAATCCAAGCAGACATCCAGTGCTGACCAACATCATTAGCACAGGTCTCATGGGGTAATACAAGAATACAGCCAATCCTTTAAGTGCTAGGATGTTATTCTTAGGCTAGTTCAAAACAAACCTATTGTGTGTCTGCCATGAAGAGGGCAAAAATCTGTGATAAAGTCAGGCACTGTAACACCAGTGCCTCCATGACAGGCACGAGATGCATCCAGCTGCTTGCTTCAGACTCATAGCTCTCTCCACAAGAAATCATGTAACAGTCAAACCTTGTAGTCAGTATCAGCACAACACAGCAAATACCTACTTACTGCACAACATACTCAAAATACTGGGAGAGACACAAAGCTTTATGCTGAAACAATTATATGAATTAAAGCTGCTAATCTTTGAAATGTTCTACTGAGGGTAAAGCAAATTTAGAAAAAAAAAATTTAATTTTTATTTCATATAACAAAACACTGTCAGTGTTCTGTTATATGAAATAAAAATGCATCAGAAAATCTAAAACCACAAATTATTTCAAACTGCTCAAAGCTCACTATGTCTTTAAGATAAACCCAGGTGTTACTAAAAGTAAATACGTGGGCAGCTTAAAACACGTACCTGTTTGGAGGGAATAAGAAATTGCCTCAAACGGTATCAGAGAATGGGTGAGTAAAGAAGACAAGACCTCCAGTTAAAATCAATTTTCAACTACTCTTTTATCTGTACTTCAGGATAAGATTCTGTATAATTCACAGATATAAAAGCAAGTAAAAAATTATCTAAGTAGGCAATAAAAACTCAATTCTGGCTATGGAAAAACTCCTTATTGTAGAGAATATTCAAAAGGATTGAAAAATCACCCAGACATACAATCTTAAAATCAGATACAATTACATAAAGATTATATTTCATAACAATTTTTCTAACTTTTTAGCATCATTACTCTATACATTTTTCATTCTGTGTTCCTAAGTCAACATCAGCTGGAGACTGATGGAAAACAGCAGTAAATTACTACAAGAAAAAAAGCTGCTATGTTTTCAAATGCAACTTATTTCTGAAGGCAAGTAAAATGGAAACAGTAACTGTATGGTAAGCACCGCCCTTATACTTAAAACATATTTGTGTGCACTACGAATGGATGTAGTTGCTAAGGAAGAACACGACCTTAATTTTATAAAACTAAAATGCCCTTAGTTTGTGAGCCCTTTAAAAAGTGCTTTTAACTTCTGATACAGTTCTGTTTTGACAAGAGCTCTTAATACTTACCTCACACTTTAATGAACTCCTGCACTTATTTTTAATTACTAAAGCTTCACATTTCTTAATATTTTATTAAGATTACAGCATAGCCTGCTGCTGCAGCCTATGTGGTTATGTGTCTCCTTTCCTACCTCCCTTCCAATGCATAGTATTTGGCCAAATATTAGATGATACAAATTCTTATATTAATTGTTTTTGTACTTAATTACAGGATTCAGTGACTTCTTAGTACAGAACATTAGTATGAAGAAAACATATTAGTAACAATAAAATGTCACAAGGACAAAGTATGCATTCAAACTATACACACAGGATTTAAGTCTTAGCAAAAATCCAAACATACCGAGTGAAAGAATAAATTATAAGGGAAAAAACCCCCAACCTTAACTATATTCAGTGAAATAAATACAAAGGATAAAAATACCTACAATCTTTAAGCTCAGTTTAACTTGATGAAGGCCTAAAGCTGCTGAAGTACTTTAACCGTAACTGTCAAGTACTGAGTAGCATCATCATTAAAGGAAGGAAAAACTGAAGATACTTGGATACCCTACCTAACAACTTCCTTATTCTGCATGTTCACATACTGCTTGTCTATGTGTTCCTTAGACTTACACAGAAGCTCCAAAGACAACTGCAGCTCTCGTGAAATGTACTGTGCCCTGTGTTGTAAGACCCACGTACACAAAAAAACTTACATTATAATAAACTCCTATATGCCAACACTACTTAAAATAATCACTTATTTGAAATAATTTTTGTTTATCACTGGAAGTTTAAGGTATTATGTATTTTTTTAATTCATAAATTACAAAAAAGTATTTAATTATAAATAGACATTTATACTTTCAATAGCCTAGATAAAAGCATCCTTACTCTTTCTCTGCATCTCCTTCACTTTCTTCCGCATGATCAAAGCTCCAATTACTTTTAAAACCTCCATCTCTCTTGGACTGTGATCTATCCAAAGCTGAAATGAGAACAAGTTAAGGTAAGTCTTGATTTCAAGCTGAGTTATTAATCAACACAAACTAGAGGAGTAAACCAGATGTATGTACTTTCCCCCAGTATTTATTTTCTTGATGTCAATGTTTAACTATCATTTGATTAGTAAGTTCATCAATGCAGTGATGATTATTATTTCCCTAAATAAATAAAAATATCTGTCAACATCTTATTAGTGCAGTATGTTAGCAAGCTATTAAAAATTATGACCTGAGGTAGTGTAATAACTGTTTTCAACTGTTTTACTGATACCCATAAATTTAAGAGGAGTTTCTTTGATATGAACTATATGCCACACACAGGAAGGGTCCTAAAATGTATTATTTACATGACTAATAACCAAACAATTTTTTTCCCTATAAAATCAAGTTCTGAACTTTCCCAAGAACAATTTCTACATAATATGCTGCATTTTTAATTCAATACCTGACGCTGACCTGATTTAAAATATGATGCAAATTGAAATTTCAGTGTTAGCATCAACTAAGTAAAAACTTTCTGTCATACTACATAAAATTTCAGATCTCTCTACTACAATATCTGCCCTTATAGAGATTTTCATGTAATATCATGGCATGGGGTATTCTCAAGTGAAGGTGTTCCAGAGCATGGAGACAGCACTCATTAAAGCAAGGCATTGTTCCCCCTGGGCCTAAATACTGCAATTAAGAGCTCTCACACAAATTCTGTATGACAAACTATGCAGCTGCTTTGATTTTGCTTTAATTTAAGTGTATTTTTTCTTACTATGTTTTTCTTTACATTGTTGGAAACACATTTAGAAATAATGAATGAAACTGATATACTCTGATAGAAAAGAGTAAGAAAATCACAACCAACAATATATGTCTAGGATAAAGTATAAACAGTGCACACGGAAATATTTGTTGCATGTTCAACCTCTGCTTCCAACTACTTGTATCTACTGCAGGCTTCCTGAGCCACGGGTGGGTATGTTAAACACATATTTTTGTGTTTAACAGCTTTTCCTAGCTTTTTCTTCTCCCTGCTTGCTTTTCAATCAAGCCTGCTTTATAAAATCAACAGCATCTTGCAGCAGAAAGTACCTCAGCTTAATTACATGAGTATCTCCTTTTGTTGATTCTGATTCAATCTGGCACCTTTTGCTCTTAGTACTCTACTTCTCCAGTTCATGTACAGTGGAAGATAGTAATAAGTAACTCTTCCCTATTCCCTCATGACTGCATAAATTCCTGTTGTGTTCTTTCATGGTCTTCCTTTCCCAGGCAGAAAAAGAAAAAAACTGAGTCAGCTTAATTTTTCTCACATGAAAGCTGTTTCAAATCTTTAAATCCCACTTGATGCTTCTCTTTGAACCTCTTCTAGTCTACTGTACCTCTTTTGAGATGAGGATACACACACTACAAGGAATACTCAAGATGCATACATCCCATGAATTTCTACAGAAACAGAATGTTGTTTCTGTTTTGTTCTTTGTTCATTTCCTAGTAAATCTTTACACTGGATTTGCTGGTTTCACTGCTAAGGAGAACTGCATTGATCTTTAGGTACTATATAATTCCATCTTTCGCTCATGATTGGTTAAGAACCACTTCACAGCCAATAGTTACCAACAAAAATGCTCTTTTTTTACTTCTCATTTGCTTAGATTGCTTGACATTTACCTACACAGAATTTCATGTATGATTTCAACCCACATAACTCAAAACCTGAGCATTTAGGATTTTCTTTAAATAGCTAGCAATTATACTAACTCAAGCGAAGTTTAAACATCTACAAACTTGGTCACCTGGCTATCATACCCTGTTCCTTATAACTGCACCAATGTTATAGATCCTTGTGCAATTCAACTGGTTGCTCCTATTAACAAAACAAACCTTTTTTGACCTTTCTTTCTATCTCTTCCCAATAGATTCTTATAAAATTTTCCATTTTATTCAGAGCTAATTTAGCCTCTCCCAAAGCCTTGGGTAAATGACTTCACAGAGGGAACAATGAAGTCAATTCTGGTCTCCATTATAATTTCCATGAGTTCAGGTTGCATGGTCACAAAGCTCACTGATGTAGAGTTCCTCAAATACCTCCACTGCCTTTTTGAAATGCTGATATCATGCTAGCTACCCTCCTTACCTGTAGCAGAAAGATGATGCTAACCACAAGCAACACGCTACAGTCATTAGTTCCTTTATCCCCCAGCTCCTCTTACAACGCTTGGATGAATGCCATTTGATCATGCTGCCTTGTTCACAGTTTGCTCAGTGTACTGCAATTTCTTCCACTGATACTTCATTTTGAGTTGTACACTCTGTCACANNTGTCACATTCCTTATTAAGAAACATTCTGGCATGAAGAGCTCTCTAAGTGTTGCCAAAGTGAGTGCAAGTAATTCCATTATTCAGCTATGGCCTTATATACTCCAAAGCTACCTTTTACAACTGGGTTACCTACTGATCCTCCAGACACTTCTCCAACTTTCCTGCTGAGTTTGAAGAAATACTTAACAATAGTTTTTTATGTCTGTTGGGAGTTATTAATTTTTTTCCCCACCTCATTATAATTACAGGTTAAATCCACCAGCTTTTTTTATTATTCTCTATTTTCATTACTCAGATAAAAGATCCAATTCAAGAATTATGATGTTTCATTTCAGATATTATATCTTACCCTGCTGTTTGGCCAGGCCAGCATTTGGGGGGCCTTTTGAAATCTGCTTAAACAAGTAGCATGCATGCTGTAAGCCTCCTATATGGTATCTTTAAATAACTCCCAAGCTGACTACAAGTATTTTACACTCCAGCTGCATATCTTCTTTCTTTTTCAAAAAGTTTCTTAGTATTTTCTGTAATTCTTTTTTTTGATTAAGCATTTCTGTAATGGACAGTTCATCCACTGCTACTGATCAGTACAGCCATCCATGGAAAATGTCTTAGTACCCCAGTCTGCTCATTCAACTCCGGATCAATTTTCACCCTCTAGCACTCTTGGTCCTAAGAAAAATATAAGTCTAGAAGTATACCATCATGTTAGCCAGTGTTCACCTGAGTTACTTATCTGAACAGCCACTTCATATCTGATTCCATACAGGATTTTTTTTTTAAGGGGATAATAAGTAATCTGTTACACTGGCTAAGCTGCTGACTATTTTGTACTAAGATTTTGTATTAAGAACATCTATGTTGCAGTTTACACTATGTGCACTATTCAAGGCCTTTTTAATCAGCAAGGCACATCCCCACCCAGAGGTGAAAATATTAAAAAATGCAGAGCTAATACTAAAGTACTGAGTCAAGAGAAGGCAATTGCTGTACCTCTGCCCAAGACAGGAAGCATGCTGCAGCAAATTTCACTCTTATTTTTCCTCCCACTACTAATTCCTTTGGTGCTGTTACACCAAGGGAGATAATCAGTTCTGAGCCCAAGAAAGTACCTGGAATTTAACTAGACAAGTTACATAGATGTAGCTGACACATTTCACTTCTTTTGTAAATGACTGTTGTTTTTTAAACAACAGTTACATGTAATTTTTAACAAGCCAATTTAAAAAATCCTGAAAAAATAGTGTGTTTCCTTAGGACATTTATGTCATTATTAACCACACCCTGAATCCAGGCTTTTAGAGATCCCCATACAGACTTTCTGTGTAAAACAGAATTATCACATTTTGGATTAGAAAGCAAGATATGCCTGCAGGAGAATGTCAAAGTAGATCAACACCTTTAAATTACTGTGTGTGGACACTGTTTTGTAAACTCCTTCAGCAGGGGGTTACTGTCACTCAACAGTGTTGCTAACCAATTCCTAAATGGAAGGAAAAAAAGTTCATAGTGAATATCCATAAAATAAGAGCAAAACTTTGCAGTTGCAAAAAAANAAAAAAAAAAAAAAAAAAAAAAAAAAAAAAAAAAAGGAATCCTTTAAAATTCTGCCTGAAACACTAAATGAGAAGTGACATCCACAGTACTTGGTGCTAGTGTCCAGCAAAAGACATCATCTTGAAAGATTTGTTTTTTGCATGTCTTGTACCTCATGCTCTAAGGTAAATCATTCCAAACGAATCTATACTACAGTTTACTAGAAAAACATCCCCACTGCTTTGTTTTGTATGTGATGCTGTATTGGGTTTGTGAGGCAAGATTTTGTTAGCAGTGGTGAGTTGCAGGGGATCAGACAGCCTCACCTCTGTGCCTGGAAACATCATGGAGCAGATCCTTCCAGAAGATAGGCTAAGGCACATACAAGACAAGAAGGTGACCCAAGGCAGTCAGCATGGCTTAAACTAAAAGCAAATCATGCCTGGCCAATCTGGTGGTCTTCTATGATGGAATGACAACAACGGTCAACAAAGGAAGACTGACAGATGCCATCTACCCACACTCCTGTAAGGCCTTTAATATGGTCCCACATGATGTCATTATCTCCAAGTTGTAACCACATGGATGGACAATTCAGTGGGTAAGGAATTGGCTGGATGGATATAGCCAGTGAGCTGCAGCCAATGTCTCTATATCCAGGTGGCAGCTGGTGATGAGTAGTATCTCTCAGGCCTCTCCTGACTCTTGGGACTGGTGCTCTTCCATGTCTTCATCAATGACACGGTGAGATCGAGTGCACCCTCAGCAAGTCAGGAGATGACACCAAGCTGAGTGGTGCAGCTGACAGTGGAAGGACAGGATGCCATCCAGGGGGACCTGGACAAACTTTACAAGTGGGCTTTCCCTTGAAATTCAACAAGTCCAAGAGCTAGGTAATGTACCTGAGTTGAGGCAATCCCAGACTTCAGTACAGACTGGGAGAAGTCAGAGAGAAGCCTTCTGGAGAATACTTGGGTGTTCTCATGGATGAAAAGCTGGATATGGGCCAACAGTATTCACTGGTAGCCCAGAGGGCCAGTTGTATCCTGCGCGACATAAAAAGCTGAGTGGCCAGCAAGTCGAGGGAGGTGATTCTTCTCCTCTAGTCTGCCCGNAGTGCACCCTCAGCAAGTCAGGAGATGACACCAAGCTGAGTGGTGCAGCTGACAGTGGAAGGACAGGATGCCATCCAGGGGGACCTGGACAAACTTTACAAGTGGGCTTTCCCTTGAAATTCAACAAGTCCAAGAGCTAGGTAATGTACCTGAGTTGAGGCAATCCCAGACTTCAGTACAGACTGGGAGAAGTCAGAGAGAAGCCTTCTGGAGAATACTTGGGTGTTCTCATGGATGAAAAGCTGGATATGGGCCAACAGTATTCACTGGTAGCCCAGAGGGCCAGTTGTATCCTGCGCGACATAAAAAGCTGAGTGGCCAGCAAGTCGAGGGAGGTGATTCTTCTCCTCTAGTCTGCCCGCATGAGACCCCACCTGGAGTCCAGTGTCCTGCTCTGAGGTCCTCAATACAAGGAAGACATGGATCTGTTGGAGGAGGTCCAGAGGACCACAAAGATGATCAGAGGATGGATGACAGCACCTCTCCTATGAAGACAGGCTGAGAGAGCTGCGACTGTTCAGCATGGAGGAGAGAGGGCTTTAGAAACACCTTACTGCAGTCTTGCAGTACCTTAAAGTGTCTTATAAAAACAAGGAAGAGGGATCTTTTATATGGACAGACAGTGACAGGACAAAGGACAATGGTTTTAAACTGAAAGAGGACAGGTTTGAATTAGATATATTACGAAGAAATAATTCACTGGGAGGGTGGTGAGGCATTGGAACAGATTGCCCAGAGCAGCTGTGGATGCCCCACTCCTGGAAGTGTTCAAGACCAGGCTGGATGGGGCCTTGAGCAACCTGATCTAGTGAATCTATCCCTGTTCACAGAACGGGTGTTGGAACTAGATGCTCTTTAAGATCACTTTCCACACCTAACCGGCGTATGATTCTAGAAGATCAATTCACCAAAGAAGCCAGATCCATTTACTGTCCACAGAAAGATCAACTTTTCTAAGAAAGTAACCTTTTCCTATCACTGGTTTGACAGAACAACTCCCTATCACCCAACAGAATACAATCGCAGACTTTAAGGTTTCTGTTGCACACGCAGAAACTTTTCTAAGTCTTTCATCTGCTGAGATCTCATCTATTTCTGTGTGTACAAGAACCATCCTAAACATAAAATCTAGATCAAACAAAGGTTTGGTTCGGGACCCAGATGCTTTTACAGGAAGACTTGCAGTTTACCAGTTTTTTTCCGCAGTTGCTGTTAAAGAAACACTGCAAGCCTCATCTTACAAATGCTTACAACATCACAACTGCAACCAACTTACCAGATACTGCAGTGCTCACACAGAAAATGTAAATTAATTTAAATGTAATCAGAATCATTGCCTTCATCCAGACTCATATTTTCATAAATGAAAAAGAATGCTTCTAAGCTTTCTAATCTGTTGCTCATTTAGAGTCATCAGATATATTTTTAAGAGGATACAAGTACTCACAGAACTCTGACAGAAATATTTTTTTCGTTTACTTTCCCCATTGCTTCATTATTCTTCCAGACAGGCTTCCATGCAAAACAGCTTTTTATTTTCCAGCTTTGATGCCATCAGCTCTACTATATCAACTCTGTAACCACAGTGAGGTTGCATTTTCACATTCTGAAGCAGCACTACATGAACAGTTTTACAGGCCCCTCACTCTTCCTAAGAGCTGCAGATTCTTGCTCCTATCCTGCACCCTGCATATGACAGCAGTGACAGAAAAGCTGGGGAAGGAAACCAATTCAGGCAAGAAGCTCTTGAGCAGCAGTGGAGGGGAAAAGTTATTTTTCAACCGTATCAGTTCCCTCCTCCTGTTCAACCACACTAACAGAGTGCAGCTGTGACAGCACAGCAGAGGTAAGGTCCATCCAGGAACTGAAACTATTATAAGTACTATGGATACCAAAGAAATTTCCATGGAATTGTAGAATGGAATCTACATTTATAGATATAAAGATCTAGTGCTTAAAAGATGCTTTAACTTTCCACTTTCTAAATGAGCTGCAGAGGCAAAAAAAATGTCAAAAGCACCTCCAGTAACAGGCAGTAATCATAACCTGATAGTAGCTGAGGTATTACATGAAGCAGAGTAATGAAGTAATGAAGTTCTATGATACCAGGGTAATAGATAACAAGCATGGACATTCCTTGGCACATGAAGGGAATTCAATTTCTCAGCTGGCTAACAAGAACACCCATACCCTTCCAAGAACTTGATATCAACTGAAAACCAATGATAAATACCGAGCATTCATTCCTGGACAAAGGCGTTCATGCTCCTGAAAAGCAAAAGCATTTAAGAAAATTCTGTACTTCAAAGATGGAAATCATCTGCATATGCTAGTAAATGACTGGGGTTTTTTCCAGGGCTGGCATGCACATTGGGCAGCTTACATTGCAGGACATTGCACTGATGACAGGACTGAAAAACACAGAACTGTGTAAGTTCGATCATTTGCTGAACTGTTTAGCATTTTTTAAGTATTAGCAAAGAGTAACAGAGAAGGATAAAAGGATAGAGCTTTGAAGTATGTTAAACACTTTCTTTGTGATGCCTTTGAAAGTTTTTCTGGTAAGACAGCAGTGATAACCACACAATGGACAACTAATGCTTCTTCACTCTTTCTACTGATTCTGTCAACAGAGGTGTAGAGGTATCCACCCCACCCAAGGATGCTGCCCTTATGAAAGTATCAGAAAGCAGTACAGAAGTACTTCAAGAGGCCTTCCTTGATAACACCAGCAGCAAAAGGAATGCTACAGAAAATTGTGGGCATTTTCTGCTCAATGAGACAGGAACCTAGTGACAAATGACACGAAAAAAAAGAACTAGATCCTTTTTTTTTGTCATCCTAGATTTCACTGCTAAATTCTGTCTTCTGACCTCACAGTTCCTCAGCTCTATCAAGCAGAATCTGTGGGAATGAAGCATCACCCATTGTAAAGGAAGATGTGATTAAGGAACACTTAACATAGTTGTATCCAAAGACTGGAAAAACATCACTGCCCTTCAAGAAAGGCAACAAGGATGATCTAGTGAATTACAGGCTAGGCTGCTAAAGACAGAACTTATTCTTTACCATGTGTGTGCTCAAGAGTGGACCACATTGACCTGAGAGGCAATAGAGACTGGACAAACCCCTGAGCAACCTGCTCTAACTGGGCCTGTTAGAGCAGGATGTTCCAACCCATCTGATTCCAACCAGCTGTCAAGTAAATCCAGTCACTATTCATAGGTACAAAGCATCCCCTAAGGCAACTGCACCCTCATCACAAAAACTTCCAAAAAGAAGTAACTCAGTCAGTTTTCTTCTCTTCCCTCTCAGAGTAAGTCTGATTCCCACTCAAACTTTCCACATAAGTCAAATAATTTGAATAGCATCAAAAGCAGGAACCAATAATAAACACAGAAAAAAGGAGAAACAAACAAAAAAGTGATTTTTTTTTTCATCTCTAGCATTATGAATTCTTTAATTACCTAAGACCTCTATTGCTAGACTGGAGATGTACCAAAAATTCAGAAATTAGGAAGAAAGTTTTGTTATTTTTATAGGAAAGGTAAGTCTAAGAGAGATATCTTCCTATTTTACAGATAAAAATAGGGGACGAAAGGTGAGGTTAGGCAAAGAACAATTTCTGAACTGCCAATTTCCTCTAAAAATGTGAAAAAATATATAAAACTAACAAGCCATTTGAAGGAAGATGACAGTTGAACAATAATTCCATAATACAATTTCTGTGGCAAATCAGTATTTGACATTAATCACATGTGATCTCAAATTCTGAACACTGGAATAGTTTTAGAAGATGAGCAAAGCACAGCAGGAAACCATATAGTATATCATGCATGTGATTTGCACACTTTGTTATGCACCATAGGATCCATCTTCATATAAAACCTAAGTTTGTGCAACCAAGAATACAGCATCACTAAACAAACAGCGATCTAGTTTTAGAAAGTGCTGAAAGGCAGTTACATAGAGAGTAAGAGTAATAACCTAGCTAGACTACCTGGAAATTAGGCAACTGACACTTGGAGAAGATTTGCACATTTGCTGCACTAATTGGAACATCAGGTTGAAATAAAGCATTGTATCTACACACCAAAAGGAAGAAGAAAAAAGAATCTGTACTATTTAATACTTCTGGATTTATCCTGTAAAGTTTCATAGATGATGTCAATACTATCCCCTTTATAAAAACATACAGAAATTAGAAGTCCAGAAAGGTTCCACAATCTCTGCAAGAATTTAACTTGCATATGCAGGACAGAAGAATCATGGACTCACAGAATGGTTTCAGTTGGAAGGGACCTTAAAGATCGTGTATTTCCAGCCCTGCTGTCATAAGCAGGGAGAAGACCTTCAACTAGACCAGGATACTCAGAGTCCCATCCAGTCTGGCCTTGAACACTTCCACAAGAAACGTTTCTTCTGCAAGAAGAAACTCTAAATGTAATTAAAGAAGAAAAAAAAAAAAAGCAAGACACCTCTTTGATATTGTCACTTGTTCAAAATTCACATGAAATGGACAGTAAAGAAAGCATTCAGAGAAAATACTCAACAACTTCAATTTAAAAACTTCAAAAATCTGGTCATATGAAAAAAGCACATTTCAGAAAAAAATTGAGTAGGGAAAGGATGATGAAAGAGTTAATTAAACTAAATAGTGAGAAAAATATTTGCATTTGCCTTTCTGTAAAGGCTAAATATCTGGGGTTTTCTCCTATTCTTAGAGACACTGGCAAGCTTTAATACCCACACAAGGCATCAGCCAGCTAAACTGGATTTCTGATATGGCTGAAAAGGAAGAGACTAGTTCCACCAACACTTTTCCTCACCCTGAGGATTAGTTTTCTGTCAGTTCTGTTCCTTCAGCCAACTTGCCATGAAGCCAGTGAAGTGCCAGTGTTGACTGCAGCACAGCTGTGGGCCTGCTGTCTCTGGGAGGGGCAGCAGCTCTGCCCCTCTGAGCAGCACCTGGCAGTGAGCCTGGCCGTGTGGTCAGCTGCTGGCACAACTCCTTGCATACAGTACGGCCCGACACACAAGGTCCTGTGCTATGCAAATGCACATACGGTTAAAATCTATGTACATTATATCGCTTAAAAAAAAAATTAGAGAAATGCAACACGAATAAAGGCAATAGCCTTCTGCTCAGACTAGATAAACTATATACTTTAACCCCCTTTAAATTAGCAATCATCAATACAGCAAGGTGTGAAATAATGCAATTACAGTACTGCATTAAGAGCACTGAAATCTTTGTAAGGGAAGTACCAAACTTCTCAAGACCTAACAAAAAGTTTAAGGAACACTGACAGCTGCTAACTATGTCACAGTATACTAACACTCACTAAACAGGCTTTATTTTTTAACAAGCTAAAAAATCACTTTAACATCCATGAAAAACAAATGTTTTCTCAGTAATTACTCATAAAAGCAGCAAAAATGAAGAAGTGCTATCGACCAACTCATTTTTAATAAAATAACACATGCCAGCTTGCTCATTGAGCCTAGTTATAAAACTACTTTGCAAGAAACAGCACTCAAAAGACAGCTAAAGCAAAACATCGAATTTGTTAAGCGCCCATCCTGCAACCAGAGTTTCAGCTGCTTCCATCCAAACATGAAACTCCTGCTAATCTTGATCTATAATTCTTTCTATTACAGGGCATAGTCTTTCTTCCACCTAACGAGCAGTGCCTTTTCCATCTAACATAGGCTTTGCTACATGACAAAGAACTTTTTACTTTACCACTGACAGATAGTTTTCTGTGGTATTTTTCAAGTAAAAATTCAGCTACAACCTATTTGGCTTATAGCAGAACTATCAAGTCTCCACTGAAGTTTTACTGTCCCAGGGCCAGATATATGCAATCACAATAACCTGGGCCAGAGTAGTGCTGAAGTTCACTTTCGAAAGTTTATTCCCAATTCTAAAGGATACTTAAATTGTCTCTTAAGCAGTAAGCCTTGGTAGAAATAAAATGACAACAAACTCTAGCAAGTGTTTCTAGAAGTGAACCTCAGAAATTACAAAGGCAATTGTAAATATGAAACCTAACATCTACTGCATAGTTCAAATTCTTATCTAATGGGCTCTTGAATAATCTTTCTGTTAGACTGTCGTATTAAATTCTGTCATCAGCAGGATATTCATATTTTGCAAAATGAGCCATAAAAATTTGACATGTCAAACAAATACAACATTATATCCTATGACATTAATAAAAACACATCAGTAGAATGAATTTTAGTACAAATGAAAAAAAATTGTATGGCATTGAATAAAAACATACTCATAAAATAAATATTTTGCAGCTGTTTCTTACAGACATAAATTTCTAAGATTACATATTATTAACCATGTCATATAGTAATATGTTTTACCACACCAGAAGAATACTATTGGTATTTTGCATTCCTAAAACATTGTTGTGGCAAGTCTTACAATAAAAATAAACAAACAAACAAAATCTTAGGGAGACTTGAGCAGGGAAACTTTGCTCCACCTGATATGGTCTGTAAACAAACAAACAAAAAGCCAGGAGGGCTTAACACAAGAGTTTCTGAGTCATCACTGCTCTTTATCTATAATCACTCAAGATTAAATTCGAGAAAGATACCATAAAGTCCTTCACTCCAAATTCTTCTTTCACAGGAATTACTGGGACACACATGCAGAAACGTTTCCTTGCCTCAAGCAGTGCTTACGGCCCTTGTCTGTAAGCCCTTGTCTTTTTGTTTGTTAACAAAAAACTTTTTAAAGGCCTGCTGACCAACCTGGGAAGAATACCCACAGCCTGTTAATTTATTCCCTCCAGTCTCCAGCCTTCACCATAACCTTGTTCTTTGCAGAAGAGACCTGCTATTTAAAATAATTGTGTTTCCCTGGGCAGAATAAAGCTGCTCTTACACTAAAATGACTATTACAAAGTTTAAGTTATGTATTACACCTTAGCCTGACTTAACAGATCACCAGGCAGAGATGGAAATGTCCTATTCTTCTCACATGTACAGAGAGGCTGCATGCTCTTCCCAGTCTGAGCCATTGTCCTCCATCTACCAGTTCAATGAGCAAATTCAACAGAGGTTTGGCAAAGTGCCAACCTGGCATGATACACCAGAGCAAGTCCAATTGCTTTGGCAAGAAAGTGGTTAAGTCTCCAAGGTGGTGGAGAGTACGCACAGCTCCACTTTCAAAATGGAGTCATACCCAGCAACGTGACATTCAGACACCAATTTACACTTCGTTACGGTTTAAGGTCAGCTTAACCTGAAAATACTAGGCATGCTACGCTGCTGAACACAGAAACAGGAAGTTAGGAACACATGCTTTTAAAAATTAAATGTGTAAGACAAAGCCGCCAACAAATTAAATTCTATATAATAAAAACAGTAATATTTTACTAATGCTTTAATTTTCTTCATAGAAAATAAGTACAGAGCATTAGACAGATTTTAACCTATGTAAAAATATCATTACCTTAGAAAAACCTCCAAACTGAAACAAAGGAAGAAGTGCCAAAACATGGGCCAAAAGAAAGGAACTTAACAAATGTGCTCCCCTCACCTCCAATGCAAGTGCCTTTTAAAACAACCAAGAGAAGAATTACATTTGTCCTTTTCCCCCAAAACCAGATTTTGTTCCTGGTATCTTTACAGTAACCTTTACCACAATAGCTCCATTTTTATTTGTTCTCTCAGCCTCCTGCAGCATCTTAAGCTATCCTGCACTCTCTTCCACCTCTTTTCTTTGCACCACACACAGATGAAGGCATACACTGTCCTGTGCCCCAAGCCCTCTCGCTGCCCTGACCCGACTGCTCAGCCACTGAAGGAACTAACACCAGTGAACAGCAAGCTGAACCATGCTCAGGCAACACTGAAACCTTTGCTTCAGGGACACTACTTTTGACTTCTCTGCTTAATGGAGTGAACGAGTTTCACGGAACTTCTATATTTTTACCTGTATGACCTTTACATCCCTGTAAATAGAAGGGTTTGAATTTTGGAAAAATAAAAGTTATGCTACCATGTTTGTTACTTGTAACATAGCACTAGCCAAGGACACTAAGGGTGGTGAGGCACTGAAACAGGTTGTCCAAGGGCACTGTGGATGCACCAACTCCAGAAGTGTCAGAAGTCAGCTTAGATCGGGTCTTGAGCAATCTGGTCAAGTGGAAGGTGTCCCTGCCTATGGCAGAGGGGTTGGAAATAGATGACCCTATTACTGGGAGGGAAGGAGGCAAAATTATGAGGTGACTCATAAAACCTTCATATTCTTACAAAGCAATTTTTAAAAGTGGCAAGTTTGACGGTTAGTCTCACATTATAAGATCTGCTACAACACAAAACACCTTGATGCTCCTCAGTTACGTCAATTACGAAACAAAGCTAAAACTATAGACTAGGTGAAGTCTGATACTGCACCAAAAGACCAGGTACAGTCTTCCAGAAACAACAGTAATAAAAGCCAAAATTGCTGCTGAAACCATTGAAATAAATACTCTATTTTGTTTTATCCTTGTACATAAGACAAGGACAAGACTGCAATATCTAAATAGGCTCCTATCTGTGCAAGCATGACATCTGCTAACTGTCAGTTTAATGTTTGCTATCCAACCATATATTAACATTACTACTTTTGTTATTACTATTACTTTTTTTATTTATACTTACATAAAGAAAGGTGTAAGAATCTCTTTTAGGAACATTCTCATTTAATTATTTTTTTGCCACTAAAAAACACTAGAAATTCTGTACTTTTTCTGAGGAGAGAGTAGCGCTTTACTATCAAATCCAAGTGCCAGAAAATAGTGGATGAGGCATCCCAAACAAGACAATTACTCTTACACCAGAAGCTTCTATGTTTCACTTTGAGAAAACTTAATACGGCAGCAGTTACTGAGGAAAAACTACCAAATAATGAATGCCTCCACAAGGAAAACCAGAAAATTGTACACAGATCCTTTACACTTCAGAAAGCTCAGGACAAGCCTGGGCTCCTAGAATCTTATGTCTCAAAATTAAGAAGGTGATGATGTGGAAGAGGACTGGAGCATGGGCTTTTACTTTACAATGTGCTCCCAAGCATATTGCAACATATGCTATAGAGCAGTTATACACAAATTAGGCTTATTTTTAGTATCTTTCTACATGCTTTAAGAAGCACCCTGTCTTTCTTAATATTTGATGCCACTCATCACCTAAGTTAGTCTGGCATGTATAAAAAATAAGACAGTAAGACATGTTTTCAATTTGACTTTGTTGAGAAATAGTTCTCAACAAGTGAGTTTCATTCATAGAAAATAACCTGTTACTCAAGTCAGTAAGGTGGTTTCCTATTCTCCAAACCACTGGACAGGACAGCTGAGCATTCTTGAAGTCTAAGAAAATATATGCAGAATGCTGGAAAAAATTCCAAGCGGGTCAAAGGACTGGGATATATAAACAAGCCATGGAAGAGTCACAAATTTCACACTTTCTCATAAAAAAGCACTCTTGAGACAAACTGAAGAAACAGAGCCTGTCTGGACATTATTGGGACAGATGCAAACCAAAAAAGAGTTCAACAGGATAAAGCAGGAGTTCAGATAGGCACAGAAGATCAATGATACCTGAAACAACTCTTCCCCACATTTTCAAGCTAATCACAATCTCCATTAGATCACAAACAAAGCACCAGAGACTGATTAGAGACAATTACAACAATTAATAATTAAATTTCACTCTTAAGAGAAAAATAAAGAGAAGAGTCCTGCAGGTAGAAAAGTCTGACAGGTAGGAAAGTTTTAAGTGTTCTACCCGAATATAAACTCCACTCTACCCTCCTAATTTGTATTATTCTAGTCAGAGATTTTTCAGTATGATTAAAAACAGAAACAAAAAAAGAGAGAGGAAGGGCTGACCACCACTTCAAAAGGTAAGTCTGCAACTCTACACTAATACACAAAAGCTGCAATGTACCACTCCAGAATCTCAGCTACCTTTAAGAAAACATGTAAGTCTACAACTCTTGCTTTGGTGAAGACAACTCTTTACATGTGAACTGAAAGAACAAAGCAGTCTTCTGAAGTCCTCTGGCAAACAACTGTGAAGTTTATACTCCTGCTGCTAACAGGTAGTCCACATAGCTTCTCAATTGTTATTTGGAAACCTGTAGCCAAGAAATAGGAATGAAAATCGAGCAAATTCCTGCCACGACTGCACTGAAATATCTCAACAGCTCTGAAGCTAGGGACTGGCAACATTCCTTAGAAAGGAGATCTTCAAAAAGAAAATTCAATACTGGTTCTTGGTATCACTACCGCAGTCAACAGGAAACTGAAATAAGAAAATAGGAAAGAATACATTTCTCCCTTCTTCTGAGAAGTATTTTAAACTTTACCTATTATCTACTGCATAAACATAGGCAAACTTTAAATTTCATGTTGGAAAAGAGAACTTAGAATTTCCTTGCAATTCAGTAATTGTGAAGGAGGCAGAAAACAAGAGTACCCACAATTTTTCTCCGGGGTAATGATCAACAGTACTCTCCATTCCCACATGTTTAACATGCCTCCTACTTTAAATCCAAACTAATTTCCTATCATTCTTTATATTTTATATGTGACTATCAATTAAAAAACACAGTAAGTGCTGCAGGCAGAAATCCCTAATCACTAAACTCCTCCTCCACATCAGGAAAGAACTCCCATGTAACAGAAATACTTCGTTAGTGAATTTCTGCATATTCGGCCCGTAACTTTGAAACATCACTGTAAAAAAGCAAATTCAGAACAGTTTTACTAATTTCACTTGCGTGTAGATTAAATAACAAAACTAGAGCACTTTCCAGACTTCCAACAGTCCTAACACTTCAACTGAAGTAATCATGCAGGCCCTTTATATCTATGTATGTGTGATCAACTATTAGCACTGCTTCAGAATGATAACAAATGCAGCTTTAAAAAGAGCCCATTATAGTCCTAGGGATCTTTTTCCCATTTCCACCAGACAGTCTATACAATACAGTATAGAAAATTATGCACATTAAATGCACAGAACTGGACAAAAAACATGCATTAGTATGAATCACTGTGTTCAAGAACAGTATTGCCACAAAGGCAACAAATCAATCCTTCAAGGAACACCCTTCCAGAAAGACCATTTTGTTTTTACTGGAAAAAAAAAATAATAAAAATATTAAGAGAATGACAGACATATTTCTTCACAGTAACATCTCTTACACTAAATGAAAGAAAAACAGTATCTCACTGGACATGTGGAATCAAAACCAAAATTCTGAACAACTGTCATACTGAAAAGCAATTTATTTCACTTAACTGTATATTTATCTTAAGTCTGACTGGTAGTCAACATAAGCGTGACAGCACCAGAAATGTCTGTGTACATGTATGTATGCACACACGTACAAAGGTATGTATTTAACCAGCACAGTGTCTCTTAGACTGAGGTTAACTGGTGATAGATCTAAAATCCATTTGGCCCAAACTTCTTCTATTGTGCACATTTAAGACAGGGATGGAGAGCAGAGTCCTGACCCTCCCCTTTGCCAGTCTTTGAGAAAACACTTCCAAAAACATCAAGTAAACAATTTTTGGATGATGCTTACACAGCCTTCAAGGGACTCCATGAAATATACACACTCAGACGATAGAGCTCTAGGCTCATGTATTAATAACCATCATCTAGCAATAGAAGTTGCCATATTTCCTACTCTGAACACTTTCATCCTCCTTTTTGTCCCCCTTATACTTGTTTCACAAATCTCTCTCTCTCTCGTACTTGTCCAGCCTTAGGACAATGGTTGATCTAATATGCTACCTTTCCAGACTGTAGACTGCCAAAAAAATTCACGCATATACATATGTATTTATAGATATTCTATGCCTGTACTTTTTTCTATAAATATCTCTAATAAGTACCTATCAAATAATATCTGAAAGCCTTTTCCCTTTGCTTCAAATCAGTACAGATTTTACCAGCTCTTACTAAATCTGGTCCAGTATGACTGTCCCATTTGGACTTGGGCTACCCCCGTAACTTTTTTGTCACCACCATCTACACAAGATTTTCTTCACGTGTGGCTGAACACACTTAGTGTTTCTATCACATCATCAGTCCTAAAATGAACGTGTCCCCAAACAATTGGGAAACTCAAAACCAGCTGATAACTCAGTTCAGTTTCAAATGGAGATGCTATCCAGTGTTGTGTTGCTCCTGCTGTTGGAAAGAGAATTCATAAGCAAAAAAACTGTGGATATTGCATATGAAATCCATCTTTTCTTAGCCACCTGTCCAGCCAGCAAGTACTCAAGGTGCACACAGAAGACAGAGACTAGTCATCACCTTGACACTTTTAGCTGTCTGCTCTGCACAAATCTCACTGTAGTCTGTGGAGAGTTCAGGAAAAAAAATGGAGTGTCTGCATTTCACTATCAAATCCTTTAAAAGTATAAGAGAGGTAACATGACAGCCGTTATTAACCAGTTTCTGAACATCAGAATTACAGATTAATTATTCAAAACAACAAGCAGTATTTTGTTCACACAGTACATCTATTCCAGAACATCTAGTGATAAAAAGCCAATATGCAACATCCTGCAGCAAGAGAAAATCTGCAAGAGGTTATGTTCTGTGCAATACAGGTACTGCAAATCTCCAATGCTAAACTTACTCCTGACTTGAAAAACTCTGCTTATAAGGAGTAGTTAATTTCATTAATTTTTCTTTGTTATCATTGTGGTAATTTGGCAGAATTTACCAGACTACTGGCCTATGTCATCAAGACATGTGCTTATAGCAATTTTGCAAGACTACAGTAGCAGATTTTTTAATGTATAAATGAAACTGTAAAGACTCAACAACTAAAAATATTTCCATTTCAAGAGCCTTTTTGCATTATAATTAAAAGCTTTATAGTAACAAAAAAAAAAAATCCTCAAAACACCAATCCTGTATAACAACAACAACAAAAAAAGGGTCAGGGTTTTGTAAATCGCAAAGGGTTTCTTAGGTTTCTTTCAAATGCAGGTAGTAAGGTTCATCATCACCTCAGTATTACAATTATAAGCATTACCCCCCCCGCTCCCAAAATTAAACTCAGTCCCAAACCTTTACAGAAGCCTTTTAGGAGCAGGCGAAGACTCATTTCATGGTGGGGCCAAAGAATACAGGCTAGGCCGGGGCCTGGGAGGGGACTGAGGGCCGGGCAATGCAGCCCTGGCCTCCCCTCTCACCCAGCTCTAACCCTGCCCGGCGCCTCCAGCCCACCGCCCACCGAGCCACCACTGAGTCCTGTCGCTGCACCAAGCCCGGGCTGCTCTCGGCGCTGCCCCGACAAAGGACAGAAACACCGCACTCCCAATGCCTCGGAACAGCAGAAGAAAGAAAGAAGGGGGGGGAAAAAAAAAGAGGAAAAAAAAAAAAAAAAAAAAAAAAGAAAACACAAAACACACGCACCCACACAANGCTGCACCAAGCCCGGGCTGCTCTCGGCGCTGCCCCGACAAAGGACAGAAACACCGCACTCCCAATGCCTCGGAACAGCAGAAGAAAGAAAGAAGGGGGGGGAAAAAAAAAGAGGAAAAAAAAAAAAAAAGAAAAAGAAAACCGAAGCAAATCGCCCTCACTAAGCCCTCCCTCAAAGGCAGGTCTCGTTTCACCAGACCTAACCACGGCAGCCACCCTTCCCCCAACACGAAGCCACCTCTCATTGTCGCACCGAAAGGGGACCCATTACCCCCACCCCACATGAACTCAGATGCCGGCCTTCCCCATTCCCCAGTTTATGCCGTGCCCCTTTACTGGTCGCCAGAAGGGAAACGCGGCTCGCGGGCCACATTTTCCCCCTCGCAGCCATGCACGCACCTTCCAGAAACAAGCTGTCTCTGCAGCCGCCGCCGCCGCCACCGGCCATCTTCCCGCTGCCGCGCAGCGCTCCCTCCCTCCATCGCCCAGCGCAGCGGCGGGGCCCGGCCCTTCCCCCGGCCTGCCCGCCCCCACTGCGGAAGGCTGGGTGGCTGACCCGCAACGGCGCCACTACCGCCGAGGCCCGGCCCTCTCCCGCTGCCGGGCCGCGCTGCCTTCCGGCTCCCGCNCCGGGACTCCGCCGCTCGCGGCCCCGAGAGCGCGGGGAGGGCGAGGGCACGGAGCTCCTCCGTTAACGGCGCTCTCCTGCCCGGACCTGCGGCTCGCCCGCCGCGTGGGCCGCCGGCTTGGCCGGCCCCGGGACGATAAAATGGCCGCAGCAGCGCTGCGCCCCGCAATACTTCGGGCTCTCCCGCTCCCTCCTCGATCAGCCTGGAGGCAGCAGCTTTCGGGAGACAAGGAGGTGGCTCGGATAAAATGAATGAAGTTAGAGGAGTGCGGGAGTCCATTGCGGAGCGCGGGGGCCCGCCGGCCTCTCACCTCGCTCAAGCTCGGGGAAAAGGTCTTTGCAAGATTCAAAGATTCCTATCAATCTTAAAATCTTTTGTGGCCTGATCACGGCATATTCAAACCCAAAAGCTGGATTTTGCAAAATGCACGGCGTTGCCAAGCCAACTAAAGTGAATTTGCAAGTCATGGCCTCAGGTCCATTTGACTTCTAGCACGTAAGGTTTTACGTTTTAAAAGGCTTTCCCGTGAAACCGAAATACAAAAGACATGCATCCTTTAAAAACTAAAAGATAGTTTATGACAGTCTGTAGCTAGGGAAAAACAAATACTTCTTTCTTCGACAGATTCTTTAATCTGGGATTCCACTGACTCCTCCTTCCCCCCACTTTAATGCAGATTTGAGAAATTCAAATGTCTAAGGTACCTAATTCCTAACATTACTAGTCCCTGAAAAGTGAGCTCCCAAAAATGCTTAAACTGAAAAGTTTGTAGACTTAAGTCCTAAATTAGTTATATTAAAGCACCTAGCACATATGAAGATTAAGGGCTAGAAAGAGGAAAATTGTTGTTCTCCTTTAAGTCTTCTAAATTTGTTATTTTTGCTTCTGAATGCACCAAGTGTGTTTAAAATACTTTCAAGAGTGCTCAGTTTTTATAGAATCGAGAGGTCTGGAAGAAGACAGGAGTTGTCAAACTGCTCCCCAAGTGCTATGTCACACCACCAGAGCTAGCAAGCTAGAAAGAATCCCAAAAGCTGGAACAGTGCTGGCAAACGTACAAATCTCAGTCTTCAAAATCTCCTTAGAAAAAAAAGGCTTCCTGAAAGAGAGATCACAAAATATCCTTGTTTCATTAGTAATGAGATTAACAGGAAACAATTAGGAGAAATTGGTCCCAGCTAGTTACAGAGAAACCAGAAAATCATATGTTCAATAGAAACCTAATAGTTAAAAAAAAATTTTAGAATCTAATTTTCAAAAATACCCTACTGTATCTCAGTGGCGCATTGTCCATTTAGAGGGTTTACTGCTGAGGTTACAGCATTAGTCCACAAAAACAAATTCTTATTGATAGTTGAGGCTAGACTGATCCAGGTCCACACAATTCTACAAAAATTTTTAAAAACTAAGGATATGAGTTATGAGTTATTTGAATAAATGTTTGATGCACAGTAGTGGACTTATTGATCAAGAGTTCTAGTGAACTAAGGTGCAGTATAGATTAAAATACACTTTAAAAGTAGAAAGGATAAGGCAATAAAGTACTAGTGTTAATCTAGATGCATGGTTGATTTTAGACTTCTCAATTGATAATTTAACATATTCTTTTTTTATGGGAAAGAGCTGCCCAGAGTTACATCTTATTGCCCTGTTTTTTTTCCTCTATTTTGAAGCTCTTTAAGGATGCAAGAAGATAGAATGTAGTCAAAACTCTTATTAATTAAACTTTTATTAGTAGTCTTTTCTCAGCCTTAGAGTGGTTTGTATTTTCGTTTGAGAAGTATTTATGAGGAAATGCAATACTGAGAGCACTCAAGTCTTACAAAATCTTTTCAGATCCTCTTAACTTTGCTTGGAACCAGAGGATTTTCTTCATGTATAAGTAGTAACAGAATGAACAATGAGAAAGGGAAAATTAGTATTCTCCTTCCTGCTGAGAGAAATCTTACAGAATTTACTGAGTTTTCTTTCTCTCTGAAGGAAAAAATTGTGTTCACAGAATAAGAGCCAGGGATGACATGCATCAGGTCACTACTTCCTGGCCTGTAGCATCCCCTAGAAGTTGACCAGTCCCACTGTGGGTAATTGACAATCACAGGACAGTGTAAGATCCAGAATTTACAAACTCTTGCTTGTGCACAGCTCTCTGTAGGGTGGGAAGCTGATTACTTCATTAGGCAATGATGACGAATTTTTGTCTCACCTTAGAAATCTATTTTTTCCTTTTCTTCCCACAATGAAAAAGTTATAATTAATGAATATGGCTTAGATTATTAAGTACTGAAAATACTTTACAGAAACTGATAAGTATTTATTCTTTTCTTTGTATTTCTGATTCTTTCCAGTTACTTCTTGTTTCCTCTATGTTTTTGTAAGGTTAGCCAACAAAATGGAGGAAGCAATTCCCTAGAAACACTTGTTCCTTACTTAAGGAATAAAATGGAATTGGGATTGCAATTTTGCAGCTTCTGTTGTGATAGTGTACATTACTTAGTTTTCTTTACTGGTGTGTGAATTGTATATTGGCATTTAAGGGAATTTATAGGCACCTTGAATTTTTTTTTGTAATTTGCAACCCATGAACCTGCTCTATAGACTATAAATAACTTTTATTTAACAGTCTCCTCTTTCAGGAAATAAGGGTTCCGGGGTAAAGTTAATGTTTACTGTTTTCCATTGTTGTTCTTAGAACTGTTGCTTAAGATATTAATGAAACACAGTCTGTATTCTCAGTTTTTAAAAAGTATCATTTTGTTGCTGTCCTCATGACCTGCTGCCTAGTTTTTTTCCTCTTCTGCATTTTCAGAGCAAAATCAGATTTATTTCTTGCATTGCAATATCTTACTAAAGTTATTACTTTAATCTTAGGGGTTTACTACCTCATATTATTCCAGGCTAGCTGACATACTGTAGTAAGCTCTTAAGAATGTTCCCAAAGAGAAGAGTAGCATTTGTCTGTGTACAGGGACTTATCATCATACATTATTATGCATCAGGATGTGGAAAAGGTTTGTTGTTTAATTGTGGTATCAAAGGTAGATTGTCAAGTAGGTAGTAAATAACTAAGAACTGCATAAGATCATTGGAACTTTGTCTAAAATGTTTCTTAATTCTTTCCTCGAAGGAAACCTCTTTTTTGAATCTGATCAACTTACCTCAAAACTCAACATTGTGCTGTTGGAAAGTAATCCTAATATGCAAAAACCTATTAGGTTTTCTGCTACTGTTATAAACATTTTGAAATTTAAAATGGCCGTTATTCATTGCTGTGGCGGTTGTTTAAGTATCTCTTGTATTTGGTCATTACTGTGTTAGAACTATTCAAAGAGAAACAGTTTTGCTTTAAATCTGCAAGTTCTCTTACTGGACAATGAGATAAAGCAACTGTGTTGGGCTAAAAAATGTAACAACTAATTAAACAACAAAGTAAGACTTATAAAAGAGTGATTGAGGGATATGTCAACATTGTTATCCACAACATAGCATTAGATATTACTTTTGGAAATAAAAATTCCTTTTGTGTTGGGCTACATTTGGGAGATCATTTTTTATAGAAAAAAAAATCTATAGAATTAAGTCCAGAACCATTACATCATTTACATCTCCTAAATAGAAGAGTAATTACGATCATGAGGAAAAATAAAACATTATAAAAGAGAATGATTTCAAATATATGCGTGAAATGATGCTATAGAAGAAATAGCCAGTTATAAATCAAATATAAAAAATTCTATTGGAAAAATAGGGGACAATCATATATTTTAATTGTTTCCTAGTGATGTACGTAGGGTAAATGTACATTAAATCTTTGAGGCAAAGATTAATCTTTAACTAACAAAAACCGAAAATGTTGATAGTTTTCTAAGTGTTAAAAGGGGAGCATATAAAAGGCTAAAGAAAAATTAGGTTTAAGATACATAGATTATATTTTCCAGTGTATATTCAAAATGTCTAACTCTCTTTATCGAATTTTCTCTAAGTTTCCTGTAATAACACTGTTGTTAATCTGAAATAAACTTTTATTTCTCTCTAGTATTTTTATGGTGATACTCTAAGGGAAATATGGTTTTGCATACAGACTGATGAAATACATTTATTGATTGTGTTTCAACTTTAAGATTAAGCAACAGCATGAAGTTGTTATTTGTCTTTCACTGTAACTCTTTCATTATTTTACTGATAAGAGCAGAACCTCTAACTGATGTAAGGAAGGAAAAATAGAAAATGTTTCATTTGTCATCATAAATAGTATGGTATAACCACATTTCATCTACTAATGAAAAAAATATTAAAAATATATCTACAGCATGAAATGCTAAAATCAAAGACTGTGTAATGAGGAAAATAAAATAATAGAATTTTTTGCTACAATAAAAGTTAGGCATAAATAATAAAAGCACAGCAAGACTCAGACTGTTACTTAAGTCATGTCAGGCATCCAAAAACATCCAGCATACAAAACATGCTATACATTTATGCACAGGGTCAGATCCTGTCTCTAATCTCTTGCTTTTCAAATCAATGGGAAATATGTCAACTTCCAAAGTCTGTTTAAACACACTTCATAGATACTGAAACTTCTTTTGTATGAAGTTATACAGAAGGCATTCTCATGATCACCCATGGAGAGAAATACATGTTCTTAATTGCCAGCTAGCAGAACTTGCAGATGGCCTTTCTTTAAAATGGTCTCACCCATTCGGAAGAGAAACTGTTTTGTACCTGAAACTCTTGGAGATCCTTTGTCAATAACTTTGTTACTAGATATGGCTTATTTAAACAAATACCGCTAATAAATCAGAAAATATCTAATTGATACTGTTTCAGCAGGCTCACACCTCTTAGAGAAGGATCACTTTTTCCCTGCTTGTCTCTTTCATTAGATGCCTATTTGTCGAGATCTTTAAGAATACTTGTGCTTCCCAGCAATTAAGGCGATCTTTTAGGAAACGTTGTTACATGTTTCAACTGGGAAACTTTTGTATGTGTTGGAAGCATATTCTAAAAATGCACTACACCAAGGTCTCATAAAATGGCAAATATTAACCTGTACACATACTAGCAAAAATACATTCCAAAGCAAAGGAAAAGATCACATTTCTGTACCTATGAACGTGACCCATGAGGTTATAGCAACCATAATGAAAGCAGAGGTAAAACAATGACAGTATCCTCCTTGTTCTCAATTTGCATGACTTACTCCCCTACTGCCCATGCTGCTGGTGAAGACACCAATTTCATTCCTCGCAAATTCCCCTTCTAGTCAGAAAAACTTCTGAAACCTCTCTCTTAATGTACATAGGAGATCAGAGATCTGGACTCTGAAGATGGATGTGCTCCTGTCTGTGCACTGCACTGGTTAAGTACTGTAGTGTGCTCTGTCTCATCTGGGAAGTGGAGCCAGTTAAAGCATACATAGCAATAACCATACTGCAAATAATAGAATCCACATAATACAGGATTTGAAAGAGGTAAAGGAAAAATTTCATTCTGCCTAGAGTTATGACTTAAAATGTCACTGGTATGTACCCTTAAAAGTCTCAGTTTAAGGTTGATCTTCAGTCTCCACAGACAGTATACTAGAATAGGGGGAGTAGACGGTGTCTATATTAACCCAAACAATCTTTTCTAGAAATAGGTTTCTTCTTTCTTCTTAGAATTCACCATGCACTTTTTAGTAACCTCTCTATACTGTGAGATTGCTGCTGTGTATCTCAGCCCTACAGGTCCTTCAGTCTTCTTTCATTTATTATTTTCAATCTCCCTGGAGTCTCTTTAACTTTGTCTGTATTTAGAGGTGGGGCATTCAAAACAGAATGCAGTACTAATATAGCTGTATCCAAAACTAGAATAGAGTAGAATGACTGTCTTCTATTTCTGACATACTGCAATTCCTTCAATATATCCTAAAATATTTTTCAACAAAACCACAGATAGTGGTCAATCTGTATTCCAGTATAAATCTGCAGTCCTTTTCTGTAGTGTTGTTCCCTAGCAGCTGGATCTCAATTTGTCTTACTTTATTTGATTTCTCCATCTAAAGTGTCTGGTGTTCTACTTTTCTTCACTGCATATCATCTTGCTGGTTTAAGTAATTTCTTTTAATTCTAATCCTGTCCTTAACCCCTTGTTAGCTATTTGCAGTACTTGTGGTCTCACAGTGAAAATAATAGTAGAAGTACAGCTAGGATAAACCTGTGTAGGATAAGCCTGTGTAGGATCAAGTGCCTCTCTCAGAATGTCAGGGAAGCACACTGAGAGTGTGTTTTTCCAGCCTATTTCCTGGTTCAGTTTTAAGAAATCATACACAACAGTGGTTAATATCTTACTGGAGTCAGTATTGCCTGCTTTCTCTCCCTGTTGATCCTGCATGCCAGCTACTCCAATGAAGATGAACAGAGCTGTAGCGTGACATCAGAGCCTTTCAGTGATTCTCAGGAGACTAAAACCCAAACCCGGGAGATATGTAAGAAGACATTCACATCTGTGTAGAAGTCCAGAGTGCTTTGATCTTCTCAGTCTTTTTCCTCAAGATGAGAATAGCCTTCTGAGACATTATTTCCCTCTGTTAGAAGGATGGAGATGTCCACTTCTATTTTTGAAGATGTCATTTACATTCTTTAATGAAGTTATATCCTAACAGCACCAGTCCACATGAAATACTGTTATACATGCATTAATTCTCAGATGCCAGAAGGTGTGCTTGGAAGGCTCAGACAAGATGAAGTTTTCTCCAGAATTATAACGCAATTAGCCCCTGTATAAACCATATGAAATAAGATGTAAGAAATATCCATGGCGTAGAGTGTGGCCCTGATGGAATCTGTAGAGCCTTCATTGATATAAGCAATATGAGCCCTGAGATAGAGGAGGTTAAAGAAATTAAGTTACCTTTATGTGCCCAAAGTTATACTGTATAAGGACATCTTAGTGGGAGGGGATCTTCTAACTCACAGTGACTTGTGAGATCTGTGGTATTTGTTAACAAGCTGTACCAATTTGTAAAGTGGCCTCTCACAGGCATTTGTTTTAACTTTAAAGGTTCTGAAAGTCTTTATTCTCTTTGATAAATGACGATGTCAGTCATAATGTGTCTGTCTTTGATTCATTCCAGGCATGTATAATCCTTATCATTAGCTGCATGTATAAAAACAAGATGAATCTGGTTGCCATTGGTGTATTATTCCTAATGGGTACCATTAGGTCATGTTTTTCAAGGAGATGTAGCTGTTAAAAGTCAGAGGCCAAGAAGCTAAGAGATAGTTGGGGTCAGGGAATGGCTGCTACCACTGTAAGTCCTGTCACAAATTGTTGGAGCCCCCTATAATAAAACAGTCATTCACATTAAAATATCAGTAGTATTGGTGTTGGTTTCATCAAAAGCTGAGGGGATCTTGACTACTATGAGCATAACTGTTATGTGACTGGCCTGCAGGCTTTTACAGGAGTGGTTTATGCTGTGTTTGGTGTTATTGTCCTTTTTATGCTAAAAATGCTTGAGAGTTGCTTGAGTACTTGTCTTTTCTAGGAGTCTGAGGTCCACATCATCTTGTAAGTATATTGTGAACATATGTAAGCATATTACTCTCTTTAGCATAGACTGTTACAGACTGTTTAGTGCTCAGAAGAAAGATAATGTTCCTTTTAATATTATGAAGAAATTAATCTCTTTCTTTTTGAGAAAACCCTGCAACTTGTGATTACATTTGTTTACTTTAATGTATGGAACTCCGTAAATTTGTATGTAAATAAACTTGATCACAGGCACTGTTTTCTTTATTGTCAAACAAAATAAAAATAAAAAAACTAAACAGTTTCCATCAGTTTGAAGATATATGTACCTTGACCTAGGGTCTATGGTTGCTAAAACAATGTGAAACTTTTAACAGACTGTTTAAATTATGAATACCATATGAGGACATTTGAAGTCGAGCTGACCTATTATTAATGTCTGTCCTGTTTGCTGCCTGGTGGTATGGAAGTTAAATGTATTGGTCTTCAGCATAGAAAAGTTTTAAAGAGCTGTATCAGTTTTCATCATAAAAATTCCAGACTCTGTACCACCCATAAAGATGGATAAAGATTGTAATAATTCTAGGTAAAATTCAGCAAATTAAATATAATCTTCTTAAGAATAGATAATATAATTTAAAGAAAGGAAAACTAAATCTTACTCCTGACCACAACTAGTTTTACAAGAGAAATCATCATTGAAGTCATCATCATGACATGTGAAATGTCCTGTGAAGAAATTCAGTGTTGTAGAATGTTTCTTATTGCATGAAATTTTGTTGTTTTCATACAGCAGAAGATTTTAAGATGCCTTAGAACAATATATATGCTGTCTATTCTCATTTGTAGAACTGATTAACAGTATTTTCATAATTTGGGGATATTTTGAGTTATATTACTGTCCTAATTAGTTCATTTTACAGAAACCTGTCAGCTACCATTCTCTCCTCCCCAACAGACAGATTCAACCTTGTTTCCAGATCTCTTTATCCACTTCCCTCCCTGTGGCTCCTGCACTAAATGCAATCCTTCAACTTCTTTCATTGCTCGTTCTTCCCTTCCCTCAGTCTCCTTTAAAATCCTTTCCTTGGGCTCTTTCTTTTCATTCAGTTTCTGTTTTCAGCTTCTTTCCACCTAATCTCTCCATACCAAAATCCCTCCCATGCTTCCAACAGAGACTTCTCCAATCCTTTTTGTCCCACAATTGCCACCTCATTCTTGCCTTTTGTTGTGGTTCCCTCCCACTGCTGCTCCTGCTGTATTAGTTTGTTAGGATCCATGATCCATATTCAGTAATGGAGGATAGTGTTATTTGAAATTTAGCTAGATAAGTAAAAAGAAAATCTTGCCCTTATTTCTTGAGAATATTTTCCTCAATGCCATGACTCAGTTTGGTAATAAAACACATTATTCTCTTATGTATTAGCTAACACATGTAATTCTGTTTTTAAAAAATGTTGCATACGTACATGTAAGATTGAAACAACGTGCAAAACAAATTTCATACTCAGTGCAAAGAAGCTCAACCAAAACATAATTAATGCAACACAATGTTTGAGATTTTAAGCCAACAAAAGCCAGACCATTTAGAGCTAAGGTTCCCATAGCAACCTTATTCCGTCTCCTCCTGTGTCTGTGTGATAGAGTCTTTTTTTTACATGACCACATATTGCTAGAGAATGGGCTGTATTATTCCATAAATAGAACATCAGTTTAATAGGTGAGTTAACTGCATAAGATTTTGTCAAATTCTATGTCTTCAAAGGAAGTTATATCATTGTGGCTTGTAGAGCTACTGTACATATATAAATACTAGAAAAAGAATGTATGTAAGCTGCAACATGTTACAACATCATTAACATAAATCATGCCTGCAAGTGAATCTTTGGCATGTTTTTAGTTTCCCAGTTATCTATTTGCCTGTGTATAATGGCTAAATAATTATGCGAAGAAAAATGTTGGTATTTCTTAAAAAATAATACAAGGAGACTCATCAGTTATACGTAATTCTATTTCAGAGTAGGCGACTACATAGAAGCATGTGGGAGTTCAAAAGGGGCAGATGTCAGAGCCTGAAATAATTGCATTTAACTGTAAGCAAATTTTAAAATGTGCTTTCTGCCTGTCTACTGACTATACAGTAGGTCCAGAGAAACCAGTCAAGATTCCTTCTTTGCCTAATTTGTTGCTTCAAGTAGGATAAATCCAAGCTGTGATGTCCCACAAAAAGGAGTGAGATTTTCAGATAATTCTGAGTACCTAATGTGTCATATGGGGTAGATACAGGAGTCTCCCCAGACTGCACTGATACCAATGTCTAATAAATTATTTCACATTCACTTGACAATACAGGTATGTTCTGGATTAGATAGAACAACACAGACCCCCTCTCTTGAGCAGATTGAAAACAATACTTTGATTATTCAGGGTTTACATTGACTGCAGAAAGACAAATTATACCTTGTTTGACCTAGTATTGAAATGATGCAGACAATAATACTTGATTTATATATAAAGACTGTTGGAAGAACTTAGTTTATGTGTGTATTTGAACTAGCAGAGACAGTTAACATTGATTTGACTCTACATTCTTCAGTTGTGACATTTTTGATACAGGACTGTCTCAGAGAACATAGAAATATGTTTTTAGAGACATTGCATAAGGTTCCTCAGCATTCAACTCCTGGCTTTCCATTTCTACTCTGGATGCTGGGCCAGGTACTGCCGCTCAAAGGTAATCAAATCCTAAATTTTTGTTTGATCTGGATGAAGGAGAAAAGTTGAGATCCCTGGTAATTTTTCTGCACCCATGATATGTATGTTTGGAAGTGGAAATGTTCTGTGTGGCACTGGTATAAAACTGTGGCAAACCAGATGGCAATCTAGTAATTCGGAGAGGATTTTAAATCAAGGATAATACAAAGAAGAAAAATGCTACCAACACAAAAGAGAGAAATGTCATCCATTTCCTTACTGGGGTGCGAAATAAGTCTTTCCGTATTCAGTTTCTTATTAAAAACAACCTACAAAGAAGACCTGATTAATGTTTTGATGGTTGTTAGAAGCAAAGCAGGTGGATACTGCTGGCATTTACCCACTGTTAGCTCCGAAGAAATCTGATGCTCAGCAATTAGATGACTGGCAAATCCCTGAAGTATCTGCTTTCCTGTAATAATACATAGACAACAATGAGACAATGTGTCCAAATAAAGGAGGGTAGCAGTCTGAAATATTGAACAGTACCCCATAGATATAGTAATGAGGAACTATTCAGATATCCTCTTTCTTACGGGAGTGTTACAAAGCAATAATCCCACTGTGCTCTGCTGGATTAAACTTTGTTGGAACTAGTCAATTTAATTGTAAAATCTTCATGGAAGAGAGTAGTGAGAGAAAGTTAAATTTTTTTTCGCCCAGACAAAAAAGCAAATGCATGAGATCCTAGGGATCTGAATGCCCAGAATGAGAAGCTTTCATCTACACATATTTTGATAAGGCAAAGTGAGGAAATAGATCGGATGGAAACACAATAAATAGAAATATGATGGGGAAAAAAAGCGTGAGAGTTTGAAGTGTACAAGTGTGTGACTGCTGTTAGAAGTCAAGACTGATATGTCGGAGTGCAGGATGAAATGGTATCTGATGCTATGAACTGGGTAAGTTATCTAAATCCTCATATACACTGGGAAGTACAGTCTTACAAATTCTCTTAGGTAAATGCAGAAGAAACAGGCATATCTGACCTCCTAACCAATTTGTCCTCCTGGCTGAAACAGTTCAAAATACTCCATCTAGTGATAACTTGCATGACAAAGTCCACAGCCAACAGCATATTATTTCCTCGTCTAAGTCAAGAATAACTGCAGCTCCTCACTGGGAAGCAGAGCACCCCACCATCAGCCTCTGCTGGTGTGTGAGGAATGCCATGTTTCTGAGCTGGCTGTATCCTAGGACAAGAACCTCAGTAGCCCTGAGGGTCCACAGTGAAAAGTGTTGTTTTCTTATGGGGTTTTAGGTTGGTTATATTTTTTAATTTCTTCACACATAATTACTTACAGGCTGATAGCAACTGCCTGGCGAAAGTGAATTTTGAAACAGGACAAGGAAACATATTACAAAAATCACCTGTTTGGAGAGCCTTCTGGTGGGATTTTCTGGAGCAGCTCCAGGTCATGTCCACTCCTGTCAGCTGCCCAACATCACCTCAACTGCTGCCTCCAGTGCCCACCAGCTCGAGGGGCACGAGAGCCCTGAGTGGGCACAGCACTGCCTTCCTCCCCTCCTGTAAATGCTGGAAAGTGGGGTCACCCCTCAAACAAGTGCTCTGGCATTGCTCTGCTCTGCTCTTCCTCGTTGGTGGAAAAGGGGGAGGAAAGATGGAAAGACCTTTGGCTGAGTGCAAAACTGTGTTTGCTACTGTCTAATGAAACCTGGGGTTACTGCTATGGTTAAATATAAACACCACGTTACTGGTTGCCACGCTACTTGAAAAGAGCAGTTTGCTAATCTAGTGAACATAAGCATTATTTTCAGTTGAAAACTCACAAGCCTTTTCTTTCTTTCTTAGGCAGCTGGTCAGACCATTCTTAATTTGCTCAAGCTATTTATTACGAACTTCATAAGCATCAACACTTCCCTGCCATTATTCATCATGTAGGATATTTGTAAGCATATTGCTCATAGCACGTAGATTACTATAAACAAATATATTAGCCTCCCAACACTTAGGTTGAGATATGTATATGATACTAGTATTGCGAACAATAAATGCAGTATTTAAATTTCTATAAAACAATAGTAACCCATAAACAAAGGAGAGTACAAAAAGGTATGTTAAATTACCCATAATTTATATGTACCTCTAAGAAGATGTACCACCAAGGGTAAATGCAAAGAGATAGTTAGCTTTATTGTTATCATTTGCCTGTCTTAGGCCCTGCTGATGTTCTTGATGCTTTTTCTCTCTGGGTGTACCATCTGCAGGACATTAACAAGCCATAATGCAATGTAACGCCTTTCTGATACAGATCTCTTTGGTTTAAGCAAAAACCACCACTTCTCCTTAGAAGAAGTCAGAAACCTGCAGCCTATGTTTCAGAGGTAGAAGTTTGTGGATGCCTTACTTCAGCAGAGGTTCGGATTAGTTTGCTAGAGATCTACCTTCAGTGGTTGTCTGAGGTATGCCTACTTCTTAGCTGGACCTTCTGCTGCAATAGTTACTATTCTGTTTGTAGCAGTGATGTAACTTCTAAATAAGTTGTTTTCTGGTAGATCCGAACACCGAAGATCAGCAATGAGGTGTCAGTGCTGTAAGGTACATTAGCCTGGCAAAGTGAGATAAATTAACACCTAGAAAACTACTACGAAGAAAGCTAAGAACCAGCAGTCAGCAGGAGAGAGTAAAATCCACTTTAATTCTTGCTCAATTTTAAATTGATCACTAGTACCAAATCTTGAAAGAAGTTTGTAGAGGTAATTCATTCAAATTTCAGGTAGAAGTGGTTGAATGCAACAACTCTTTCAATGGAGCAAGGAGTCAGTAGATCCCAAACTGGGAGGGGAAAGATAAAAAGAATGAGAATACATGAGAGAGGACCAAGGCATCCAAATAAAGCTTTTAAATCCTTCATCAGGACCAGCTAGTGAATGTTTTGGATAACTGGACAATTTATTTGGGCAATTAAAGATGAAGTTAGAAAATTAGTACTTGGTCTTACTTTATGTTTTTAGGAGACAGCTGCATAATACAGGTAATACTGACTGATGTTTGTAGAATGTGTGGATGAAGCCTGGTATTATTAAGAACAAAATATCTACATATATGTAATCTCAAAATATTTATCCTTAAAAGTAAGAATTTTCCTATTAATTCTATTATTGAGGTAAGTGTCTGTTACAGCTAGCTGGTCCCTGAGAAGTCAGTCTTTGAACTATTCACAGCTTCTAATGCCTTAAAATTCTCCTAAAAATGAAGAAATACAGTTACCCTCACTTAAAGAAACATAAGCACTGACAGGATTTGTCTTTCATGTTTTTAAATGAATGCAGAATTGTAGTCTACCTCTAAGCAGGAGCACTGTCATTCTTTTAATGGAGAGAAATTAGCACTTCTAAGGTATGACTCATTTGAGATATATTTAGCTATCTACTTTAGAATGAGATGAATTACTTCCTTAAATAGCCTGTTTCATTTCATTTACTATAAAGGGTATCTAGATGTCTAGCTCACATGTAGATTTCTATAGTGTAGGAGTCCCTATTTGAATAGATGAATTGTATCCTGACAGACTTAGCAGAAAATACAGGCTGGCTATCTGAGTTCCTGAATCACACATAAATTCCTACTCTTAAAGAAGAAAATACTGGATAATGTTAGATTTCTGTGCCCTCTGCAATTGTCTCAAGATTAATTTAAATTTTTACTCCTTTCCTCGCTGATTTTTCCGGGTGGCTGTAGGAATGAGGTGTACTGCCATGAAATATGCCATGAGATAAATGAAGGGATTACCGTGGGCGTGATGGCCTTTTGATGGGTTGAGGTTATCAGCCTGAGGCCTAAAGACTCTTATCACTGCAATGGAAGAGAGACTGATACTAACCCCTCACAGATACACTCTTGGGCAACACCCACAGACTTTGTAATCTCTTTGTGTAGCTATTTTACATATAGTCTTCCCCTCCCTTTCAATCTATGCTGGCAGTGACAGGATATTTGACTATAGTCTCACCTCCACTTCTCCCAAAAGTGTAAACAGGCATTTGAAATCCTCCATGCCAAAAGACGAAAATACAATCACTTTGCAAACAAGTTGATGGGCTTGCTCCTCTGTCTTCCCCAAAGCAGTGATGCCTCTTTGTTAAAACTTGCACCTCTGACTGTGTGGGAGTATCCTCCTGAGCACTTGTACATAGCATGATATTTGTAGCTCTAGTGAATCTGTCATCAGCAATCTTGGGTATAATAATAAATTAGGCTTAGCTACATCCAAATGCTTTCAATCTTCCAGGACCAGCTGGAAAGCAAGGGGTTTGTTTTGTTTTGTTCTGTTTTGTGGGGTTTTTTGTGTGGTTTTTGTTTGTTTGTTTGTTTTTGGTTTGTTGTTGTTGTGGTGGTGTTTTTTTTTGTTTTTTTTTTTTTTGGGTGGTTTTTTTTTTTTTTTTTCCCCCTGGCATATTTCTGTACTCCTAATGCAACAACAGTACCCTAAGGCTTTTGGACCCTGATTAATGTTAAGAATATGCCTAAGTGTCAGGCTCTGATTAGACAGAGTCTTTCTTTGCCAGTGCTGAGAGCTGATTCAACCTCATACCACAAGTGTTCTGAGCCAGCTGAGAGTGCCTGAGTCCAGGGCCTGGCTTGGCCAAATACCCGTGCCACCCAGCAGCCTGGTTAGCCCTGGCATGGCACGACCTTTACTGCACTCGCACGTGTCTTGATCAGCACAGAGCATAGGCAGAAGGGGCCCATCCAAAATAACCATGTAGGCAGAGCTGCAGGACACTTCTCTCTGTGTTTTGTTGCAGAGCAGCTGCAGTCTGCTGCTCACCTGATTAGGATTAGGACTGTGTAATAGGGTAGACTATTGTGTGTAAGCAAAGTAGAAAACACAGAAGGATGCCTTGGAATTGGTGCATTGTTAAAGCTATTCATTCTCTCTTCTGCATATGAGCTGATTGAACACACAACTCTGAAGAAAAGAGCGTCCAGTTTTCTAGATAGGAGGAAACAAAATTTAGTGTTACACTAGTGTGAGTAACAACGAACTGACAATCAATTTTTAAACTTGCATTCAGACTAATTAAGATTAGAAGATGTCCTTTAGTGGGCAAAGGATATTGTGTACAGTTATTTGTGTGTAGTGAGACTGAAATTCTCCACTGAGTTGGCTTTTAAAAAAATGATGTGTTAATCTCCTCAGGAATTTCAAGTGATGATTACACCTCATGCAGTCTGCATCTATAATCATCGTATCTACAGTATCATTCTCCTTTTTTATTAGCTTCATCAGTTACTGCGGAAACAGCTATATGACATTTCCCCTTAACTGTTATCTCCTGACAACTGGGAACTTAGACCAAATTCTTTCTTACCCTGCCTCATATAGATATCATTTCACTTGTGGAAGCAGCACCTTTAATCAATCTTAGTTAAGGCTTCTCTTTTTTGTCATCTCTGGAATGAAAATTTTTCAGCTCATGAAAATGTGTTGTGGCAATGTTTTATAATGCTGACCTATGCATTTGAAGAATATAAGTATAAAAATTTTAAACAAATATAAAAATTTATAGTCTACCTGTCTGTGCTTCAGAGTAAAGTGGAAGACTGTCCTTCCATAAGATGTTTACAAAGTAAATTAAAGGATTACATTAGTTTTATTTCATTCCCTTATAAAGTTGAAACTGAAGAATGACCCTTCAAGGTTTTGACGGAGTGTTCTAACTAGTGAGCTGAAGAACAGCTCCTAAATATGTCAATAGTTAGGCAGTCTTGGCTTTCTAAACTACATATAAACAGTAATAAAAGAGTAAACTCCTTAAAAATTACTTTGTCACCTTTTCAAATAATGCTTTTGGAGCTATAGTTTTACGTAGATGAATTGCAGCTGAAAATATTTCTTTTTAATGAAGCTATTCTTGTCCAGATTGTGCCATTTACATATGACAACCCCCACACCTGCCCTGTCCTGCCAGTCTTTATTTTAAAAATAGGATAAACTAACCATGAAAGAATGTATGAACACTTCACTGTTCAGAAGAATTTACAAATGCTGTAAAATACCCTGTCATATCAGTGATCTCTGTGACACAAGGGGCCACAGTAGTAGGATAAAAGTAGCCAAATTGGTATAAGGCATCAGGAGGTATAGCTCTGTTTGGTGACAAACCTCTTCTATGCCTGGTATTTAGGGGATGTGTTATGATGGACTTTTAGCAGGCTGTATTTAGTCATGCTGTATTTTCACAATAGCATCAAGAAGCTTTGAGGCAGCCAGGTAGCTTTGATTCGCGTGTCACCCACTGAGTTCTTAATTAAATTTTTCAGTGGGAGGAATGTGGATTTTATTAATCTAGCAATTTCCGCTAGTCCGCCACAAGGGGGCAGGTTAGTGATGTTGAACTCTGTGACTTTTTTCCCGCAGCAGCCAGCAGTACCAGTCAGCAAGGGCAAGAGAATGCCCAGACTCATCACACGGGAGTTCTTAAAACACATTGTTGTCTGCAGCTTGATTTCCTTATCAATATCGAGTGATAAGGGGTCTATTTAAATAGTTCAGTTGCAAAATGAATGCTCATTCTGGGGGATTGTATTTGTAACTTTTTAATGTAAGAAATGAAATGAAGCAATATATTGTCACGGATTTTCCATTCTACTCAATACTCACCCAGTGTTCAGTCGACCACTGCAAATTATTAACTGTTGCCACTTTTATAACTTTTATAACTTAAAAAGGCAATTGAGAAAGATTTGGTTAATTAAAGCTTGTTTTCAAAACTTCAAACTCACAGTTTCTAGTAATCATGTGTTAACACTATGTAGTACCTTTTAAAAATAAAAGTTATTTATGAAGATAAATTAAACCAGTAGAAATTTAGTTCATAAATAAACCTCTTTCTTAAAAACCCAAATATTTTTTGTCTCTTTTTACCTTGTTATGGAATTCAAAGTAACAGCATCCAAAATAATTTATGTTACAATTAGAACTCAATATGTTACATATAAAGGATCTCCCAAATTTTGTCCTAGAAAATGAACAACAACAATTTGCTTTGATTACCAGAGAAAACCAGTAATAATTTGTTGTGGTTTAAAGGACAACAACTTTTTTTTTTTCTCCTTCCTGGGGGGGTTCTTTGTTTTTCTACTTCCGCCAGGGCACAGTTTCCAGCAGAGGTGAGGAGCCCACGGATTGGCTAATTTTAAGATGGGCACTTCGTGTAGCCACTTGAATATTAGGGGCGTCTTTGCAAAGCTTACATTTTTAGGAGCGGGAAGTTTGAAGCTCTCTTCGACATCCGTCCGCGGGGAAGGTAACGCCGCATGGCCCTGGCCGGCCGCTCCGGGCCCCAGGGCCTGGCGGCCGTGCCGGGGCTGCAGCCGGGACCCTGCCGGTTTTTGCCCCCCCCACCCCCCCCC
>VZTR01000999.1:189324-213800 GCA_013400775.1 Chaetops frenatus | reverse complement strand
GTGGGAAAAGCTGTAACCAAGGGAAAAGACTGGTGTCACATGTGAACTAATATCCTTTCTGGGCGGGAGTTCACAGTGACATGAACTCCACGAGAGACTGGTGCTTCTTGTGGGAAAAATCTCCATAGTGAGACAAGAGAGACTCTTCTTCCAATTAGACTGATGAAAGCTTATTTCAAGAGTGGTAAGTTGACCAAAGATTTTCTAAGCTTGCTTCTCTGTGTTGTTGATGAGAAAGATGGTGGTAAAGGAAGATAAATGAGGTGGGAGAAAGGAACCATCTTAGGTGGGGGGCTGGGGGGGAAGAAGAAACCACCTGGGGGTTGATTTTGATTTTGTTGTCTTTTGTTAATAAACTATTTTTATCTTTGAAGTTTAGGCCTGTTTTGCATTTCTCTTAATCCTTGTTCTCATGAAACCACTACACTGCACTCTCGCCTGGTGTGAGCAGGCGAGCAGGTGAATGTGAAACCGTTACATAATTCTATGGAATTCCAGTTCTAACCATATGTAACAGAATCATTACCTGTGACTCCTGCTGAAAAGAAAATAGATAAGAGATGATGAATTAAAGTACATCTAAATGCACTTCAGGGATGAATTTCACCAATATACTGTCTTCCCTCAGTGTGGAGGTTGGTCTATACAGAAGAGTCTTCTGTCTGCCAAACTCTTAACAAGCAGGTACAATTTTAAGCACTTGCCTCTTAAGCATGTGCAAAATGAGATAATTCAGAAGGTTATAGTTTAATAACAAATAGTGACTTTACAAGGTAAAAGCAACCTGCCTTCAGAAGTATCAGGTCTTCTATGTAAGACAAGATAAAAAAAAAAATCTTATTTTTAGCAGAGTTGCAATTAATCTTTACAAGAGGATGGCAAGTTGTTTTTTTTTCTCAAATAAAATGTCTCAAAAAAAAAAAATAAAAAAAAATAACCTGAGTCTGAAACAGAGATCAAAAGTAGAAAATGTCAGCTTAGATGTTTAATGTATGAGAGAGTATAAGAAATAGAATCTAGCTGGTAATTTCATATAAATATGTTTGTGTGTATATATATTTGTGTAAAATATATAAATGTATAGTGTAAAATATATAAATGTAGTGATAAAAGCTGTCTAAAGGAAATGGCATATGATTAAAATATGTGACATTATATATGAAAAATTCAAACACAAATTATTTAAATGGGATAATATATTTTCATATGTATAAATACACATCCTCAAATGTGTGGATTTTGTACAAATGAGCAAATGCCATAGATCTCTTTTCTCAGTTTGCAGGTCATATGTATGTGGGATGAAGTACAGAGTGGTAATTGTTCTAAGATCAAGTGACAAGCATTACAAAGACTTGTTGAAATTTATCCTTTATTTTTAAAAGAGCAAGACGTCAACTTGCCTTTGCCTTTTTCTTCTTAAGAACAGCCTTATTTACATTTCAATGACTGTTATGTATACTTCTTGTATTTTTAAGAGACCCATGGAAAGAGTTAATGAGAGAAACAGAAATGTATTTCTTATGCCAAATATTTATTCCATGCTGCCATTACTCCTACTTGTAAATCTGGTGTGTGCTGACCTTATTCATTGTGTCAAGGACATTATGTAAGGGAAAAATATGCATAATGTTGTTGTGGACAGTACATCCCACACTTAAACAGAATCAAAGTAGTCTTTAAGACATTTTCTAGAATCTAACCAGAGATGCAGACCAGATGGGAATCCTTCAGCACACAGTGTTTGCAAATTTCAGTGTATCCTTTAAAGTCTTTCTGGATGTGAATGGACTTTTTGCTTCCTATACACTTTAAAACATCATTTAGGATGTGTATCTCATCTTTTCTCTTTGATTTTGCTTTTAATAACTTAGTAGAATGACCAGAAACTTTTGGAAAACAGTGACAAAGGTGATGGTAAGGAAGTGATTTTTTTGATTTCTGTTTTATATTATAGTATTTGTAGAATTAAAGTGTTGTAAAATTAATCTTGAATGTTAATTCAGTAGAAAAATGGAATCTACTGATTAATAAATTTTCAAATATTGTCCTCATATCAAACACAACATGAAAAAAGACCTGACGTCCTTTAGAATGTTGTTAAAGGTTATGTTGTTTGACTTGGATTTTTTGATGATATATACTTATATATACATATATGTAAGGTGCATGATAGTAAGATGTTTAGTAAATTTATTACAGTTAGAAAAAACAATTTCACTCCTGATTTTTAGGAAGGTATTTTTATCACTGTTGTACTGTTTTTGTGGCAATAGGTTATACATTTCTACAAGAAGACAGAGAGCACACAACTCAGTGGAATTTGAAATTATTTGATCTGATCTGATTTTGTTTTGTTTTGTTTCTCTCTCTCTCAAGAACTATTTTCATATTTTGAATTATGGTTCTTGTATGTTCCCCATCCTGGAAACTGTAAAGTGTGTAATGTGTGTAATGCAAATGTAGCAGTTTAACGTAAACAAAGACTGAAGCCCTCTAGTACCACTAGATGTCATCCTGTAGTCATGGAGGATGTATGGAAAGGCACAGACTACTACTAACCTGAACAGGTTACGTGAAAATTGGTGGAAAATTGAAAATGCACCACAGTCAAACAGATATTTTTGGTTACAAGTAGTAATAAAAACATCTCATACAACTTTGAAAGGTGTCAGTGTAAGGCCAGGACATAAGATATAGTTGAATATTGTTTTTGTAACAACATGCCAGTAATTGCTAGCTTGTTAACTCAGACTCACAGTAAATACACACTTAAAATAATCTCTGGGATATTTAATTTTGTTAAAAATGGGGACAGACAACAAAGGCATTGTGACTGCAATATGGTCATACAATCTAAGGTCCCTTCTGCAGGGCCACCATTTGTACCCAATCTTAATTTACTGCTGCAGATGGGTTTCACTTAAAACCCTGGAGATGAATAACTCCAAAGTCTGATGATGTTCAACACTCATTTCCAGTTAGGAGTTTTGCAAATGTTCCCGTGTTTAGAATGAGACCAACTCCTGGAACCAATTATTCATAACTTTTACTGTGCTTGAAATCCAGGCTCAGATACAAAATTTGCTGCCTCAGTGTATCTCTACCAAAAGAACTGCAGCCCCTGGGACTTTTTTTGACAAAGCCTATTCAGTTTGCTATTTGCTACAATGGCTTCGTAATGAGAGAAAATATCCACAAGAAGCTACTTTTCCAGTGCTCCAGTTCTGCAGGCAATGCCTGTAGCCCAAAGGCTCCTCTTGTTAGTAATGGCCCCAGTTCTGACCACTTCTCCACAGGCAAAGAGCTCTTGCTGATTCACCTTTGTAAATTAAAGCAAGTTTAGTTTTTGAATCTCTCAAATGAATTTTGATAAAAATTAAAATTTGACTTATCTGTGAGTCTTGTTTAGACATGCTTTTAGTTTAAGTTCATAAAAAATTCTTAGTTCTTACTTTCATTAAATTTCCTGTTGGCAATTGTGCCAGCAGGGAGTGAAGAGTTTTCAAGTCTGTTCCTGGTGGAAATCCTCAATTTGTGGCAATAGTCTCTTCCAGATCCAGGAGGGTGTCAGAGTTTGAGGGCTGCTTTTTTAGTAAGTGCCTGAGTAGTCAAACCCATAAGTGGATGACTACAGGAGGAAGCTTCCTATCTTTTGCGCTTTTAATATTTGTCACTAGAATATGTAAGCAGAAGATATAAAAATATGTAGTTTTGAGTTTAATTCTTCTTAGGATTAACCTAATAAATTTTTATTCAAATGCAGGTATAATAAACATAGTTTGTTATTTTACCAGTCACACTCACTGCCTCTACACTGGATAGTAGAATAAGCTCAATATATTATATAATGTACTGGGATATATATACAATATACAAGTATATTTCATATAGCCTTTCATAGGTAAGTCTGTCTGCTACCAACTTAGGTCTGTCTGAAGTAGTTTGGTATTTCCTTTCCTCCCTTCCTCCCTTCCCTCCATTTTGTTTGTTTGTTTGTTTTGGGTTTCTTTTACATACACTGAGTGTGATGTAGTGTTCTTTATAAAAATCCAGTATAAATAAAGCTTGAGTCAGAGTCATTAAACTTTCCTGACATAATGAGGGTGCTTCCAGGAGGTTTTGGTACTTTGTGTTATGCCCTTTCTTGTTTATACTGGCTTCAGCTGATGTAAGCATGACCACAGAAGTAGTTTACACCAGGCTCAAGTTCAAGTAGAAAAGATGGGTTGAAACTTGGAGAAAAACATTTATCAGTACATATCTCTGTTGACCTGCTAAGTAGGTCTCAGTAGTCTTCATTTTCTATGGCATGATTTTTCTGGCTAGACAGAAAAACTGAAGGAAAAATGTAAAACATAAGGCTGCCTAATGTAATAAACATGGAGAACAGAAGTTTAGCTGTCTAAAATAGCTGTTTGAAGGAAAACTTTGGATCTGTGAAGAGGTTGCAGATACCTGGAGAGGGGAGAGAGATATCTGGGATCCCAGAGCAAGAAGTTAAGATAGGAAGGGTGAAATTTAAGAAATTTTTTTCAAACATCATGGGTACCTGGTTTAACCTTAGCATCTTAAGATCAGTGGAGCCAACAAAACACTTCTAGGGAGTGATTTCACCAACTGTATTAGCAGGAGAGGAACTATGCTTCTCTCAATAGCAAAGGGAAGCTGGGTAAATAACTCAGAAGCATATTAGTACAACTGAATCCTAAGGTGACCATAATGTATGTGACCTGTGTTTTGGATATCATAATATAATGAGGGGGGGTTCTCACTTGCAGCTCAAATCAAAGTGTGGGGGAAAGAGTGTCCTAAGCCCTTCTTCCTGTAGAAATTCCTGAAGCTTTGCTTGCAAACATTTTAAAACTGATAGGTGTTTAGTACCAAATAAATAAATAAATCAGGGAGTTTTTATCTGCTTTATTGACACCTCTCTACACCTACAACTATATAATATATAGTTATCTCGAGTTCGTTATGGTTGTGTTTTCATTCCATTTAATGTAAAGTTCACTGGCTGAAGCCCAAAGTCACAAACAGTTCCACAGCATTTTGTTAGATGAGGGTATCTAATTGGAAGTGTTTTTCTCACAGACTGCACTCCTTGTATGAAGGGCAGATGTGGGGTTTCTTTATCTGAAAGCATTAAAATTAAGTATTTCTGTGTAACCACTATGAGCATCATGAACTAGTCTCAGAGCTGTGGGATACCATTTAAACAACACTTTCATATTACAATACACTGAAAAGTTGCAATATGAAGTTTGTTAAATTGGTGGAGCTAGACAAGTAACAAAAGTTAACCAAGGACGTGCTATCCTGTTTTTTTTTAACAAATAGTGCATTGCTGCTTTAACATGAGGTGTACCACAGAAAGAATCAGAAGCTTTAGAAGCTGTGGGCAGTCTGGGGGAATGTGCATCTCTGTGATTCCATTTTTTGCAAATGTCAGGCAAAGGCTGACCTCATTTTGTTGGTAGCTGGTAACAGAAGACAAACCTGTTTACGTTCTGCAGGAATTAATGTCATGATTGTGGTGAAGTCAAAGAAGAGGAATTTGGGAAGGTTTACTCATTAGTGATCTTTCTGGACAACATTCCAGTTCTTCTTCTTTTCCTTCCATATGCTTCACCTATTTATTTTTTATTTTATTCATACAGTATAGAAAACAAAATTTTGTCTTTGTTTCTGAAGTTGTTCTTCATAAATATAGTCTGCTATTCCTGTGCTTATGATGTTGTTACAGGGAAATTTTGTAATATTTATAAAATTCTAATTTGTGAAGACAAGGATGTTGAAGAATTATTAAAAATATGTCAAACTTATTCTGCTGCCTTCTCTTGAACTTATTTATTCATTGAATAAACCTGAGGTGAGATCTGGGACCTCAGAAATATTTGCATACAGGAATAGAGAGATATTGGTTTTGAGGTCTATAAATGGGTTTGGAGTTTATAGAAAACACATATTTTTTGACTAGATTTTGTCGTTTGTGGAATCTCTCAAAAGTACAGATCATAGTTTTTGTGGAGTAACCTATTTTTCCATACATTCTTGTCATGTATCCAGGAAAAAAAGTCCAGGATAGAATAAAAGGATGTGCACTAGCTGGGATTTTATTTAAAAAAACCAGGCAACCAGTGATAACAAAAAAAGAGTGACTAAACAGTCAGGTGGTATACTCTGAAGTCCCCCTAGCTTCTGTCCATGACCTGAAGACAGTAGTGGAAGAAGTTCTTCCCACAGTGCCTCTGTAAATAAATGTTTTACTGGCTTTGATGGAGAGAGATCTCGAAGTAAGGGCGTACTGCTCCTCACAGGGAAGTGAATCCCTTTTTCTTTGGGATGCTGTGTTTTCCTAGGGGTGACCAGTCTTGCCCATGTCCTTGACAGCACAGTGCAGGCTGTCTCAGTGCACACAAATCCTACTTGTAACTTCAGCTTCTGGCCATCCTTTGCCTTGCCTTTCTGGTTTACTGCAATCAGCTACTGGTTACTCCTTTATATTCAGGAGGAAAAATGTGTAGTGAGGAGCTGGTGAGGAGCTGCATCCTTTCCTACCATTCTAATAAAACTTCTTATATGTAAATCTCATTCTACACCTGTCTCAGTTCCACCTGTGGCATCCTGATGATTTGAGATCAGTAATCTGATTGCCCAGGAGTTCTGCATAGATTACCAACTACATTCAAGTGCAATGTTTGTCCAGGGTTGCTTTCCCCCAAGGCAAAGGCCCTCGAGGTGCTGCTGTACCCATTTACCACTAATCTGTGCTGCTGCCTGGTGCACTCCATCATCCCTAAGACCTACCCCAAAAATGTTGATGAGCAAATGCAAAATGGTTATTTTCTGTATTTTTTCTCTATTTTTTTATGTCCTTCCTGAAGGACTGTAGAGAATATTTCCTTTGTAGTTTGAGCACAGTGATGAGGCTGATCCTATGAGTGGCAAGATGCACAGTGGTTAAATGTGTGGAATCAGATGGAAAGCAAGCCCTTCACTTTTACTGGACATGGAGATGGGCTGCCCATTCCTTTCAGTTGTTTCCCTCCAAAAAGAAAATGTTTTGAAGACAAAATATTTGAACAATATTTTGGCCTTCAGATGGGTTTCATCTTCTTGAGTTCAATTCTTTCTCTTAGGCCTGAGCAAAGTCTTCATATTAATCAGTGTTCACAGGCAGCTACTTCCTAAAATGTAATGGTTAACTGGCTTCTATTATCAGGACAGGAAGCTGGTTTAAATCCCTTATTAATTTACTTTATAACTTCTCATCATTTTTCTTTTCATACATTACAATAATCCAGGAGCATCTTTTGCTTTAATGATTGTTGAAGTTTGTTTAAATGTTTGAAGGCAAATTGCTTTTTAATGTATCTTTATATACGTGTGTGAAAAAATATCAAACCCCCTTGTTTGCAGCTCAAATTCTGTCTTGGTTGCCACCTCTTGCTCTATGTGACACCTCTGGTTTTTGTTAGGAATGGTAAAAGTGAGCCTCAATGCAGGTAAAGGTTTGAAACTCAGACTCCTATAAAAGGTTTTTGTTAATCTTGGATTTGGAGAGACTTACATTTAACAGTGTGTGTCAGCTGGCAGTGTAAGCCAGATTGCACAGAACAGTTGTTTGTGTCTAGTTAGGTTCTTAGACTGCCCTCATCACTGAAACTTCTGCACTCCTGCTAAAACATATTGGGTGCACTAAACTGCCTCTCCAACCTTTTCACTGCTTTCTTTTCTTGTTTGCATCACGACATTTTTCTGTTTTCTTCCCTCTCCTCATTAGATAATTTATTTGTCTCTATCTGAAGAGCTTTTTTTCCTCTTATTTGTCTCCTTATTTCTCAATAGAGAAGTTGCAATTCCTACTAATATTAACAATGAAGAATAAAGAACCGTTCTGCATCAAATTTTGCTCCTTCTTTGACTAGCAAGCAATTCTTCTGGTTTTTGTTTTGGTTTGGTTTGGTTTTGGGGGTTTTTTTTGTCTTATAGAGCACTACAGCTGTATGTGACAAACTAGCCACATCTTTCAACTGCAGCAGAATTAGTATTTTCTTCAGGTGCTCAGGTGTTGCTTCAGTACTTTGTTACCCTCTGTTGAGAATGATTTATCTTACTTGTTTAGCAATGTTTTACTGATTTGTCTTAGTTTTAGCTACAAATGCTCATGTTGTCCTATTCTATTTAATTTCTAATTATGTCACTATGGTCTGGAGACTAACAGGGGTTTTTTTATCTATTAGTTGTTTTCTGAAGAGTAAACTGTCCCTAAAAGAGTCTTAGTTATGATGCTTTGGAGATTAGTTACTTGCTGCAAATTATTCTATAGCCCAACCTATAATAGGTGCAGCACTTATAAAAAGCAAGCATTGCAGAAGCACTTAGTAGATGATCTGGAGGCCATCCTTCCAACAGAAATATAGAATAGTTTGAGATGCCTAAGTGTATCCTTCAGTTTCTACAAGGATTTACTTAGACCTCAGGGAGAAAGAAAATCTGCTTAATATTAAAGAATTGTGGGAAAAACATGACAAAATAAAGTAAGCCTCAGTTTTCAGAGGTATATATGTGGGAGGGAAACACAAAATACTCAAAAATCTTGGCCTCCCACATTCTGTAAAGGAGGAATATGGGGGCAATATTTGCCAAAAAGAGATCTGGTTTTGGTTAAAGAAATCTTAGACTTAATGTGTGTTCTAGGGATAATACAACAGAAGTAACATAAAATGCATCAGTGTTGTGGTGTGTTTTCTAGTTATAATGGTTTCTCCCATGTTCCCCCTATCCTTATTGTATGGTTTTCCCCAAACTGTCAATCCCCTACCCCCGCCTGCAGTGTGGGGTTCACCCTTTTCTCCCTCTAATGTCAATCCATAAACCACTCCCTAAGCCCACATGTCAATCCCTCCTAGCCCTTGCCCTGTATTCCAGAACCTTCTTAGTTGTTTGATTGTTGATTGGTTATTGAAGATTATATTTCTTCCCCTTGTTGGTTTTATTGGTTATGTCCCAGTGCCCGTTTACCCACGTCCTGTCTTAACCCCTCCTCTGCTGTACCCTGATTGGTTTATTTGTTGAACCCTCCCCTGAGATCCAGACCCTTTATAAACCCACGTTCCCAGTTAAGATCGTCCTGTCTGCATCACCCCCTCCATCAATAAAGGCTGTTGGAACTGTGAGCCGGCAGACCCTTGTTTATTCTTCGCCCTCTTCGCCTGGATTAACAACAAAGCTCCTAAGCGAGGCCTGCTGGGGCCGGAGTCAGCGCTCAAAGGGTACGAAATCCTCGTCACCCCCAAAGCTGTGCCTCCTGGGCCAGGGCTCGTGAGCACAAACCAGGAGCAAACAGCTTTACATCAGCTCTGAATATTAATTGAATTTTATGTTTTCTCATTATCACTGAAATGTGTAGTTCAAGAAATTCTTTGGACTTTTCTTAGGTAGTTAAACTCTGGCTTGTGAAGTTAAACTTCTGAAATTTCTGGGAAAAAAAAAAAACCCAAAGAATTTTCTGGTTATTTCACTTTCTTGTGAAGGCTAAATTTTATTTACTTCTTAAAAATATGTTACATAAAATAACACTCGGGAAATACTACTAAACACATTGAGAAAACCCAAATCATTACTCTGGGAAAAATAGAAGATGTGGAATCGTGGTGCAGACTAGATTCTTCTCAGATTACTTTTACTGTCCTAAAATGAGTGTTCAATCATCTCCTCTCAATGGCTGATGTTGATTTACTACAGAGGAAGCAAAACCAAGCAGCTCAGACTGTATACCTGAGTTCCTGGCTGATTTAGAGGACACAAATCTGCTCTGAGGTACTGTTCATTTACTGTGCTGACTCCATCTTTGGAGATACTCAGGAGCTGGCTGGACATGCTGCTAGGCAGCCTCCTCTAGGTCACCTTGTTTGAGCAAAAGGATTGGGTGAGATGACCTCCAGAGGTTCTTCTGAGCCTCAACTGTTGTCTGATTCTGTGACACCTCTTAAAAAAAAAAACAACGTTGTAAGTAGAATGTAGTAATATATTGATTTGTAAAGAGAATGGTGACCTAGGAAAATGAATAGTATGATCTAGTTTTCTTACAAATTTCTTTAGGCAGTACTATCTCTGGCTTCTCTGCTTAGAAGTATTTGTGCTGCTCTACTTTTGATTACTGCCTGTCAGGATTCTCAGGAACTGGCTGAATTTAGATTGTGCTTAAATTAGTTAAGTAATGAAAAAGGAGGAAACTTACCTGGCTATCAGTGGTGATTGATGCTTACCTTTGCCTCAGTAAGTACTTTGGTTCTGTTGAGGTTGCTCATATCCTGAAAGGCAGTAGTTTAGAGGATGAGGAGTGTTGAAGGTACTTTCTTGGTTTGTTTCCCTTTCCTTTTTGAGGAAGAGATGCCTTATGAGGAAGTGCAGTGCTCTTGCACTTGTAGGTTCAGTTTCTTCTGTGTCTCTTCTCTTGAATTCTGCATTGTGCAGTAAAACATTTCCCTGTTGCCTATGGATTCCCCATCTCATCTCCCATCACTATTTTTGTTTCTCTAAAAAAAATTTCATTCTAATTATGAGAGCTAAGGAGTCTCAGGTAGTTTCTTTTAACATAGAGGGGTTTTCATCCAAGTAATTGGTGTTAGTAGAAAGGTATTGGACGCCAGTCTGTACTGAGATTATCAGACATTCATTGCAGGTTTTGGTTCAGATGGATTTCCTAAGCACTTTATAGGCTCTACATAAGAAAGAAAAGGCTTTAGATTTGTTAGTTTGCTCTTTGGTACTATGAACATATGGTTTAAGTAAGTCACATACAATGGGCGATGTCCCAGCATAGTGCTTTGTAGTCAGAATGAAGGTGGCAGGTTTTATATTCACTCCAAATATGTTATGGTTCAAGTAAGTCACATACAATGGGTGATGTCCCAGCATAGTGCTTTGTAGTCAGAATGAAGGTGGCAGGTTTTATATTCACTCCAAACATGTTATGGTTCAAACTTTTTCTGTAATCCAACTGCTGACATGCTGGTAATAAGAGAAGTAGTATTTAGGGATTTTTTTCACAGAGAATGTTTTCCAACAGATATGATTCAAAAATAGAAATCCTTCTGCTGTTTCCAAAATCAAACCAAAACAAAACTATTTTTATAGTTTTAGTGCAAAAATACACAGAAAGTTTGCATGCTAGTATGGGCAAAACTGAGTATAAAGCAATAAAACCCTTTTCCCCCCCAAATTCCTATTTCCACCTGCACTTGTTACTATCAATATTTTGTTTTCTATATTATCCTGCCCTTTCAACAGTCAATAAAAAAGCAAAAATAATCTCTCCTAACACTCTCCACTAAATTCTGTGCTTAGAGAACTGTTCTAAACATCATCGCTTAAAAAGAAGTCCTTTTAAAATACTTTCATCTATCACTGGCAAGCAATATGTTTTCTTATGCAAGCTACTGGAACACCAGTTTAATTGAGCCCTCTTCATTATTGTTCACAACATATTAAATAATGGAAAGTAGAAAGCAGATTCCTCTTCTCCACATCTGTGAAAGTAAAATCAGAAAACATAAATTATGTCAAATAAGCTGTTTTGCATATATCCTCTTTTTCTTTACATTGAAAATGTGTGTGTTTGATACTTCGTGGAGATTAAAATCTTGAATTTCAAAACTCTGCCTCTGACCCCTTGCAGAGATGTTCCTCAAGCACAGATTTGTGCCTGAATCGAAACACCTTATCTCTTCCCTCTAGTTCTCCTGCTCAGCTGCACACAAATCATTCTTACCAATGCTGTGACCCTCTGAGAGATGCATGTGTGCAGTTTGGTCATGGGACTGGAAACAGCTCTTCATGAAAAGTTAGTTGGACTGTAACTTACATCTATGGAATACATCTATGATTTATCTCTGGGCTGTCTTGTCCTGAGGCTTCAGGGGAGGCAAAACTGGGAAAGACTACTTCTTTCCAGACTAGTCATTCCTAGACAGAGGACTTCAGGCAGGTACCTACTTTTAAACTATTGGGATGCTTATATATGTTTTAGCCACTTCTTTCTCCACAGCAGTTCAAGTACTCCAGATCCACAGATAAGGTAATAACGAGTTTAGGCTCCTGTCAATAAAATCTGGAGAAGCACAAATGATATGTTGGCTTACAATATCTTAATTGCAGTAATATGTAACCAGTCTGAACTTGTACATCTGGGGATGTGCAGTGAAAGAATCCTCCCCCTAGCCCACAGAAAACCCAGCAAGGAAGCAAGGGATGGTGCAGAACTGGGTGAAAAGAATAGAATTCCCTCTCTCCATCCTCTTCCACGAACCATGAGTTAACCCTAATGCTGAGATAGGTGGCACTGTGTTCTTGGGGATGGCAGAGCACGCAGTAGTGCTTGAGCTGTTTTCAAGGACAGAGCCTCCCTTCTTAGGGTGTCACAGCTTTAATAATAAATTCTGGTGATCTCTTTTGTTTGGAGAAAATGTTCTTTGCTTCTGGTTTATTTGTTTACTGTATAGTGTTCTTAGTTTACAAACACTGCTGTGTTTCACTACAGAGTGCTTCATTTCACTTGAAAATTATTAATTTGTATGGGACAGAGGGGACCTGGTAAAGAAATTTGCTCTTCAGGGTTGTTAATTGCCACAGGAACTTATTTAGAATTGAATAAATTGGGAGAGGTTGATGGCCACTGAATAACCATCATGGTCTAGGAGCTAAAGTCAGCGAACATCAAACTGGAAATAGATTGCAAATGTTGGGATTGCTTGAAACAGTAAGTGTAATTTACTTTTGGACTGCATTATAGATTGCTGTGGCAAATTATCCATGTTTGATTTATATAATTTTTCTCTTTAATTTTTTTATAAAGGATATGCCTTAATTCACTGCAACTTCCTCTTTTGCGTGAGGGAAATTCCACAATCTTTGCTGTGTAGGAGGCTGTATTAGATTATGAAAGTACTTTATTCTGGACTTAAAAACAAATAATCTATTTTCAGCTCATTTATATCTTCGTCTTTGACCAAGTTGCATTCCAATCCTGGGGTGTGGCAGTGAAGCTAATAAGATAATTTACCACATTTCCAGAGGTCTGATTTGGCACTTTCCTACAGACTTGTGCTTCCTACTGTCTCCATTTGACCCTGCTGTAGTGGGAGCCAGGTTCTGGGGCTTTGGATTCAGAAGTGTCCAAACTTGATACAAAAGTTATCGCTATGTTTTTCTGTCATATTTTGTAGATAGGGTTTGTGCCTGTCTAGGTCCAATGGGCCATCTGGTGTTCTTGATGTGGATGTATATCTAACTGTCCCACATTTGATCTGCACCTCACTTCATTTGAAGAAGCCTTATGGGATGCCAATATTTTTCTTTGTACAATGAAAAAATAAGAACTATAAAATAACTGAAATAGACATGCATTTTAATATATTTCTTTCATTAAAGTCACAACTTTAAAAAAAAAAGGAAAAAATGTTTCTTGAAGACAATATATAGATCAAGACAGCATATGAAGAATCAAAATGAAAGACACCCTCATTTTATTTCACTGATAAAGCATGCAAAACGATTACAGAAAAGACTATAACATTCCAAGTGTTCCTGGAGGTTTGTGACTGTGGTGGGGATGTTTTGGCAGGATTATCAAATAGACATCTAAACTGAATCTATGAACTAAATGCAGAAATATGTTTCTTTCTTTGGTTATAAAAAAGCAGGTACTGAGATGAAAATACAGCAGATCCAACATCTAAAAAACAGTTTTGGCTTTTATAAGGTGACAATAGTATCTGGAAAATTTAAAAAATCAATACCTATCCATCCCAAAATACAGATTTGAGGTGTTGCAGCCAAGATCTTATTAATCAAAACATGATTCAACACCCTCCCTTCAAACAAACTGTAAGGAAGGACAAGTTATACTGTAAAGCCAAAACAAAACTAAAAGCAGTAGCATGGTTTAAAATAATAGATATTTATGGAAATGAACAATAAGCATGAAGCAGGTTATCACAAAAATGTGGTGCATTACCCTTCAAGCAAATGAAAAAATAATTTGTTAGGAACTAAAATATTGATTACTTACTTCAATGCATTTTAAGGAGCAGCTTAATGAAGAACTCACAGTGGTTGCCCACATAGAATTACACACATACTAGAGCCCTTCAGGACTTACAGTTAATAAACTCTAAGTCTGTTCACATAGATTTGTTTCCAGTATATTGGTCCAGTTAAGGCTGATGTAAAAGATTTGAAAAGGATAAAGGTAGTAGGCTGTATCTCTGAATGCCACTATGACTAAGAGAATGAGATATACTTGTACAACAGAGTGATGGATAGCTGAAATAAAAATTACATAGTAATACTATTGTATGTGTTCCAGAAAAATCTTATTTACAGGCATACATTTTAAGGTCAAGAGAAACCAGTAAGGTCAGAAGAAGACATATGTTTTGAACTTCTCTATAAAAGATGTAGATTTTCTGCCAGTAATTTCTGCCTCAAGCCTGGAATTTCTCTAGAACAGCTCATGTCATAAAAATTTTTCTTCCATTTTCTAGCAACATAAGTACAAAGAAATATAACTGTGTGAACAGTGACAGTCCCTCATCTGTAATTGTGATTAATATTTTCTTTGAAAAGGGCAACAGGTCCTGCTAGTGCCACATCTTGTTCCCTTTTGTTTTGCATTGCTCTGGACTTTGGTAGTTTGACTGAAATAATACTGAGATATTTGGCTTCCATTATAAATTTTCTTAGAATTATTTACTTTGGACTCCACTATCTTGGTTGCTTGACTAAGAGATAACACAGTTATCAGAAATTATAAGGAAGTTGCATTTTAGACTTGGTTGGAGGATGTCACTAAGACTTTGGATGATGCTCTTTATTGACATTAGAACCTAATGTAGGGTACCAAACTAAAAAGTCTCTTTCATGGTTTTGTTTTTCTGTTTATTCCCCACCCTCCACAACCTATCTATTTATAACTATTTTTTCCACCATTCAGTAGGGGAAAAGCTTAGATGTGGGCTATTTTCATACTGCACAAAGTTACAAACTTTACACTTTCAGTATTGCTGATTAATTACACCCTTTCCTATGCTAGAAGTCTTTATACTTTCTCTGACTCACTTGCCAAACTTTATCTATTTTGCCTAATTTTTTTTCTAAATTTCCCCTTGTGTTAGAGGATTATATCTGTGGTGCACAGCTGGGGAGTGAGTTTGTAAGTGTACAAGAATGAGCAGACTTGCACCAGCAGGTCACTATTGAAACCCACCCACAAGGGCTGGCAGCAGAGAATGCCTCCTAAGAAGTTGTATTGTTTTCCACTTGGTGAATGTGCCAGTAACTAATGGGAGAGAAATGCTGAGAATAGTTTGGTTTTTTCTGGGATCTATAAGCCAAGTTAATTGTTCTGTTTGCCTGATTTATTATACTTGAATGAATAAGGTAATTCTAATACTGCACTTTGAACTAGAAGTTAAAACCAGAATAGTCAAAAAGTTACTCATCTGGTTGGAGCACCTACATTTTATGTGAGGGAACTAAGTCTGATATTCTTTTTTAGAATGTGGGAACTAAGTCAGATACTCTTTTTAGAATGCTGATATCTGTATCTCACTTCAGTTCAAAGTGGAAGCATATAACAGCAAACTTTATGCCAATATATTATCTGTCTCTAAAATAATTTTCCAAATAGCTGTTTCTGAAAAACAGAAGTTTTCCTGGTTTTAAACACTGTAAATATTCTGTCCAAGTCAAATATTAACATGCAAATGGAAATTAGTGATTCTTACTTGGTCTCCAAAACAAAATATATTTGACGTGATGGAAGTGTTTAGGGCTTTCATAAATGTGTCGTCGATGTCTAAATATCAGTTACTTGACATAATACCTAATATTTACTTCATTTTCTCCTTATGAGCAACTTGGGAATTAAAGTATTTTTTCATTGTTCTTTGCTTGTTTAGATAGTGACACAGATCAAGCAGAAGTCATTCTAGAGACAGGGTTAGAGCACCAGGCTACAGCTAATCCCACAGCTGCTTCCCGTAAGGGTTTGTACTCACGCCCTGGCATCTCACATCGTTTTTGGCTGGTTATGTTCCTGCATGTTGGAATTGTCACAGTGTGCTACTTTTTCCCTACCCATTCTACTCCTTGCACAGCCACCCAGCATCACTGCAAGGTGCTGCTGTGACCTGCTTCAATCTTTTTTTGCTCTGCAAGGTTGGTGTGTCCTCATGTGTGAATATCAACAAGCACATTTTTAACGTCTTTTTACTTTTTTTCTTTCTGTCTTCTTTCTTTCCTGCCTCTTCACCTAACCCTAGATCAATACCACAAATCATTACTAGAGAAAAGCTTTCCAAAGGAGGCTCTTTCTGCATGTAACTCCAGACTCTGAGACTTGTTCCAGACTCAGATCCACAACATCTTTAAGTCTTGATATCATGACAGTTTGTGGGCTAAAAGCTGTCCAATATTACTGCTGGTCTGTTGATTAAGAGACTTATGGCTTAGAATTAGGAACTGTAATTAGATCCAGAAGCAAGTGTGGATACCTCAGAATGCATACAGCCCTGGAGTAACAAGCTCCCAATACTCCTATAAAACAAATAGTGATTTGTGTGGCTTTTCTTTTCTTCAGTGAGAGACAGTGTAGGAATAACTGTAGGAAGCTCTTGGTCTGGGAGAAAAGGGTTGTCTTTGGAATAAATATCACTGAAAATTTTCCACCCTAAGCCTTTCATTAATTTCTCCATGTCATCTTAGTATATTTAAACTCTGTAAGAAATTATGCTGCAAAAAGTTCTTCCCACGTGTAATTTTTCCTCAAGTGAAGTGCATACCTTTCAAATTATAAACTTCCTACTTGTCCTAGGAAAATTCTCACTGTATAAATAATTGAACTCATCTGCAGTGAACACTAGTATTCTTTCTCTAGCAGTCTAAAATATATGCCTAAATACACATCTTGTACTTAGTGCTTTAAATAGTAATTACTCCTGTGAAGTCACTGGAAGCCCTTAAAAGGATTTGACAGTTTCCCCACAATCTTTCAGTGAATGTAGTAGCTGGGCTGTGCAGTGCAACATCCACTGATAATTCAGCAGCTGAGGAACTCAGCAAAGCCTGCTCCAAACTTCTCAGCTGTTGACAGGCTTGACTTGCTGAGAACACTGGTTAAATATAGCACAAGCGAGCTGAGCTCAACAAAGTCATTGCTGTAACACTGTGTGAAGAGACCAGAAGAGGGGAAATACAATCTGAGAACTAAACTGCCAAAGCCTAACACCACCTAGCAACAGTTGAAAAAACTTTTAAACAAAAGTCTGGGTGAGACACAGACAGAGTACACCTCCTACTCCTCCTGCCTGGGATTTCTGCGAGAAGCAGCTCCAGTCTTCTGTTCTCTACCTTGTTTCCTTCATTACTTCAGCTGCTGGTAGACCCAGAAAACTGGGAAAAGTTTCTATCTTTGTGCTCTCCTGGGCTGGATCATTCTACTCCTCTGGTAGTGCTGTGGGACAGGCTTCTGCAATCTTGCAGTGTAAAGGATATATTCATAGGTCCGTGTTGCTGGCAGGTAAGACTGAATTAACCATTCCACTGTTTTGTTTGTTAGTTTGGTTGGTTGGTTTTTTTTACAAGAACTTTTATTTTCTAGTGTCTTTTTTACAAAAATTTTCTTTTCTAATATCTGTTGTCTTTTTCCTACTTTGAACAATCTTCTGGGTTATTTGGAAATGTCAATAGATGAAAACTGGGAGAAAAGTTTTAGGGCTTTTTTTTATGTTTCCATGATAGAAAAGCATTGCTTAAATAACTTTTGCAGTTCTGAGAACAAGTATAATGAAGTAGATAGTAGTAATTTGAGAAAATATGCATAGATTGTGACATGTATCTTGTTTATATCTGCTTGCATGCAGACAGAAGACAAATCAATATTTAATAATAGAATACATATCATCTCTGACCAGTGATAGTCTAGCAGCTATTAAAAACAGTGACAACCTGTGAGATAAATAAAAGGAAACAGCCATTCAGTAACAGAAGTAACCAAATAGTTTGTGACCCAGCACATTTGTACTTTTTGTTTCCTTGCTAACTTTTAGGATACACCTGGTGCCTTTCATGCTACTTTTGTGACAACTGCTCTTGGTTCTGTCTCTTGTGCTTATTTACATAGAACGAATATTAATCCCTGCTGCTTTGATTAGCAGCATAATGCAACCATCCTAAGGACTGACCTTATGTTTGTTGTACCTAAGTGTGCCTGAGCTGAGTTCATTGTTGTTAAAGAGTACGTTTCTTTTAGCAAAATAAATGAGAAACTGGTTCTTATATATTTTACCCTGGCAGCAGGATGGAATCCTGTTTGTTGGTGCAAACACTTTCCAAATGCACATCCTATGTCCCCATAGTGGTCGGGTAGTTTAGGAGAGGAATTGCTTAGTATAATTTACTTTGTCTTAAGTGACAAAAGCTGTTTGATCAACTGAAGAATGAATTCCACTCCTCCCTGCCACCTCTTTTAAAGCTGTTTTCTGCAAATGAAACCTAGTGAGTTCATATGCAATATGAATTCAGTTATGAAGGCAGAGATTTAAAGAATGCACTTACCCTGTGCTAAAACCTTGTTCACAGGTTTATGTAGAATTGTCCCAGATGAAAAATATCTGTCCTAAAGAAGGAATGAACTAACTGAGTCTGTGCTGTCTGTGGTGTTTGACACTTGGTCTGTGGACTCTGGAACTGCCTCAGGGAGACGAGAATGTCTTGCTTTAGCTAAATAATTCTAGTTGCATCCCTGCATGCTATGTAAATGACATCAATACCACATCTTAGCAGGGGATGGATGGGATGGAATTAAAATACTCTGAAGCAACTTTGTCTTGGGACTGAGAATGTAACTGCCTGTGAAATGATAAAATAAGTTAAGTATTGGGATGGAAGAAAATTCTTGAAAGTAAAAAGTAATACAGTGTACATTTTCTTTCATAGCAAGGGGCACACTGAAGCACTAAACAGAAACACTTTTTGGCAACTGTCATTTAATGTGATAATCATTATTTTGGAATTACTAAAGCACTATGGTATCCCAAATCTAAATCTCAAAAGGAAATTTTGGAATTACTTTTTAATAAGGACATATCCTGAGAAAGTTATTTTTTTCAGAAGAAGGCTACACAGTGAGAAATAAATCTGAGATTTGATATGATTTACACAGTTTGTGTTATCTTGACATTAGAGTGAAAATTAATGTCTCTTTAATGAAATATTTGGCAAATTAAACTGTGGGAAAATGACAAATTTGACCTTCTGAATATATGGGGTTGGCAAAATCCAGGAAAATGCTATGGTAATATTGATTACTTTTTTGGTTTAGTTGTTGCTCAGTGTACTGTGTGGCTTTACAACGTCCCTTTTTTTGCCCAATTTACTTTTAGCGAAGTTTTTTAAATCAAAAGGCAAATTATTAACCTGATAAATATCAAATGAAGTGATATTTGAACAGTCTAATTGCAACTCTGAACTCTAACACACGGAGTTGTGGTTTTGCATACATCTGTCTTCCTTTCCACTTCAAAATGGAGGAGGAAGCTAAAGTTACTCTTCTCAACAGGTGTCCACAAAGAGGCTCTGGGATTTTCCAATCAAATCTGTGGAATATGTAATGTGGCTATTCAACAGATGGCTTCATATTTGAAAAATAGCCAATTCTTCTAATGACTACAGTGAAACCAAGGTTAATTTTATATCTAATCAAAAAGTAATTTATGTTCTGATGATATACTCCATTGTAATGATTTTTGTGGAAGACAAGTAGACACAGCATACCCATTTATTTTCCCCTTAAGAATCACTTCGATTTTGTTTATATTCACATAACTGGAATGAATGGTGCTTTTCATGGTGCTAAAGGTTGTGTACTCTTTCCAATCTGAATCCACTTCCAGGCCCTGCCAGTGGCTTTTTCGATTTTATTACAATATTTTCATGGTTATGGCAATTATAAATTATTATTGTTTATGATATTAATTTTTATTATAATTTTAACCAATCTAGTCATAGGTATAGTCACCATCTTAACTGAGTGTTTTCATCACCTCAGGCTTTCAGTCTCTTTACAGAGGATCTGATTGTTTTTAGCACCAAATTGAAAGTCTTGAAATCCATCTTCAAAGCTCAGCACTGCTCTGTCCCTGCTTACACATGCCCTGATTTTCCTGAACTCCTCCCACTGATATCTGGCAGACTATTGACCTTTGGCTCTGGTGTTTACTGGTACATCCTTTGTGTTACTGGCTTTAGTGGGTCTGGTCTTGACCTTACCATGTCTGAGTTTTCTGTAGTGCTGCTCGCTGCCACACCTGACACAAATGTCATGGAAAGACTAAACATTGATATTAATGGAGCAATGCCAGCCAAAGTAGGATTCCTGAAGAAACGGCTGTGCTTCCTGGAAGCGGCTTGTGGACTAAGCAGCAGTGAATCAGGAAATCCCTCGTTTGCTGATATGCCCCGCTTTGCTCCTCTGGGTTACAATTTCACCACTGTAGCCATTTCCATACTAAAAGTTTTTTACTGATGGAGGTGTATCAGTGAAACTCCTCCTGATAAAGGATCTTTCTGTTGGCAGAGATTCCGCACATGCTTAATTTAAGGCTTCTGGTAATCTCATCTCACTCAGTTCAGGTGCCCCCAGGAAGAAATTAAGAATGTGCCTCGGAGCTGTGCCAGTCAAAGGTCAGCTTTATGCCACTGAATTCAGAGTGAGATTTCCTTTGAATTTAACAAGATCAGGTTTTAGTATTCAGGAATTAGCAGATAAATTTCCAATCCCCTAGGAGGATTTAACAAAATGGATCATCTATATTCCTGTCCAAATACTTTTTTTTCCCCTAAGAGACATTTTACTTTTCCTCCAATTTCCTGTTTCTTCCCTTCCTTTTCTCAAGGTCTGTCATTGCAGGTTGCCATGTTATTTAAATGTAAAATCTGAATTTGAGGCAGGGGTTTTGTCCTTCTACATATCTAAAATGCCAGTTGGAGAAATAAAGTGAATATTTGTGTAGAAGCCAGAGGAAACAACATTACAAATGAGAAGGAACTACATCTATTCATACTTCTGATTTTACTAAAAATGTTTAGTATATAAAACCTAGGATAAGAACTGAAAGCTAGAAAGATAAAATAAGGAAAGCTAGAAAGATAAAATAAGGATATTCTATTGTATAGAAAAGTTTAAATATTTCTTTACAAGAAGCTCAAATATCTAAACTTTTCAGCTTCATCATCTTATTGTGGTAGTTTTCTTTTTTAGCCTTTTCTGTTTTCATTTCTCTCATTATTTTCAACTGAAAGTTATTTCCTAATTTTATACAGAATATTGGTAATTATTTGGGGAAGACAGGCTTTTCTTCTCTTTGGAGCATATTGGATAACTGAGAATACAATCAATTCATAAAATATTATGATTTATGATCAATTCATAAAATATTATGATACTAAGTAGCTTAGTAGCCAGTATTTGTACCACGCTAGTGACACTAGAACTTGTAACTACAGTCCTATAGTTATGCTTTGAGGGGAAGGGCAGAAACCATTGTGTCTGTATCCTGTCCAGGAGAGACAGTGAGAGTCTCTGATCATGCTGAAAATGTGTGATGCCTCATGTGTTTGTGAAAATCGTGTATTTCAGGATACTTCATTAGATTTTCCCTTTTATTTTGGGCCTTTGCACCTACTCCTCCTGCTTCTGCTGACAATCTGTACTTTCTATGTTACTCTCTATTCTTGGCATCATAGTAAAATCAGTACTAGTATAAGTGCAAATAGAAAGTCTTCCTAAGTTGGGACAGCTGTGCTTTTTTTTTTTTTTTTCTTTAATTCAAGATGGCCTTGCCCTATGATTCTCATTCTGCTTTTTCTGGACTATCTCCCGAAATCTTTTCCACAAGTAAAGCATGCAAATTGTAGCTCTAAAGGTGATCTGTAAGATTACATGGATTGTAGCATCCTCCACAATGTTTTGCACACTCAGAAATACCAAGAAAATACAATTAGAAGCTTAATTAAGGCTTCATCAAAAATGGTGGTATATGTGCGCATGTGCGCATGACTTTTGCAAGGAAGGAAACGTTTTTTGGCACAACAGAATGCTTTGCTGCAGGAGTGGGACAAACACATCCAAAGCACAGGGAAATGGGCTGGAGCTTGTACTTTTTCCCTTAAATGGACAACCCGTCTGGTTGCTGTGTGCTGACAGAGGCAAAGGGGGGTGTGAATCCGAAAGATCGCTGCACTTTGTCCAAGTGAGTTTCATTTCAAAGCTGATAAAATGACAATTAGAATCTTAATTATCTAAGATGTGGCCAAAGTCATAAACCGGTGGGGTTTCAAAACAAGAGCAGAAACCTCGATGAATTTGCAATAAACTTGTCCAGTTTGATTTACACACTTTTAGAGCTCTGTAATACAGTAATGGTTACTTTCTTCACTTTTCCTTTTTGGGGAAATGGTGACAAAGAGTCATGTTTGTGTCAGTAATGTTTTGTGATTTATGCCGTTCAAAAGTCTGTTCCAGTGCATATGTAAAAGTGATATTTTGGAATTTAAATCTATTTTCTATCTGGAGTCCACAGTATTTAGAAGCTTGCATGTTTGTGGGAGGGAGGTCTCTAACTGACTACTGTGTTATGGTTGTTGATAGCAAGAGCTACAGCTTCGCTAACAAATTTTAAAAAAAATCCAAATGATAAAAAATGGGTTCTACTGTAGTAACAGAATAGGAATTTTTTTAGAAACTAGTTTTAAGGCTGCTGCTATTGCAAAAAAAAAAGGTAATTGAAAATGAAAGGTCATATGTCCTTGGTAGAAGAATTCTCACTAGAGTTTATCAGCCTGCTTGCGTTTTTCAGAAAATATAAAGCAAATGAATGCAACAGAAAGCAGAGACTGCTTGCATCAGTGTAATCGAATTGCTGCCAACTTGCCTTGTTTGTCTAAGAGATCTCTGTGAAAATAAGGTCTTTCCCACACAGGCATGAGTCATAGGATGTAATGCAGCTAAGCAGACTTGCTTCAGCTTTCTAATGAGCACAAATCTAAACTAACCTGTTTTAGTGCCTGCTGCTGTAACTAAATGAGATCTAACTTGACAACAGGAAGGGAGAAGTAATGGTGAGTTCATGGTGCTATTTCAGTGCAATAACCTGAATGCTAAGGAAACGATGCAATTTCCATTTATTGGGAAAACTGCTGTTACTGTGACAACAAATATACACTGAAAAAAACCACACAAAATTTATCTTCAAGTTCTAATCGGTCAACATAGTAGAAAGGGTATTCATAAAATATCACACTATCTAGTTATATGTCTCAAAGAACATTCTTACTTTTAAAGTATATAATCCAAATTGTTCAGAACATAACCCTTTAAAAGCCATAAGCAAGGGCATAAATGAAAGAGTGGGAAAACATATATGGTTAATGATGACCCGTTCAGTGTTGGGCTGACTAAAATTTAATTAAGCATATATTTCTCATGTTGAAGTTGTTCAATTCCTGTGCCTGCCATTCATACTTTTCCCCAAAATCTCACTTGTCTCACCCTTTGTAATTGCAAAACCTCTTGGATCTAACTTTTAAGGTAAAGGCTACAGTAGTTCTTCTATAGTGTGTTATTTCTCGTTTTATTTTTCAACAAGGACTTCTGTAACGAAAAGAAACATACATTTCATTCCAGTAGATAAGGATTTCAGTTCCTCAGTCTGAAAAAATTCTTTAGAGGCAGCCATACGTTCCAGATTTTGACTCTGGGCGGGAGATAGCAGGAAGGGAGGGGTGCCACACTGGATGTCCTCAAGCCCGTCAAACATAGCGCAGAACAAGGCGTCCCTGTGCGCAGGGGGACAGGCGTGGCAGCAGGGCTCCTCAGTGCCAGGGCAGCCACGTGCTCTGGGACAGCTGCCCCTGGGAACCACTGCTGCTTCAAGTGGCACCAGCCAGAGGCTGGAATCCAAGGCTCAAGAGGCATCAGAGTGCAAGCAGTGAGAGGCAGGGCCACAGCAGCACATCCTCTGCACGAGGGGTGCCACTTATCTACAGAACCATAATTCAGCTGGAAGGAACTGGCAGAAGTCATCCAGTCTCCCTCAAAGTACGACTGTCTCCAGAGTCTGATCGGGTTGCTCAGGGCTTTGGTTATTTTCATCTATCTTGAATATTTTTAATTTATAAATATTCTAAGGTCTCTCATCTTTGTGATCTTTGGATTACAAAGCTTTGGACATGGCCGGCCATGTAATATTTTGTGAGAAATTGTAATCAGTGTATCAAAGCCATAAACTGAATAAAAGATGGCTTGAGAGTTGGTTGATAGTAACATAAATCACAGGTCTTTGGCACTTTCAAAATTGCAAAAGAACCCGGTTGTAATGGGAGTTTTCTGTGGGTTTTTTTTTTTTTTT
>VZTR01000999.1:142959-187437 GCA_013400775.1 Chaetops frenatus | reverse complement strand
GAGGGGGGAAAACCCGGCAGGGTCCCGGGGTCCCGGCCGCAGCCCCGGCACGGCCGCCAGGCCCCGGGGCCCGGAGCGGCCGGCCAGGGCCATGCCGGAGTTACCTTCACCGCGGGCGGAAGTCGAAGAGCGCTTCAAACTTCCCGCTCCTAAAAAAATGTAAGCTTCGCAAAGACGCCCCTAATGTTCAAGTGGCTACATGAAGTGCCCATCTTAAAATTAGCCAATCCGTGGGCTCCTCACCTCTGCTGGAAACTGTGCCCCGGCGGAAGTAGAAAAACAACCCCCCCCAGGAAGGAGAAAAAAGTTGTTGTCCTTTAAACCACAACACACCAGAACAGACTAGGACAGACAAGAAGTGCTTTAGCAGGAGGCCAAGAAGATGAATGTTTGAAAGCTGAACTCTAAACCATGAGTTACCAGGTTACCAGCATCTTTAACTACCCTGTCTCGTATACATATGGGCAGAGGTTTCAGAAATAGATAGTGGGTTGGAGAAAAAGATACCGAAACTGATTTTCCTGCTTTCAGAGAACATGTTCCAAACCCCAAATTATTTTGGAGCAGCCTTTTATTAGAAAGAGAGGGGGGGTGCAATGTGAGTATCTTTGGTACAGAATTCCATCTATTTGCAAATGAAAATTTACAGAATGTACATAACAGGATTGCTGCAGTACTTGGGGGCCCAAGAGGAACTGTTCAGAGCCCTCTCTGTGATAGTGACACAGCTGCCTCATTCCAAGAAAACAAACTCCCTGCAGTGGTACAAGATTCCAGCCCCTGTTCTATGTCACTATCAGCCACCCAGGCTTTGTCACTACAGGTCTCTGAGAACTAATGGAGTGCTAGAGAAATATGTGAGAACTATAGACAGTGTAATGAGTTTCTCCTTAGCTTAGCATAAAAGAAGCCTAGGAAAATAATCAGAAATAAACTGAATAATCTACATAAGTGTTCAGTGAATACTCTCCACATAATGCAACAGTTTGTAACAGCTTTTAAGGAATAGGTAGAATGGGAACAATTCTACAGGCTATTGGTGTCAGCTCCAAAAATCCCTCCAGGACAGCAGTGAGTATCTAGAAATAAGGGAAGTATAATTGCACATAAGGAGGGTGAATTTAGTTACCTCCAGCATTAGTTGTGTAAACAGAGTCTAAATCCCACTGCAAGAGCGTGATTGCACTGCAAGGTTGTAAGAGTGGCAAGACATCTGATAGATTCCTTATTCACCAGAAACCCTTTGCCAAATGCAGGTTCTCTTTCCACAATATTCAGGTCATGTTTGAAGTTTGTTGTTTATCCCTTTGAAATAATGTTACCTTAAAATGTGAGGTGGTAGTTGTCATACCAGGGAGGAGGAATGCTGGTTAAATTGCTGACTTTCTCATCAGTGACTCCCTGTGTGACTCTCAGCAAGTTACTTACTTTTCCACTTTTAATAACAACCTGGAATGTGACAAGAATAAACACAGTAGTGACTTTGACACTCTGAGATGTTGCAGTGTTGAACATCATGTCAACAGCTTTGAATAAGGAGACTTAAATAGCCCTCCTTGGGAACCAGATTCTGCAGGGAGAAGTAGGAATAGAAGTTGAATTAGTCTGCGTGACAAGAATATGTATTTTTAGAGGAGCTCCCCAGAGTGAAGCTTAGCTGTGCCCTGAGTTGTAGGTCACAATAAATCAGCCATACTGGTAAAGCATACAGGAATAAAAAGAAAGGAGGAGGACCAGAGATATAACCAGAAAGCTTCAAGAACAAAACCATACCAGAAGAGAAACCAAACTAATGCCAGTACTAAGATGTTTCAGGAAAATGGGAACCATTCCCTCTGGTTCAGCTGTACCAGGAGTAATTCACAGGGCAAAGAGGGTGCTGTCAGCTTGTGAGCTTGTTGTTATTTTGGGAGTGCTCAGGAAAAGCTTGCTACTACAAGGAAGAGACTGATGGGAAAAACATGATCTTGAAGGAAAAAGGAGCTTTGAGAGAAGGGGTGAGCTGAATGTGCCTGCCCAAATTAGCTGGTGTTAAGCAGCTCTGGAGCCACTATGGGGCTGTGGGAAGGCTACACAGACCCCATGTGCTGGCTGGAGGAGGGAGGAAGAGGGAGCACCTGGAAAACAGAAATGTCCCGTGGTGCTTCCTGTCTCTTGCAAGCTCAGCAGGCAGCCGGTGTCTCCAGTCATGTCTGCTTTCTTACAGCAATGGTGCCAGCTCAAGTCCCTCTTGCCAACTAGGACTTTTGATAAGGGCTTACCAAGGAGTTAAGTTGCCTGACTCTCAGCTTTAATTAACACCAGAGAAAATTAGAAAAAAAAAAAATACAGTTCTGATGTCTTTGAGGAAGCTGAAGTCTCTGAGGTCTAAATGATCTGATGCCGTAATGTATTCCTTTAAAATCTCCTGAAAAACAACTTTGGAAGATTTTCTCGAGATTTTGAATCTGTGTGGTTGGCAGTGCCAGTACACAGAAGGAATGGTGAGTTTGGGAGCAGGGCAGAGTCCCACCCTTACAGAAGTGCCACTGCTCAGAAGAGGCCACAGCTGCTGAAACACCACCGAGGGCACTGTGGGTCTGCCAGACTGTGCCCTGCCACCGTGGAACACCAGAGACACCTGCACAGGTGGCCTCAAAGCTAGCCCAGATCAAAGCAGAAGGTCTGGAAATAATTTCTTAGCTTAGTTGTGAACCTCTCAGATCGAGATAATAAATGACCCTTCCTTAGATTTCATGAAAGGGAGCTCAGGTCTTTATTGTGAGGGTTCCCCTGAAAAAAAAGGTGTGAAATGTGGAAGTCCAAGCAGCCACCCACAAACCTGGGTGTACCAGCCCAGAAAAATGGTCTGCATGTCCTGCTCTGCTGGGAGAGGAGCAAAAGCTGTAGTCCTCTTTTGGGGAGTGACACAGGGAAGGGTTGTGGGAAAGTAAGGAAAACACACCTACCAAAAGAGCAAAAAAATCAGTCTCCTGGGGCAGTTATATTCAGATGCAAGAAAGAGGTGTGGAAAGGAGAAGAAGCCAGTAGTTTCTTTTAAATGGTCCTAGTTAATTTCACTTAAAAAATAGGGACCCACAATAATGACTTTTAGAAAAGGAGGAAAGGGAGTTGCATATGTACAATGTACTGAAATGGAGCAGCATTTCAGCAAATGCTTTGTCAATTTGGAGAGTGGAGCTTCTCCCCATGTGTACACTGGTAACAACCATTCTCATACAAAAACTCATACCATACTATAGCAGAGTACGAATTTAAAAGGTTTGTTTAAATTGGCAAATTGTACCACATCAGGGGTTTTTTTTGGTTATTTGTTGGTTAATTGGTGTTTTCTTGCTGTTGTTGAGTTGGTTTNTTTGTGGGATTTTTTTTTCTTCCTTTCATAGTGAAAGAACAAAGTTTAGCCTGTAGGGTTTTGAACCTACTGTCTCATGCTTGAACCCAATATCTGATGTCTAAGCTCCCCTGGACAACCTAATTCATTGTTGTTTTCCTGATGTAAAAACAAGGGACCCTGAGAATTGGAAAGCTAATAACCTCTTTTTGGGGTGATCATTTGGTTACTTCTTGGATCAGGCAGCTTGAAATGCTTCAAAACAACTTAGTGTATCTCCTCCAAAGGACGCATATACATCTCATCTCTATGTGTCTATGCTCCCTTGGCTTCTGTCCAGGAACATCCACATTTCCTGACTCATGGCAACTGTACCCTGTCTGGTTGTACTTCATTAGCAGCAGCTCAAAAATCAGAGCAATATTCTGCTGTTGCATAAGGTTTTCCCAAGCAGTAAACAATAACACACTGCTACAAGCTTTATTACATTTATCTTGGAATTCAAGATCCTGGAGAGACCACTGCTTATTATTATTTTCTTTAATGACAATCCAAAAAGAATGTAAGATGCTATTCTTTAATAAATAATTTCAGGATAATTTAGTATCTTCTTAATTAAGGGTTCTGAAAAGGAAGAATAAATGCTACAGAAGCAATAGTAAGCCAAAGATTTTTCTTTCAGCTGAGAAACATGGTTGTGATTTTTTATTGTCATATCAGTTTTATTGCTGTATCAGAACTTACAGAATAAAATGTCAAAGGCAAATTTAAAGTTACAGAAGCAGAAAGCAGTCATTAGGAAAAATTACATGTTAAGGGTTTAGTAACATGCCTTTCAATATGTCCTATCCTAAATAGCTCTTCTTTACTTGCATCTCAAATATTTGTTTAAAACATTTTAAAAGCAATAACATTATCAACAGGCTCAAAGCAGCTTAGAAAATAAATGGTCCTTGACTATTACTGGAGTTCATGAAAAGAACACTCTTGTCTGACTCTAAAATCTATTTTGGAGCTACGGCTGCTCCACTCCCCTTCTTGTGGCATGATGCAGCTGCTATTCCTTTAATATTTTTGCTGACAGCTACAGCTGACAGATAACATTTCAGTTCACCCCAACATCAACTGTGTCTCAAGGCTGAAAATGCTGCCTTCCTTGTGGCTTCACCTGCACCACAGTGCAACTCTGCAAGTATGCAGCTGTTCACACTGGTCTCTTGTAATGGAGCAGCAGACACAGGGCTGCAGTCAGGTCCTCTGGGATGTGCTGGGGGAGCACAGCAGTCACTGTGAATGCTGCAGAAACAGCTCCTCCCCTCTCTCTTCATTGCTTCTCCCGTGTCTTAAGAAAATGGGGACCTGGGCCTGGGAGTAAAAATAATTTTGCATATATAGCTCTGCAGTGTGTCAACTGATATTTTACATTTTACATTAGCTGTCACCTTATATTTTTGTTTTAGTTATATTTGTTACCATAAATAATATAAAAGTTACCTTATCCATCTTAATGTATAATTCCCTAGCAAACAGGCTTTGATTTCTCTGTCCATAGAAGTTTTCAGGTCATAATTAATCACTCAGTAATACTGTGGTGATCCACTCACAAAAGGAACTTTTCAAAACTCCAGGACTGTTTTCCTCCTAAGAGAAAACAAGAACATTTACAGTCCTCCCAGTTCTGTCCTTGAACACCTGTATCTCTTAGAAAGAAGAAGCTGAAGGATAGGTGTCAAAAGTAGTCAACGTGTAAGAGAGAGAGACACAAAGAAAAGTGAGAAAGAACCATTGCCAACTTAGTCCTTCAGAGGAATTCTCAGGAAAATAATTATGATATATCTGTGCTTTTTTGATTGATGACTGAATTAAAAAAAGAAAATCAAATAAATGCTTTGCTATGTTTTTTGGTTGGGTTCTTTTTTCAGGATTTGCAGTGAGATCCATTAGCTTTTGTTTGGATTTAGTATTTTACTAGACTTCAAAATACTGCTTTTATTATGGGGCTAATCCATCAAAATTTAAAGAAGACAAGTGGGAATTTGGAACCATGAAAAAAACCCACCAAAACAACTCAGAAAGGAAAGGCTACAGTACCTTTTTACTACAGTACAGACATTAAAACACCTCCCAGCAAAATACTTTGACTGTTTCACTCTTTGCAGAAGAAAAAGTCAGCTTTGTATGAAATATTTCAATATTCATTGGAGCAAGTGCTAAAACTTGGGAAGATCCAAAGCTACATGCAAAATGGTAGAAGTTGTTTACTCCTTGTGACCCAAAATTCACACATTTTTATTCAAATACCCATTTTTAAATCCTGCAGACCATTTGGAAAACAGTTTCTGGATTGTAAGAACTTAGGATACTACTGGGCTTTGACAGAAAATTGGGACTTTTGGGAAAAGAAGGCAGAGAAATAATTTTCTTAAAATCTTCTACTTCCTTCCCATAGTACCTCTGACTTCTTGTGTTCTTACTGTGGGAAAAAAATATCAGAAATAGGAAAAGGAACTGTTTCTGCAGTTCATATATTCCATTTCAATTTCTTTTTTCTTTTAAAATTTATACTGAATTTGACCCAAATCTGCTTCAGAGTACTGAAACCCATTCTTTTAGGCAGAACAAATTGTTGACTAGAAGAAATTGCCCAGCATAATTTCAGCTGCAGGCTTCAATCAGACTGTTCTGCTTCCAGTTCCCCTGTGGTGGGAATCCACAAGGGGCCAGCAGCAGGATGGTTGCATACCTGTAGCAGCAGGGTAGAGATAGTGTGAAGGTGACCTAGCCCTTCTCTAGGGCCCACGGGACCTGATTTGTGGCTGGAGAATATTGGTATTAACCTCATATTCCCATTTTTCTGCTGAGAGAGAACGTAAGCAAGCACAAAGCCACCACTGAAAAACATTCCTACCAATGCAAATAAATAATACAGTGTCACTGAACTATGTAGAAAGCAGTGAACCTCAGTTTTCTGTGTCAAGTGGTGATATTAGATTATGTAGTATTTGGCAGTTCAAGAAATACCTAGTGTAGGTACCGTTGTCTTATACTGGATTTTTTTTGTGTTCTTTGGTGCAACTTCCCTTCCACAGGTTTCTCAAGGATGGCAAATCTTCTCAATTCTCTCCTGCAATTCAGTGGAATCCTCTGGTTTCTAACTTTGGCAAGTGGCATTTCATTTGTGTGACCCCTCAAATCAAAACGCTTTCTTTATGGAAATGAGCCTGCCTGCAACAGCTTGCATTAAAACTCTACTGTAGTTAATAGGTCAAAATTCCCAAGGACATTGCACAAAAGTCTGGCAGTGTCACATTGGTTCATCTTAAAAATGCTGTCATGGAGCATTGCAGGCAGGAAAACACAAATTGCAGACGTTGTGTTATTTTTACATATTTTTTGAGTGCTGCCAAAACAGGCATCATTCGCAGATCAAATACAGAAAAAAACTTAACAAGTTTGGCTGAAATAAGGAATATTTAGAAATAAGTAATAAGGAATATTTAGAAATTTCTTAGGGTATGTCTGAGAATGTGCTGTCTATGTCAACTCACAGATCATGATTGCGTCCTTTTTTCCTGTATTCTCTAAGAAACAAAAAAATCCACCAAGAATAACACAGCGAAAGTCGAACAGACCCCTTCTCATGTTTTGATTACAAATAAAAATATATTAATCTATTTAATAAAACCTCTGGTTTTATTTTTAGTATCTTTAAAAATACTTCTTTCAGAACACAGAAGAGAGGGAATGGATTTGCTGATAAACAGTCCTATCAGCATTAGGTACATTTTGAGTCTCTTCAGTAGCTTTCTCTTAAATTTTCTTTGCAAGTCCTTCCTTAAAGTCAAGAAAAAACTGGTAAAAATCAAGGTGTTCCATTTAGACACTTTTATGCATCTGACAGATTTCTCTTATCTGAAACTCTGTTAATGTTGGCATTGGGTGGATTTCTCTTGCTCTGAAGTTTTGCTTTATTATTGATAAAATACAGCTAATCAACTGGTAATTCACAATAGATGAAGATTTGACGTATAAATGTGAGGGGATAATAAATGCTATACCAAACCACTATAGTATATCTTAGGCATGAGAACTGATTTACAAATGAAATGTTAGGCTGGGATTTAGAAGAGAACACATACTGCAGAACAAGCTGATAACAAAGCCCTATCTAAGTTTGCCTGACATTTTTCATTAAAAATCTAGCCTTGTATGAAGCCCAGTTGTTTACAGCTTTGCCAAACTTCAGTTGTTCAGGCTGGATGTCTGGCTGAGTCTGAATTGTTTTTGGAAGTTTCGACTAGAATGCTTTGAGCATTTCCAAGAATTAGTTGAGAGAAAATTCTTGTTTGCCCATGTGAAAACAATCCTGTAACCATTTTGCTGAAGAGCTTTAATGTCTCCTTGTTCCAGAGTGATCTACTGAAATTCAGCCAGGAAACTGCTCCATGGCAGCAAATTGACTTTTGCCATTCCCGTGAAAATTATGCTGGGCTAAGAACCACTGAACAAAGCATTTGACCAAGGATACCTTAGTGATACCAAAGATGCCTACTAGAGATTTGTATTTAACTTCTCAGAATAGCCCATACGTGCTGAAAGCTGTCCCAGTTCCTCTCATCTCACCTTTGCAGCTGACTTAGGCACAAGCTGTTTCCAGAGAGCACCTCCACCTCACAGTTACTGGGTTAACACTCTTCCCACAGTTACTTCTTCATCTGGTGCTACAGCCCACAAGAAACAAACAAACAAACAAACAAACAAACAAACAAAAACAAAAACCCCAAAACAACAAAAACACCAAAAAACCCCAAAAGAGTCTATGCCATGGTGGCAAAAGATGTGTGGATAGCATGATTGCTCTTTGCTCTTGCTGCTAGGGAGTGTCACTGGTCAGGAACACCAAGGTGACAAGCCCTTTTGTGATACCTTTGTACCTGTCTGTCAGGATTTCTTTGCCAGTAATAAATACTGGCCATCGCCTTTGCTGTGGGATGGAAACATTGCCTTTGGAAAGGCAGAGAATAATCAACAATCACACTGGCATTTTGGAACCAGAATTATCTCAGTTTGTGTGTTTCTGTGGTGTGAGATTTGTGCCATTGCACAGTTTGGCATACACCATTGCCTGACAAGCAAGCTGGGCTTCTCTCTGGGTCCCAGCATGCGCCTCAGCTCACCTTCCAGCTGTGAGCTTCGGAAGTATTCAATCTCCAACCCCTCTCTAACAGCTGGAACTCTCCAACTTCACCCATCTGCATGGCACCTCACTTCCCTGCAAAGCTGTCTTCTTGGTTCTTCCCTTTGGATTTGGGCACAGGGCAGGCTCCTAAGGCGATTTGCTCAACCTACTTTAGTCTTGTAGAAACAGCTATGGCAGCTGCTGTTCCCATATTTTCCCTGTGCTCACCGTTCCTCTTCTCCCTGCTGCACTGCCCCCAAGGAATTCATTCCGTCTGACTGTGCCATCTGTCTCCGTGTTCCTCTCTTGCTTGCCCTCCTCTCCAAAGTCAGGGATTTGCAGTTCTGCTGCAGTTCTGTAAGGCAACAATCTGTGTTTCCATCTCACAGGTTGAAAGCCACACAGGAACAGTTAAAAACATGTGGGTGACACAAGGCAATGCCAGTGCTGGTTCTCTGACCCTCAGTCCTGTTGTCACTGGCTGGTCATACCAATATTATTAAACATAGACTTCAAAACAGGTTGACTATGTTCAGGCTGCCAAACTCTGGCTAGGCCAATCCCCAGGCAGGGCTAACTCCTGAACCATTCTAGAAAGACCCCTGGTTAGTCCATGCTAAAATTTTGACCGAGTCCTGGCACTGCTTAATCTCCTAGTTTGGACATAATCCTCATGTCATACTCATCTGAGCGCACCAAGTGCCCAGGATCATCTGAACAACCACACAAAACATTTATGCATTATAAAAATATACTTTATTATTATTGAATCAGACTTCCTTAAGATTACAGCTAGAGTGACTGTTTTCCAAGCATATTTTACACTTCTAACACTGGAAAATTCTAGCACTGGAAAAACTGTCATGACATGCGTTTAAACTGATTTTTTGAGTTAGTTCCTTAGGCATTATTTTAGTATAACTCATCTGTAGCATATTTTTTATCATCTACTTTACTTTTTCTCTGTGTAAAAACAAAAAACAACACAGACAAATTTCACAAAGCTCAGAGATCAGTGTTTCCACCTGAACTATCTTAATTAATGAGCGCAGCAGATGATACTTCAGTCAGATGAGTCAAAGCTAATAACACCTCATTGGGTCTTCTTAGTTCCTTATGGACAAACAGTGCTTAGAGCTACAAGCACAGTTGGGCACGTGATTTCACAGGACTGTCTCCTTTTCTAAAGGCAACATGCAAGGAAGAAAAAATTGCCAGCAAAAAAAGTTAATTTTAACCATGTGTAGTGTTGGAGGACTGTTTTTTATTGAACAACAGTTCAATGAGTAACACAAAAAACCCCATACAGGCAGTTCTAAGCTCCATCAGAAAAAACCAAACCAAACAAAACAAAATAAAATCAAAACTTCTTGATACATCAACAACTAAACTGTAAACAGCCAACAAGACAACCAGAAGCTCACAGAACCACACTGGGCCCTTGGCTTCAGCAGAATAGAACACACAACACACACTGTTCCATGCAGAAGTACAGCATTGGAATTTGCAGCTCTTGAGGACTGGATGAATTTCTTGGCCCTCCAACCCTGTGAAAAGACTGTGGTGGTGCCTTAGAGCCCCAGGAGTTGCTCACTCCTGTAAGTGAAGCAGAACCTCAGAGGCAACTCCGTCCTGAAATGATAGTGTGAAGCAAAAACGACCACCCGTTTTCTTCCATAAGTTTTCAATGCCCTGTGTTGAATGCATGCTTTGCTAAAATTTGAAAATCGGTTTTAGAGCAAACCAGGAGACTTTCATCTGCCAACATGCCTGTTCAAATCCTTCTCCAAAAGCTGATGAAACGACCTGACATAAAGCAGAGCAGAGGCTGCATTCTTTACATGGCTTTGAGTGATTCATATTTTACCAACCCATCCATGAGAAAGGGATTCTTAAACAAGATGACTAAGTGAAAGAAGAGATCATTTAAAAAATATGCTTAAATGGAATTTTAGCTGTGACATGCACAGTGAACATAGCTAATGATTTCAGCTATAAGATTGTTCTGCAATTAAGAAGCAGCTCAATACACTTTAAAATTGTAGCTCTGAAAACATAATTTATGTTTCCAGTACTTTTATCTTAAATAGTCGTTTTGGCTTTACAAAAATTTGGATACAAATTGTTTAAAAGCTTGCAGCTCCAGCACTAATTCAACAGAACAATTTCTGAGGAACAACTGTTACATCAATAAATATAAATATCTACATATACATAAGATTAAGATCCTTCCTATCCAAGATATTTCACCTTCAATTTTAGGTGCTTGAGGCATTAGCAAAAGCTTAAAAATGTTATTGAAAAAGTGCTGTGACATCTGAGCTATGGCATGCAATCTGCTCACATGCTCAGCAACGAGCAACGTGCTCTGCCCTTCTTTTCTGTATGTGGGAAGAGTTGCTTTTGGATTTCATTTAAGGGTGAGGCAAGTACTTTTTAGATAACGTTTTGCAGTTCCCTGCTGCTCTGTTCTTATTTGCAGGCCAATTAGTTACTGTTTTGCAAGAATAGCTTTCACACTTGAAACGCCTAGTAATGGCAACAAATTTTTGAGGTTTAAGACTAACATAAGTCAGCTCCAGACACCTGCCGGGAGGTATTGTAATTGTTTGTGTACCTCAGCTCTGGATACAGTTGGCTTTTGTTGTTGTAGGGTATGAAACACAGTTTTGCTTCTAAAAATAGAAGTCTTTTGTATTTGAACAAAACAGTTCAATAAACCATCCTTGCCGAGATAACAGTATGTTTTTCATGTCAGAACTAGAGTGGGACAAAGAAGCCTGCTTTCAAGGGTACCAGCCAAGCCATAGTAATTTAAAACAGCTGAGAATCAAGTCCTTCAGTTTTAGTTCCATGTCATGTCATAAGCAATCAGATGAAGAGAGGGAAGTTTACTAAATTAGTAGTGAGCCACCACTGGTTTTCCCAAAGTGAGGTTTAAGGCTTCTCTGTGTGAACCCCTGAAATTCACTCAGCTGCAAGGAACTCCACAGCATAATTAGTGGCAGGTGGGGATTGCATTTGTGCTCCACTCTGGGCAAGCAAAGAAGCCAACCAACACACAAACCTGTGGCTGAGAACAGCCAGCAGGGGAAAGTAAGTGCATGGCCAGGATTTGAAACTTCCCCCGAGCACTCTTTCTGTCTCCAGCTATTTTCAGTTCAAGAGATTGCCCTAACCTGATGTGGTTTATATGGGTAGCAAACACAAGTGGGTATTTCTGCCAGGAATGTTCCCACCCAAGCCATGTTAACTTCTGCATCCATGGAGAAGGTGTTCTGTAGTTCTGCCCTTCAGTGTGTGAAGAACCATCTTGTTCTGTTTGTTGGAGGAGACTGCTTCAAAGCCCATGTAAAGCAATAATATATGCAAAAGAGAGCAGGTGCCAGAACAGGACAGGAGCATACCCTAGTTTTTTCTACTAGAACTCTAGGGGTTTGAAAGATGCCAGCATCACTCACCTTTATGGCTGCCTTCCCAGACACAACCAGGATGGAAGGCAGTCAGTGCCAGAGCCCTGCAGAACTCAGATGCCTGAGCTGAGGATGAACAAAGAAAGCCAAAGACAAATGCTCTCTGGCTGCTGCAATGCACAGAAATTATCTGATAACTGAGAGATCCTTGAGAACAAATTTCTCTAAACCTAGAGTTAGTACCATACCCTTTCTACCATCCTTACACTGTTTCTCACTAATATTTCAGAGGAGCATAGAAATAACAGTTCTTACAGAGGCTTTACTATACTTTGACCAGTCACAACAGGGACTTAAAGCCTACAGTGCTGGACCTTCCTTGGTGAAGCTGTCTTTTTTTGCTGATATATAAACATGAACAAAATAATATGGCCCATGAAGATTGTATGAGAATTTCTCAGAATTAATAATGTGTAAATCCAGAATTGAGTGTAAGACAGTATATAACTTTTTCTTTTGAATATGGATCAAGTTTTCTCTTAAAATTATCCCTCTGTAGAAGAAAATATTTCAGAATATGGGTCTTCTGAAAATTCATCAGTCTTCATTTACTCATGACCAATTTGTTTCTGAAAGAGTTCAGAGCAAAAGGATGGTTTCTCTTCAAATCAGGAACTAATTTTTCTTGAGACAAAAGTAGCAGTTTAAGGGAAAAAAAGGCTGTTTTGATGTATTTGTGTCATGTGGACTGCTGAGGCAAATCAGGAACTTGAAAAATGCATATCTCTTCTGGTTAAATTCTTAATCATGTATAATGGTGTCATGGCTTAATCCCAACTGGCAACTCAGCCTCACACAGCCACTCAATTCTTCCCCACAGTGGGAGAGAATCTGAACAGTAAAAGTGAGGAAATCCATGGGCTGAGATAGAGACAGCTTAACAGGTAAAGCAAAAGCTTCACATGCAAGAAAAGCAAAACCAGGAATTCATTCTCCACTTCCCATGGAAGGTAGGCAGGTGTTCAGCCATCCCCAGGAGAGCAGGGCCCCACCATGGGTAGCAGTCACTTGAGAAGACAAATGCCATCACCCCAAATGGTGATGGCATTACCCCCTTTCCTTCTTCCTCCCCCAGCCTTATATACTGAATGTGACACCATATGGTATGGGATGTCCCTTGGGTCAGTTGGGGTCACCCGTCCTGGCTGTGTCCCCTTCCAAGTCCTTGTGCACTCCCAGCCTCCTCACAGGTGGGGTGGGGTAGAGTAGCATGAGAGAAAAAAGTGTAAAGAGGCTTGGAAGAAGGATGTTGAATAACAAGAGGCTAAAGAAGGTGGATGGGTGGATGTTCCTTTACAATACAAGTGAATGTGCATATGGTAAAAAAAAACCCCAAAAACTTAAACTGAAGAAATGAATGCAAAGTTATGTAGCCAAACATGTAAACTGGGCTAATGATTTTCACTGTCTTCGATTAAAGTCAGAAACTCAGAATGTTTTCAAAAGAATTTTTATATAAGGTAGGAAAAGGCATTAGAAGTCAGTAATTCAGGTCCTAAGCCATCTATTAACTGATGACAATGGAGACATGATTTCTGTTCTTCTGGATCCTTTCTTCCTGAGAATCTAATGCTGAATCTTGAGAGCCAAATCCAGCATTGTTCACAGGAAACTGGTCAGAGACTTTAAACTAATTTTTAATGCTAACTAAGACAGTGAGCTGCTAACACAACCTCAAGCTAGGTTTATGAAGCCATCTTAGTTGAGAGTACAGTGAATCAGAATTTGATATTATTAATAAGATACGATATTATAGCAATTTTGAGGCATCTTTGGAGTAAAATTTGCCTTCACTGAGCTAGTACACTTTATGTGAAGATTGCATGCTGGTATTTTCACCAAAATTTCAAGTAGGAGCCACAGGAAAGTGAAAAGATGTGTAGTACTGTCATGGCAATAGTTTGGTTCCATTCAGGACCCAGGGGCTCTCTGTGTGTATGTGCATGAGCTTGCATTAAGAAAGAAGAACTTTTTGTAAACGATTAATTTTTATGCAACCAATTTACTGCTTTTGGTGGAAGTAGATTTTTACAAACTATTTTTTTTTCACCCAAGAAATTTTTTGCTTTATACAAGTTCATGGGTTTTTACTTCAAGCTCAGCATAAGAAACCTTTTTAAGCATGAAAAAGAATGAAGCATCTCCAAAACCAGATGACTCTGTTTTTATAAAAAGTCTTCCCTCTCATGTGTTCAACCCATGCTATGCCCAACATAAATTAGAAACAATCATAATTCTGTTCCCTTGGCTATATCTTTTGGATAACCTCCAACATAAAATGCATTAGCACAAAAATGTTCTTGTCCCTAATTAATTTATAGCTTAGAGCAGAATACCATAAATAACAGTTGAACTTCAGCTGCAAAGGTTTTAAATCCATGGATAAAATATTTCATAAAAATTGTAATAAAGCTTAAACAGTTCTAGATGACAAGTAGAACTAATTATTAATAATCAGGAATTTCAATGGCGGACAACTGAATGTAAAAGATGTTTATTTTGCAATATATTTGGGTTCTATTTAATTTATTGTTGTTGTGGGAGAGAAAATTATTTAAGTTTTATCCGTGCCCTGAACAAATACACTTTCTAACCTGAACTATTTGGTTAGAGTTGTTGGATTGTTTTGTTTTGTTTTTAAATAGCTGGAAGCATATAAAGTATGCTGGAAAATCTTGTTTTGAAGCATGCATGATTGAAGTGTACAGAATCTGCATGATACATTATAACTTTATATGGGAACATGGGACTGGAAAGGATCTAATGGGTCATCAAGTTTATTGTTATAGTATTGTAGGAATCATGTTTTATAATCCCCTTCATACACTTATGAAGTTCCACTGTGAGTGCATTTAGGATTTTTTCTGCTGTTTCTCCAACTGGAAAATTGTTGGAAAAATCTCATTACCTCATGTGAGAACCTGTTCTTGGTTTCTAGCATAGGTTAAATTCTGGCTAATCTGTGCCATTGGTTTCCATTGCTGACATGGTAATTTAATTGAAATGGCTCTCCTATATCCCTGATGTTTGCCTCTGTGATATATTTAAACACAGCAACTGGATCCCTTAACAGCCTCTCTTTTGCCAAGTTAAACAAGCCAAGCTCATTCTGTCTTCTCATATGATAGGTTCTCCATTACCCTGATCATCCCAGAAGTCCATCTTTGTACCTGAACAAGTCTGAGGTAATGTCCTGTGAATGACAAAGTAAAACAGTCTTGTATAATAGCACAATAAAAGAAACCCTAGCAAACAGAGCTTGCAAGGGTGTGCTGTGCCAAATATATAGGAGGTTGAGTAAAGGTTTTGAAATCTTCTAAGGGGATCTTTATTAGAAATATTGTGGGGTTTTCCCCCCAAGATGTTGATTGAAATTGCAGTATGAAAGGTTTTAGGGTTTTAATCAAAATCTGGGAAATCAATGAAAATATTTATTTTGTTGACACCTTCAGCCACCATTGTATGCTGTTCATTAGACTTGTGACAGTAATCATTGGAGAAATGGGTCTGGCATTTTGACAGTTTGTTTGACAATTATTGACTGGGAAAATTCCTATGAACACTGTATACTATGTGATGAATCTTTCCTGGAGGAGGCACAATTGCATTCACGTGTTGTCCTTCAGAAATTTCAGTTACAGAGTGTGAAGGGTTGGTTCCCTGGAATTATCTCTGCAGAGTGCTTGTGCTGGTGTGAGCCAATGGAAGGCAGAAGGGAATGTGGGTACAACTGATCCCACCATCTCCCAGGACCACAGAGAAAAGGATGTTTGGTCAAATCCAGTATCCCCATGTCTCTTGTACCACAGCTTCTTGGAAAACTCCAGGAGGCTCCTGTCTGCCAGCTGTTAAGACTGTGACAGCAATCTTTTTTTGGCTGTTTTACATCTAATCCTTATGGAGTTGATAGTTTAATCAAGTTTCAAGGAGAGCTTCAGTGAGAAACTATTTCCCAGTCACGCTGAGCCTGACATCCCAGTGCTTGGGATCGAGATCACTGGAGAACAGGATGTCTCTGTAAGTGCAAAGGAGAGACACAAGGGGACCATTTGTTTTACTACAGTTCTTCTTTTCTCAGGAATACACAGGCTGATTTATTTTTTAGCCTTTTTCTGCCCCATGGCAGAAGGCAAAAAGAGCTTTCATAATATACTGTGTGAAAAGAGAAGCACAAATTTATGCTACTGCATGCAGATATGAAGACCAATGAAAATGAAAAGCATTTAAAATACAAGCAATGTCTTGAACAAGAGGAAAGGGGAATCCCAACCGAGAATACAAGAAGTTAGGTAGACAATCAAGGAAATACATGTCAAGGCACTGCAGCAGTGGCTGCTTTCTGAGGAGTGAGGATGAGGGGGGCAATCCCCCTGGGGACCAGAGACCTGGGGGAGACAGCTGGGAACAGCCCCAGCCCTTGGCATCAGGCAGATTCCTGGAGAGAGGAGGAGCCTGGGCCGTGGGCCCAGCTTGGTGGCCTCCATGGCTGGGCAGGGCAGGGCTGGGCTGTGTGGAGCTGGAGGCCAGCCCTGCTGTGGCAACCCTGGGGCTGGGACTGATGGCTCCAGGGGGGCTGACATGGGGTCCTGGGTGCTCGGGGCACTGACAATACATTAAATGGAACTGTAATTCTAACAAACACTTCTGATGGTAACATAGCCAAAGAGTTGATTTGATAGTGGAAGCTGTTGCACACCTCCTGCTGCCGTGGTGGCCTGTGGGTCATGGGAAGGAGGTGCCCCTTCATACATCCTGAAGCCTTGTCCAGTGCTGCTGGAGGGGTGTAGGGTGCTTGACAAAATCAGCCTCATTTCGTGTCCCGTTCTGGCTAGCTGTGCTCAGGCAGACCTTCACAGCAGCCCACCAGGCTGTCTGTCCAGAAGGACTTGCCCTTTGTTGTACTATTCCCTGTGTGGCTGCTGGGGCTTGGAGCTTGGAGTGAAAAACAGCTTTGAGAGCTCTTTGCTTTCCCTGGGTCCTGGGAATGGTGGCTTGTAGGTCAATGGGAATATGGGGGCTTTCACTGGCCCTGCTCATTAGGGTTTCTTGGCAAAGCTGCCAAAGAAAACTTCAGCTTTCTGCTACGTTTGGGTTTCTGATCCATGCTCCACTGGGGGAGAGGGAGCATGTGTTTGTGAATGAGGAGGGATGGGAGGCTTTCTCCAAAACAAACCCACAGAGAATCCATAGCTTCTTTTTACTTTGCTGAGAGTAGCAGACAAACATTATTCCATTTAGTGCATGTGATAAAACTCTCAACAACTGGGATGGAAAAGGCAACCCAAGAAGCATCCTGCTTCATCCTTCATCCTGCAAAGGGCTGTGATGTTATTGCAGCCCTGCCAGGTTAAACTTGCTAGTGAGGCAAAGTCTGCAACCAAAGCTTTGCCTTTCATTAGTCTAACATGGGGTTAGGAGCATTTTGAGGTACCTGTGTGAAGTCTGAATGAAATACCAGCTGTATTCAACTCAGCAGCAAAATCCCATGGGCTTTTTAGTACAACACAGTGTTGTATAATGAAGAATATTTTAACTAATACAATGATATTCATCTTGACTCTTTTGCTCACCATATTTTCTGTAGCATCATTCAAAATGAAGAAGACAAGTATATGCATAAATACTATCTTGAGATATTTTAATGTTTAATGAAGAACAAGCTTTTGCAAAGAGTATACCATATCTACCCTATCCTGCTGCTTGGTCAAGTCTCAGGGGACAGAAATTACTTTAGTCCTATCTGTGTTCCAGGATGTCTCTTCTTGGGAAGATATAGGTGTAGTATTTTACACTTGTAAAATGACTTTAAAACAATAAATAATGAAAAGAAAGTACCCTTAAGAGCCTATTTTTAAACAACGTCTTCGGTGAACAAGGTTTGTGAAAATTGTGAGTAATGCCATTATTTTTGCTTACAGAACATCAGACTCCAATCTCTTTTAGGCTGATGAAAATCCAGAGTAACATCTTTAAACTCAGATGAGTAAAGGCAAATGACGTCAGAATTTTACCCACTAAGCCTTGGTTGACCCTTTTTGTGTCTTAATAATTAGTATGATCTGGTTGACAGCAAACTCTTCATTGTTTCTTACATTGTGTAAGTTGCACTGAAAATTCAGCTCTTCATTGCAAAAACATGACTCATTTTCTTTTTTTAGGTCTAGATAGTTGCATATTATCTTTTAAAGACGGTAGTCTTGATCCTTCCTCCATTCAAATTAGTGAGAAAACTCTCACTGAATTTTTTTGCAGGACAAACTCTTCATAGGCCAAAGAATTAATAGCTGTAAATCCCATGTGCCTCATACAAGTTATCTCTATTCTGCTTTTTGTAAATTCTCATGAGAGATGTGATTTAGAGCTTGTGGGTATAACAGTGCGATTACCTGAATTCTTGCACATGCAGGAAATGTTTTCTACTATTCATAAATAAATAAATAGAAGGGTAATTGCTCAATCTTTTCCAAGTAGTAACTGCTCAAAATTGAAATTCTCTCATAAATTTTCTAGAAAATGAAAATATTTATCAGTAAAATAGCCTTCTTATAAAGCTAAATTTTCCTTAATATGTATACACCAACTACATCTGGTTAAGATTTCATTACTGTATCTCTCCTTATATTGTTCATAATCCAATAGATCTTGTTCTTACCACTCAGAGCAAGGAAAAAAGATACGAAAACCAATTTGATACTTACTGTTTTGCAAGAATTCACACACAGTTTGTTAAGAAATAATGGGAAAATGGATCATACACTGTTCTGACTGCTATTGGATACTGCTTTGTTCCTTAAATGGTAATGGTCTTTGTATGACTATATTGTAATTAGAACTATATAAATTATTTGAATAACAGGAATTTTATAGAGTTGAACAAAATGGTACTGTTTTATTTAAAAAGATCACAGCTTCCCAGGACACCATGTTTGCCTTGCCCAGGAAAGACCTCCATGGTCTCAGAGACCTCAGAATCTTTGTGGCCCCACCAGTCCTGCCAGTGAGCCTGCCTGGTCTCAGCACTGTCCAGACCCATTGGCTCTGATGTTTCCATGCCAGCTGTCTCTGGAGTGTATTTGACCTGCAAAATTTTGTTTATGCCATAACCACGCCACTCAGCCAAGAGGGTCAGGGCAGAATTCAGGGAATCCACAGTTCTGTTTGTTTACACAACCTAATCAAATGCCTGGATCAGCTTTTATCAACATGAGACCCTTCCTCCCTCCAGTGTGATGGCTGTGATACCAATATGCCCTCCAACATCCCCAGCTCTCCAGGAGCAAAGCTCCTAGTTCCCTGCATGCCTTCTATACCTCCACAGGGTTTGGAGTTGTCACTATGTCCCCAGCCTTCCTTTGTTTGCTTTGCGGGCTGTGAAAGAAACCGGTCTGCAGCTCCTGCTGTGCTGCAGGTTGTGCAGCTCTGCCAGCCACAGGGGTCCTGTGCTCCCCCTGAGCAGGCAGAAGGCTGCAGGCTGCCTGCAGTGTCACCAACACTCTGCTGTCGTGTCACCAGGCTGTGTCATCGCACTGCACTTACTCTGCAGAACTGCTCCACTCCGTGAGGAGCCCAGCACACCACCCACCAGCTTTTTCCTTCCCTCCTCACGGCTGCTTTTTTTGGGATGAAGGTGTTTCTTGGTGTTGACTGCCAAATTGCAGTAGGAAGCTGTGACTCGTGGTACCAGTGAGTACCACAAGCTCCTTGGAAGCAAGGGGAGTGTGAGGTTTCAGCGCCTGGTTGCTGTACTGTCTCATACCCTCAAATGCCTTGCCTCGTGTGTTCTGGATGCCTCAGGCCACTGTGCACTGTCATGGCTTTGGAAAGACAGGGATAAAGTCAACGGGAGTCTCTAAATAAAAAAGACAAGTATTTTCAAGCCACTTTAAGTCTAGAAGCCTGTGTTTTCCAGCTGGCCTGCTGGCTGACTGGCAGACAAGCAGAACCTGCTGCTTCTTCTCTTTGTCGTGGCATGCGGCCCCTGAGCCTTATCTCTTCTCTAGAAGGGAGCAGCAGGGACCCCAGCCAGCCTCAGGTGGGAGCAGCAGAGGGATGGCACAGGGACACCTCTACCCTTGACTCCCTCCTCCCCCCCACTCCCGACCTAGATTCTAGCCAAGCCCCTGCCCTGGGAGCATCCCTCGAGACAGGTGTTCCTGCACACCACGGGCTCTTCTGCTGACACACAGCTCCCAGGTGGAGCCACACTCCTAAATAAATAACATTCAGGAGGGAGATGCTGTTGCAACAGCATGTCTGGAAAGCAATAATTGAGCTTTCTGCAGACATCAGCTCGAGGAGGTAACCAAAGTTACTTCTTTCAAAACCAGAGTTTTTCAAAGGCTCATCTGAATTGCAGAGCTGTTCAAGCCTTCTGGGGCTGTTGAGGATTCCCAAGAACATCCTCAATGCGCATTATTTTGTCTGAAATTTTTTAGCATAATGGGCTAAAAGTAAGCATCCTGAATTAAGGACTCGGAGTAACAACGAACCCTGCAGCGGGCACCATGGAATTCTATGACCATATTACATGTCTTACAATATTCATCTTGGATTTTTCCTGTCTTTTAAAAGCCCCATTGCTAGTATCACATTGGTTATACAGCATTCTTCATTTCCAGTTTTAAAGTTCCTCAGGGTGCTAGAACATACTTGGAAACTCAGCTGAACCCAGCTCAGAAACTGGAAGGCAAACACCAAATGATTTTATAAAAATTTCACAACTTTAAGCCCAATATCATATCATAATTTTAAATGTCTGAGTCATTTGCAAAGCTTGAGACTGTCTGTATTAATTATGGCCCCAGAAGATCTATCCCAACAGTCAGAAAGCAACTCCATTTGTAGTCAAGGATTGCAAACACAGTCTTCCTGGAACTGAAAGTTGTACATTGTGCAATTTTTATGGCTTGTATAGCTTTTCTATTTTTAGTTGTTTCAAACCTGCAATCCATCATATAATCCTCCTTAAATTGTCATCCATAATGCTAATTGACATTAACTTGGCATACATGATTTGCTTTCTTAAATTTATATAGTTACTGTTTTATCTAACAACGTTACACAAACAAAACTTTATTTTTCTCTGATATAAAGTTGATGTGAGTACAAACTGGTAATGATGTGTTTGTAGTTATGGACTACAAAACAATTTGCAAAAAAAAAAATTACTCCCTCCCATATTTTGTTTCTTTCTTTTAAAAATATGTGCGTGTTATGAAGTCAAATAACTGTTGCATTATTTCAGCAAACCAATTATTTAATATTCACCTTTACAGACTTTTGGGAAAGTTTCTCTGAGGTTTGAGAAAGACTACTATAATGGCACTTCTCAGCTTTTTTGAATATACAATGAGAAAAACAATTTTCAGGTTTTTGTTTCCTTTCTAGAAATGCATCTTCAAGATATCAGAGATCAGTCAGTGACAAGTATTTACACAGCACTCCCCAGCCTTGTTCCTTCTTACTGAAATAGTAAAGCCATGTGTTTGGTTACCTGCAGAAACCCTTTGTGAGACTTTGTGTCTCACCCTGGCTGAGCAGAGGACAGGGCACTTGCCACACCAGCTCATGAATTTTGTGCCATAATCCTAAGTGTTGGGTTCTGCCAAGATTTTTCTTTTCTAGGCTTCCCTATCCCTTTGACTGTCTTTGACAGGTATGCTTATTTCAACAAGCCCAAGGTTTGTCGAATCCTTGGTGTTTGCTGCTCCCACAGGGTATGGCTGGGTGAATTCCAGTGCCTGGAAATCCAGTGCTGCAGCCAAGGGATCCCACAGCACTGGCAAGTGCTGCTGAGCAGTTGTCCATGCAGACTTTTGGTTATTCTTGATGGCAAAAAGTAGTAACAATACCAGTAAGTACAGTCAGAATAAAGGTATTTTTTGCAGCTACCTTAGGCTGAGCACACGGCAAGCTGCCAGCTGTACAGAGTTTCTCTGAGTTCTCTGGCCGTTTCATAGCAGGGTGGTTTTGCAGGCCTAGAATTGACTGACAAACCGCTGACTGATTTTGAATTTTTTGTTTTTAAATTTATGTTGGAGTTTTTTTGCAATCAATGGTGTTGTGAAGGATGAATTGAAAAGATTTAGTAGGACATTTTAAATGTTTTTAAACATTTTAAATGTTTTTTAAATTTATGTTGATTAAGCGAGTTACACAATTTCATATAGAGGCATAGGGTGTCTGTATTCCTCAAATTCCATTTCACTTAGCAGAATCTTTCAGGTTTAAAGATATAAAATATTCTTAATCAGTAAAAGTAAGGAAATATTTATTCAACATGAGGACTTTGTTCTGACTTTTCTGAAAGCCTTGGGAAATATTTTCAGTATATTTACAGTGGAGGCTCAACTGTTTAGTTTGAGCTAGCTCTTCTGGGACAGCTGTGCTTACTCGTTGGTTATTGGATGCTCTGGAGAGCTGCCCTTTAACTTTCATCCAGGCAGGTCTGAAAAAACTCTCTTACCTCTGAAATTCATGCAGTCTGCATGTGGACAAATGCAGATAAGGAAAAGCTCTTATCTGTGGTCTCTGCAGTGATTAGTACCACAGCAAGCAGTGGTACTGAAAGCTCACTCAGACACTTTCTCTAGGCATAGAAGCCTGACTGAGGTTTATTCATACTGGGTGTAAAACAATAAATGAAATGTGAAATGAACATATGAGAATACTCTCTGTTACATCTTGTTTCTTAAGATAAGTATAGCACCTTTAATATGGCAAGACATGGATTTGTTTCCTCAAAAGAGGAAAACTGCTTAATTTTGCTTTTCCCAATCACAGCTTGGTCCAGCTTGGTCCCAGCAGAGCCAAGGCATGACAGAGCTGCCAGCAGCAACTGCACCGGGTTCTTGCCAAGGCCCTGGGTCCACCACACAGGAGAAACAGACCAAAGTATTTTCTCAGTCACCTAAAGTTCCTCGAAGGCAGATGAAAAATGTTTAAGGAAACAAATAAGGAATGCTGAGACATTACACAACAGCAGGGTCAGACAGCTTTTCACTAAAGAAAGAAAACCAGCAGTGTACTTATATGCTGCTTTCTTACCTGACCTACCAATAATATGTCATCTCTATATGCCANTTTTTTTTTTTTTTTTTGGATGGTAGCCAAAATTTTGGCATTATTGTGAAATGTCAAATCGCTCTTTTAAATTTGTATTCCAAGACCTAATGATATCTTAATATTTAGAGACACCTACCAATTCCCTACTGCCTGTCTGTCATACAGCTCCTCACATGAAATAGGAATTTGAAAATTTTATGATTAACCTTTTTCAGATTTTTCATTAATAAAAATTAGTTTCTAGTTTCACTTTTTCTAATTAAAAGAAAGCTAACGTAGATCCATTTTTATTGCTCTTTCTTAAATCAGTTGTTTTGTACAATTACAGCCAAATTATCCCATTCTTTCTTCCAAGAAAACTGTTTAGCAGGAGAAGTTGTAGCTGGAGTATCAAACGAGCTCATTTCCAAGTTAGGGAGCTCAGTAAGGGTCAACTTTTGACTCTCTTCAGTGCTTGTTAGAAATGGTGTGTTCTCTGCTCCTCTCAGGCAAAAGCATGCCTGCAGCAGAGGTCTGATGCATTGTAGGTGGATTTCATCCCAGCAGCTCAAGCCACTTGAGTGTGTGACTTCATTAATACAAAGTTGGCAGGGTTGGTTATAGCAGGGGCTGTGAGGGGTGCGCACAGTCCCACAGCCTCTGTCCTGTCCTAACATCTGCCACCAAGTGATAACGAGGAGCCAAATACCTGCTATTGCCTCCCGACCCATCAGCAAAATCGGCCTTTGTGACGATGCATTTCTGGATCCCGCCCCACTTTATCAGTCAGTTCACTGATGTGCCCAAATTAAGGGCACAGCCTCTTTAGAGACATTAGGGCTGACTCAGAGGGGCAAAACTGAGACCTTCAGCCACGTCCTCTCGCAGGGACCCAACACCTTTTACCGTGGGAAGATAATCAGGGGATGCTTTCCATTATTAAATAGGAGTCACGGTGGGCTTTAGCAGTGGTCACTGGAGCTGCATGACAGAGGAGGAGGACAGGCCTGAAGTCCTAACATAGCCTCAGAGAGCTCAGACTCCATTTCAAAGGCAATGCAGATTATGGATGAAACCTAAACTTCTACCTAAGTCACACAAGTGAAATACTTCAAACTAAGTGGTGTGAATTTATACCAGTGCAGAAAACTTTAACTTCATGTAGGGCTGTAAAATACCCACTCCATTTGTTGGAGCTCTTTTTAATATCCTTCTATGCCTCTAAACTGAAATTAGTTTCTAAGGAAAGCAGCTGAGGTAGTTTTTCTCTATACTAGTGGAAAACAAAGAAAATTCAACACTTTTTTTAAGGTTAAGAAAGGTAGGGTGTTTGGCTAGTTTCAACAAGACAAACACAACTTATAATTTATCCCTGCTGAAATGGGACTTTGACATGTCACAGACATTAAAGAATCTGGCAGCAGGTAACTTTAGTAATGCTAATGAAAGACCAAGCTCGTGCAGGGATATTTCTTTGCTTCTTCCTTCTCCTTTCATTCCTTACTCAAAGTAACTATGCTGTATTTTCAGCTTAACCTGAATTCTTGCTGTGAACTAAAAAGCCAGGTGAAGATTTAAGCAGATTAACACTGAAAGGCTATTAAAAAACCCCATCAGAACAAGCTCAACCTGTACATGCAGGATAACTCTTTAACTTCATTGTTTTCAAGTGAAGAAATTGTTGTCTAGGGATTTTGAAACCATGACATTAGAAGAGGCATGCAAATATGCTTTCTAAAAATGAAAGCTATTAAAGTAGCTGAGGCCATTCTCAATGCCCAGGTGAGGTATCTGCAAGTTTTTGTGCTGCTCCCTGTCAGTGTGAGACAGCGGTATTATTTAAATCATTTAGGCTGACATTTACTTCTTTACTTTCTTTGCCACAAGTTCTGAAGTCAGTGGAAAGCCTGCAGGATTACTGGGAAATAATGAGAGTCACAGGGCTGGCACTGCCAGGAATGAAGTAAGACTCTCCTTTCCTTTTACCTCTTTGCAAACAGTAATGACAAGTGAAAGCCAGGGCTTTGAATAATGCAAGGACCACTCTGGAGCCTCACAGTGCTAGTCCCCTTATCAGCAACACGAAGCAGAAGAACTCACAGTTTGTGCCACCAAGCCCAGCAAAAGCCAGGATAAACCTGGTGTGAAGTGGGGATGTTGTGCAACCTCTCTGTGCTTCAGCTTCCCTGCCTCTTCCTGACTGCTGCTGAACTGCTCTATCTCCAAAATATCCCTCAGCAGCAACTTAATAATATGCCTCTAGAGTAAGTACTAGAGTTCTGCATGCCTGGACCTAGCTTGAAAATTTTGGAATTTTTTTCTGTTTTCCCACCACCCACTGCTTATTTTCTCTCTCCAGACTGTGAGTTTATGGTGAGTTGCACTTTCCCTTTGCACGGCTGATTAGTTTTCCATTTCCTTTGTTTGTAAAGGCTGTGGAAAGGAAAGGTTGTAAATTAAACAGTGACAGGGCATGAGCACGGATACTGGAAGGTGAACATCTGTACTCATGCTAAACTCCTGGAGTGGTCCTTGGCACACTTTTGGCCAGGCCACTTAACACCCTCCTGATCCATTTGAGAGTCTGCTTCAGGAGTCAGCACGGGCTAGGAGCAGTTCCCAGTGGGCACTGTGGATGCAGCCAACATGTTATGGATGCTAAGAGGGCTTAAGAGCCTGAAGTATTTTCCAGGACAGCTGGCTTCACAGTCAGAGAGGAGTCCTGGGCATGGTTAATCTCCAGTATACATGAAGCCAGANTTTTTTTTTTTTTCCCAATGGGAAAAATATTATTGTAAAACCACCAAAATGGACAGTGAAACTCACGGGCAGGTTTATTATCAGAGACTATTTTTAACTCCCTGTTTTGAAACCAATTCAACCTAACAGAGGAGGAACCTTTTGGGAGGTGGAAGGCAGCCCAGTCTAATGGAGGGGTTTAAATTAATGTCTCACCAGATGACAAGGCATTCATGTGCAAGCTGGTACTCTGTGTCTATCAACAACTGAAACTTCCTACAAAGGAGTCACTGACAGAGATTTGGAACTTGCTCCCTGCTTTGGTTGACAGTTGAAATTTGAGATACTGCAGATGGTTTTTTTTTTACGCTGTTGTCTCTTGAAGACTATGTTTGTAGAAGATACAGGTCCTCTGTCTAATTTTTTTCCCTTTGCTGTAAAATCTGTAAGGGTGACTACATTGTGGTTATTTTTTGTATTTTTTTTTTTAAAAGACAGATAAATTAGTCATATGTAAAATGTAGTTTACTGGTTTCAGCAAAATCAGAGCTGTGCAAATTATGGCTACTGAAAAGAAAGATTCAAGATCCACATCAGGTCAGAAAGAGACAGCAAAATGTTTACGTCTACCTAAAGCTTAGAATTTGCTTTCAGGAAATTAATCTTTTTGCCTCATCTCATACTTGTTAAAAATACAAGTTAATTTTGAAATAAAAAATAATTTTAAAGTTAAAAGCTGAAACTTATTTTGTAGAAAGTTAAGGGCTTCCTCATTTCCTAACTGTATGTGTGATTTGCCCTGTGGTTCATTCCTAGATTAAAGCAGGCTTGCAAGGCCCATGGAATGACTTTAGTCTCCATGCTGTGTTCCCTCAGTGATATATCATTTTTAGGTATTTTGGTTGGTCATAGTAAGGATACAAACAAGGCAAGACCTGTGATGATTTTCAGCCTGCTCCTGTGTACTGCTGCTTTCAGTAGTTTTCTATCATCTTGGCAGCAGACAGTGCATTGTTATAGGAGCAGTGGTCTTTAGAAACTACTTACTAGAGATATTAGTGTTGTTCCTGTGCCCACAGTGTACTTCACCTTGTGGGTTATCAGCTTGGTTCTATGCTGCCAACAAAAAGAAATGACTGGTGCTTACCTAACACCAGAGATTTCCCAACTGCAGGAGTGAAAAATCTTTGGTAGGCCAGCTAATCTGCATCACCTCTCTTACCATTTTCCAGGCACGTTCTGGCTGTCAGGTGGTAAAACAAACGGTTAGGAGGTTTGGACTGGAACTAAATGGTGACACTGCTAGCATTGTCTTCTTGTGAAGTTCACAGTTTGATTTGAAATGGGTTAACTCCAAAGAGCAGAAATTAGTGTAACAATTTTCAAAATAGGGCACAATGCTTAATCCAGCACTCTGAGAGTGGCTCGGTCTCAGGACAGGCTTCATCAGCTGTGTGCAAGGCCCCAGAAACCAGCAGAATTGCTCTCCTCCAAAGACTCATTTTCCTTCAAATCAGAGGTATTCCTGGGCATAGGATACCCCAGTGGGCTGGGAAGAGGGGTGATTTGTCCACGTCTCCCAGCTCAGCTGAAATGAGCTAGAAAGGCTGCACTGCAGGCAGCTGGCACTGCTGCCACCCTCCTGCTCCTGGCTAGTGCCTTTCAGCCACACAGCCACTCCAGAGGATAAATGTCTCAGCCCTCATCAGACCCAGTGGCATGTTTGTCTAGTGGTGTCAGCTACTTGAACTGTCTCCTCTGTGACTCTACTTTCTGGCAGCTGGGAAGAACAGTAATCAAAATATGGGTAGGGTAATATATAAAAGTTTATTTTTTTGACTCAATGATGATCTAATAGCTTATCATTCCTCATGCCTCATGCAGCCAAGATGTTTTTCCAGATGAAGCCTGGGAAACATGAATCTTTGTGAAACAAGTCTATGTTACTCCTTAGTTGGTCAGCATGCATTAGTCACGTAAAAGTATTCCAGATGAAACCACAAGTTTTCCTGAAAATGACAAAATAAATGGAATTATACCAGCATAAACTCTGTTCTTTGTAAATCTGTGCCATAATTTAGCTAGAGAAGAGTTTATCTTGGAAATAAGAAAATGGAGTTAAGGTGGTATAAATCTGCTTTAGTGATGGCTATGTTTCCTCTTTTAATTTTGTGAAATCCTTTTCTGCTTTCATGCAGATTATACCTATTCAGAAAGACACCTGGATATGGAATCTCAGAAATCTATTTATTTTCTTCCTGAGACTGCATTTATGCTTATTTCTTTCTTTTTTTTTTTTTCCAAACAAAAGAACTATTGTTGATATGGTCCTTGGTGAATATAGTCCACGTGTTACTATGTACCACTGTTACAAGAACGAGTTTTAAAAGCTGAAAAATAAGTCTTTGATAAAGCAAAAAGGCTTTGCTGATTCTCATGCTGTACCTCAGCAAGTATGTCTGCTATAACTTTGCTACTTTTCTACACTACTTGCAAACAGCAAACCCCACTGTGGCAGCAGTGTCAACAGGATGGAACAAATATTTATTCTTCAGTGTATGAGGCCCAGCACTGGGGTGCTGAGATGCTGCTCCTCCTAACACCTGTATGACAAACCTTTTTCCAGGGCAGCAAGCAGACGAGGTGAAAGGATGAAGGCAGCAGTGGTTTACCAAGCTAGACTAGCCACAGGTCCTATCCTAGTCTGTACAGGAATTACAGCCCTCCGGTTTGGTTATTCAAGCTGTTTGCTGAGTAAAGAATCATCCTGATTCAAAGAGTATCCATAGCTCTGTGCCAAGGGTCCAACAAGAAGGGCAAGCAGCAAACATGTGCTCTCACAAAAGGACATTGGCAAAGTAGAGCACTGTCAGAAGGAACAAAGACCTTTTCTTGTTTGCTGAAATCATGATACACATGAGGACAAGAGACTGGGGTTAGACAGCACAATGGATTAGTACTTTTGGCTTGAAAATGTAGAAATTCAGGAAACTCCAGGATTACTAAGGTCAGATATTTGTTCTGTTCTTCATTGTATTAGTCATTAGGTTTATCGCTCTCCTCTGACCATCATGCCTGAAACAAACATAAGAGTCATCTGCAAAAGAAAAACCAAGAATGAGGTCTGCATTATCTTGGCCTGGTTCATTCACAATCCAGAGTCTGACACAACCCAGAGTCAGATAAAGAGTCTGTCACATCCAGAGTCTGCTTCATGCAGCATCAGAGTCCAACCACGCAGCATTGCTCGGTCAGTGCAGCCACAGCTCCTACCTGGTCCTGTCACAACCTCTTGGGAATCTGATTCCTTTTAATTTCTTCAAGTCNAAAACAATGTGGAATAACCAATATGAAAACTAATAATTTTAATCAGCCTCTGAGGTGGTATGAACCATTGTATCTCTACATGATTGTCCTGTGAAAGTCACCACTGGAGCCATGTAAACTTAGTTGTGGCTATCCAGATCCCTTGGGGTTACAGTCATCCATTCCTATTGCCCTATCCTCCTCTTCTTNCTTCTCTTCTCTTCTCTTCTCTTCTCTTCTCTTCTCTTCTCTTCTCTTCTCTTCTCTTTTTTGCCTTGTCTTTGATGTTTTTTTTTTAATTGGTACCTACTACTTTCAGACACAGACTCACAACTGTGAAAAATTTTTTTGACCTGTTCTCATCATTTGTGGGGTTTTTCAGATCTGATGGAGGTTTTAAATTATTTGGTCTCCAGTTTGAGTATATTTAAATTATTTTTCACTCCTAGTGCTATATATTGATCCATTATCTCCAGGCAGAAATTTGGCTTGCTCAGTGCTTGAGTTCTCTGCAACCAGCCCTGTGTTCCAGGCACTTCTGCACATCCCTTTGCTCCACTCCAGATCCCTGCACAGTAAAGCCCCTGAAAGATACAGTTCCCAAAGCCACAGCAGAGAAACAAATTCCAGTTTTGGTTTACTAACCCAATTGAACTGTCCCTACAATACTTAGCCTGTCAGAGACCCAGAACTTTCATGTCATATTCTAATCAGTTAGATCTGCAGCTGAGATCCAGACCACAAATTTATTGCCAATGGCAACAACCATATCATGGCTTTAAATCAATGTGTGTGTCTGTGTGTCTGTGTGCGTGTATTATAACATCATTATTATTATTATTTTAAGGGAAAGAACTATGAAGCCAAAATCATCATGTCAAATTAGCAAGAGGGACTATACATTAAGTTCAAAGAACCCCTTTGCATTATCTGATTCTAACAGCACTAGTAACAGAGCCTAATCTAACCTGCCATTTCAAGAGCTTTAGGGAGAACAAATTACCATCAGCAGGGGAAAGACTTGGAATAGCATACAGCCTGTCCTCTCCTGACATCCTACTCAGCAAATTCCTCACAGATTTCCTCCTGATGTCAGTAAAACTAACATAAAGGTTATTTCATAAAATCTTGTGTGGATTCTAACTTGGGAAAACTGAAGGATCCATGCCCAGAACAGCAGTACAGACTCCAGTAAATAATCCTACCATTTGTCCTTTGTGCATAAAGCTAAACAAATGACTGAACCAGAGGGGGGCCTGAAGAGTTCCCATGTCGAGTAGCAATGCTGTGAGCACATATTGAAATGAGTAGCCAATAAATGTGAAAATCAAGGTGACTGATCACATAAAGTCTTCTTGTTTGACTGGAAACTTAGGAGAGGTTTCCAGTTTAATATGCAATATGATAAGGGGTAGGAAAAAAAAAGTAGAGTTAAATGCTAAAGTTGTTATAAATCATATGAGTTATTTCTTCAGGGAACACAATCCCTTCAGCAGATCAAGAATGCTGTGAGATATGGAGATGTGATCAGGACTGACAGCAGGAGGTCATTTGTTACCAGTGTTAGACTGGCAGTGTCCCCAGAATCAATTTTGGAACCCTGGTGAAACAACCGATAAGCAAAGTTTAGGGATTTGGATATTTGCATACTGAAATAATGTCATGCAAATGCTCAGAAACTTTTCTTTATTGCAACGCCATCAGAAATGCAGACGGATATCCAAAATGATAATACTAAGCACTCCTTTCCAGCACACAGTATTTCAGCCAAGATCCCTGCTATGTTCTGGCTACTTCACGCTGCTCTAATTAAAACTCAGTCATCCTTACAGCTGCTTTATATTCCTAGAGCACTGCACAACAGCTGGATCATGCCATTGATTTTGGCCCTTGAACTCCTTGGAAATTACTGTGTGAATATCAAAACCTTGGCCCTTTCTGTCACCATTTAAGCCTCTGTCACCTCCATCTCTGGCTTCAGCACATGACACCTTTGCATTTGGGTAATGTGTTGAAAAAGTATCAACATCATAAGGGAAGACAGAGTAAGTGTTAGCACTACTCTGATTTTGGCAGGCTTTCACACAAAGAAAGGCTGTTAGGGGCAGTGTCCCCGAGAGTGGCAGACTGTCTGCCACACTGTCAGGTAAGGCTTGCTGAAAAATAAATCTACAAGTTTAAAAGGAATTTTGAAAGAGGCCAAGTTTGATCCTTTGACAGTAAGCATATGCTAATTAGCCAGATGATACGAAACACCAGGTCAATTGGTTAAGCTGCTTTGCTGCTGTTCTAGTGAATTTTGAGAAAACATAACTTTGCATTTGTCATTTGTGGGCCTACATTGATTTATATTGAGCATAAGCACACTTGAAATGTGCATTCATAATTTCTCTGTTAACAGGTTGATAGGCCTATAGTCAGTCAACTGCTCAGTCTTCACCTGGCTTCATGAATTGTTAGCTCAGCTCCCAAAAGGACAGGTGGATCAAAGTGGCTGTCTTGAGACTGGGTGACACCCCACCTTTCATGAAATCTAACATACTCAGCTAAGTGCATCTGGTTGATTATGCGATGTTTCAGGTTGATGGTATGTCTCAACAAGTCATAAGTTAAATTTAACATTAATTGTGCAACACTAGATCTATAAGTTAAGTCAACTTACTACAGAGAAATCCCTAACGTGGCAGGTTACTAAGGGGAATATACTGTAATATAATAATCTGTTTTCCACTGAAAAACATATATAAGACAGTCTTCAAATATTTGTTCTTAAAACATGTAGGATGTCCTGGAGCCATGAAGCCATTCACTTTAATCCATAAAAAATAGGTTTTGTTTAGAGATGAAAGTGGCTGGAGGCTGTGACCCACAGGGACTCAGAAGGAAACACTTAGAAAATAGAGACAGATTGAATCCCAAGTGCTCTCTCCCGAGAGGAAGTGTGGTTGGAAAGTTTCAAACCCATTAAAGTTAAACAAATTGAAAAGCCCTATCTGAGAGGAAACATAGTACTATGTTTATTTTTCCATTATAAATCTGAAACCTAAAAGATTTCCTGAGGTTCTCAGGTATTGTTCATGCTTATAATGGAGATCTGTTTTTAGAAAGTGTAATTCATGTATTTAATTCAACTGTTTGATGAAAAACACACTGCATAAGCATTCAGGAAGTTAAAGGCCATTGTATACCTGTATCACATATTGTTTGGATAAGAGCAGACCTACAATGCAAGGAATCTCTTTGTGAAACTCTCTCACTCCAAAATATGGGGTCTAATTCTTTCCCTATTTATTCTGCTGGATGAATTCCACTGAATTAGTGAAGACATGAGTAACCAGTCATAATAAAAAGACAATCTTCATGCTGAGTGTGAAACTACAAAGTGCAAGGCTAACTGTGAGCAAGAGATTTATAATGCTGGCCTGAGTCTAGTATGTAGGCAAGCCATTGCAGACCCAGTGTAATTTAGCAAAGCTGTTTAGTAAATGTGTTTTAGGTTTTGCTCCATCACTAGTGAACTGCTGCTCTGAACTTCTTATCAGAAGAGTGTGTGATGTTATTGATATTGAGAAGCAACTGTTTGACTAATGAACAAATTGCAGACTAAATCTAGAGATTAATTTAAATGAGAGGAAATACCTGGAAGTAGTGGAATAGTTCTTCATTAGATTTATTGCTATAAAAATTTAACAGTACAGTAGGTCAAGTGACAGAGCTGAGGAATGTTTGCTGTCATGGTCTAAGACTCAGTGTAGGTGCTTAAGAAGACAGAAAGGTGAGCATTGAATAACCATGACCTGACATTCTGGAGAAACCCTCAGTCTTCTAGAAAGGGTGTTGATCTTGCCCATTTACCTGTTAGTGATTTCATACCCCTTTGTGCTCATTTTTCAAACTTCTTTTCAACTTTCCTCTATGGAACTTACTGTCTAATAATCTTGTGCAGTATTTGCCACATGACTTATTCTGCATTCCCCATTTTCCTTGGTTACCTGCAATAAAATTGTTGCTTATTCCAGTGAAACATCAGACTGACGTTTGTCATACATTGCCACTCCACTCTCATAGAGAACTTATAGTCCAAGAATATGCTTTTCAAAAATTTAATTGCATTTCTTTTTGTCAAGTATGCCACGCGTTAAAATAAGATATATTTGACAATCTTCTTTGTGCATGATCAAAATGTCAGCTGAAGAAAAGGAAACACTGGAACATGTTATTTGTCATTTTTCTGCATCACTTTTAAGTTCCATACATTTAAACTCATATCAGCATTTGGCTTGCTGAAAAAGATGGCTAACCTTACCTCAGGACTTTTTTTCTGCCACACACAGCGTTGTTGAAATGGTTGAGCTTTCTACCACAGTCTCTTGAGCACGACAGTATTTTTCAGTTTTTAGAAGATTGTTGTTCTTACCAAAGGCAGTATTTCCACTATGGCTTTTCTTTCTTTTTCTTGGTAAGTAATTTTGTTTATAAATGCATCTTTATGTTTGTTTCTTTCTAGGCAGGGATGAGATCCCGAAACCAAGGTGGAGAAAGCTCGTCTAACGGGCGCTTCTCCAGTTCCAAGCCTGTCATCAGCCATGCAGAGAATGAAAAACTTCAGGAGGATGCCAAGAAAAAGAACAAACCTCATCGGAAGGAAGATGAGGTCATGGTTTCAGCGACTGTCAAACGGCACTCAAAATCGCCTGGTCCCAGCGAGCGAAAGAACAAGAAGTCCATAGAGCTTTCTAAAGAAGACTTGATAAAACTACTCAGTATAATGGAAGGAGAATTGCAGGTAAATCAAATATCTTCAAAACCACATTTTCTATGTACCTGCCTGTTTTTAGGTTGTTCAAAGAGCACAGGGCTCAGCTGACAGGGACGTGCATATTTAAGGCAAAGGACCACAGGGAGAGAGCAGTGGTAGTTGGTGTTTAACAGTCATAGTTTTAAGTACTGCTTTATTTACCACTGCAGCTACCAAAGCAAAAATAAATTGCAAACACCTGTCAAAGAGACACCTGACAAACAAATGGGGGTCTGCAGGTGAGGCTGAAAACAACCATAGGGGAATCAGTGGTGGGTGGGAAGAAAGGAGGGGGGAAGACAAGTAAATATAGGGAATGTAATTACAATCGTTACTGAAAATATTCAAGAGGCAAATCTGCAAGTTAGGAATACTGAAAATGGACTTAAGGTGTCCCCTGGAACTTCTGCATACTTAGATATTACTGAGGGCTCAGACAAAACTCTGCCTGTCCTGTCTGATTTCTGGGGTCCAGTGCTTTGCACATTCTTTGTCTTTCATAGTTTTATTTCTTGGAGTAGTACTGGCTTGAAAGCTTTCTCAGTTGTCCTGGTTTGCATGTTAATTCAGCCCAGTAGTAAGTCCTTGATGGCAGCCAGCCTGATTTTTCACTTAACTTGTCCCCAAATGCCTGTCCAGTTTTGAGATTCCCTTTAATGCTAATAAATCATCAAATTCTCAGTAGTGTCAGCCTTCAGAGAATTTCATAATAAGATGTTGAAACATGGTATTCCAAAAAGTCTATATGAAGACTTGTGGCTTTTCAAAACTTATCCCCTTTTGTAGTAGGACTGCTTGTCAAATCCATATGTTCTTTTGGTTGCACTTTAGTGACCTTTTTCACTGAACCAATGGACAAGCAGAACACAGCCAGCAGAAAAAAGCTGTGTGAAGATATTTTGTCTTAATCCCTTTATTCTAGTTAACCATTACTAGCTTTTTACTAGGAAGGCTTTACTTTTCCCCTGAAACCTACATTCATCACATTATTATTTACATGTTGAGCTTGTACAACATCTTGTACTTGAACATCTTACCTGATTACAAGAAGCAATTGTTCTATTAATTTCTTTGGTACATGAATCACCATTACCACAACTCTGAGATACCATCTCACTAATTATCATTAAGTATCACTTTTTCTGCACATAATTCACCTCTAGTTTGTCAGAAACTCTTCTCAAGTTACAAGAAGTACGCATTCAAAATAAATAATTTTGTCAAAGACAAAGAATGGTCATTTTACAATGAAAAACTGCAGGACAAAAGAAAGGATGAAAATCTGTTGAATGCAATTTTGCAGAAGAGAAAAGAAATTATCATTACAGAAAAGCAACTGTTTTTATAGTGCTTCATTTTACTTTATTCAAAAACTTGTATTTATAATTTCCTTCAAGATGGAGCTAGTGTGCAGCTTCTGTGGTGAACAGAGCCAAACCTCAATAGAAATATATCACGCTCACATTGTTCAGAAAGATTTACCCTGAAGTCACCTTTGTGGTCTGGAAAGGGGAGGTGAAGAAATTCACTAATGTTTCCTGTGTTGCAATAAATGTGGTCTTTCTTGTTTGAGTGATTCTCCTGTTCTTCACCATTGTCTTTCACTTTGTGGGGTAGTTACACAACCTTTGAAGGACTGCCTATGTTCTCATTATCCTTATGGGGATGATGGGGATAGGTCCTGGACAATGCTTTTAGGGGTTTCCATACATACAGACCCCAAAGAGATGTCAGGCACTGCTAGAGCTTCCTGGCATGACAGGAGGGTATGGGGACAGCCACACTGGTAGCCCTAGAGTGCTTCTGTTCTTCTGCTCCTTGCAGCCAGGCAGGGAAGACAGTAATGATTTTTAATCCATAGGGGTTTTTAATTTCACTTCAAACCCCCCCCCCCCCCCCCATTTTAGTTATTTCCCTGGTACCTGTGTTGACCCATTTCTGAAGTGGGCAAGCTACAGCACTTTGGCTTGAGATGAGAGCCTGGCTTTAATGCTACAAATGAAGATGAGCCAAGGAAGACTCCAGCCAAAGTAAATACTCTGGTATTACCTCCTGGCTGTCACAGTGACCTAATGCACTGAGTCATTTCATGGCTTTTTATTTTCAGATCTGTTCAGACATCTCTGGTGGCTGGCTGGCATTTTGTTGGACTGACAAATCACACTGTGGGTTTACTTTGAAGCCATTTCAATACTGCCAAAGCAAACATTATCTAGGCATATGTAAGATGATTTCGTTTTGATAATAAAACCAGGCTGTACCTGTAGGGAGATGCATTATTTTCTGAATTAAAAAATGGGATAAAATACCATGACTATTTACTCAGCTATGAGCAGGGGGCATCTTATGCCCATACCACCCGGGTGGCACTGCCTTGGAACCCTCGAACAGTGAGCTAAGCCATAGGAGGTAACCTGGTCAGGACAACCATGGGGTTAGCAGGGTAATCTGGTGATGTATTCATATCCATCACGTGCTTAGTTCACTGTTCACTTCATCTGGCAACATAAACCCACATCACATTGCTCTTGGTATCAATATTGAGCACTTACTTCATGACTTGATGCCCCAGCTCTTCATTTTGAAGGCAAACGTGCCAGAAAACCATGGAGAGATGCCCTGGCAATGATGTTTGTGTCATCATTTTTAACTTGATTGGTTTTTAAAATGGTAACTTGCTTGTGCTTTAGCTTCTGCAACAAAGTTAGGCTCAGCTCTGCCTGTCTTCATGTTTCCTGGCTGGACCCTGTGCATTTACTAAATATAGAGAAGGAAAGCTTTTCTTAAACATCTGAGGTCACAGTAGCCTATGGAAGAAAAGGGAAGAAAAAAGGGAAGAAAAAGTGTACAGAAGCTGTGGTGATGAGCATGTGTCCCAATATACATGGCAGGAGAGCTCTTAAGTGCAGCCTCTCTGAGGGAGAGTGGGAAGAAAATGAACTGATGACAGGGATTTCTTTTAACAGCCTTAGAGCTCAGTGGAGTGTATTTTCTCTTGTGAGATCTAACTGCTCATATTAAAAAAGTAGTGGTTACATGGTCTTTAAACACATATGGAACATATAGTGGCAAAAAAATCCATGAAGGATTGCTTCCTATACCTGGGAATAAAAAAATCTAATTTTTAAATACTGCAAACCTGATTTAAAAAGAAAACTTCAAATACTGGTAGAATAAATTAGACCATGAAGGCATGGCATTAATTTTTCTGGTTGTTAGAGTGATTTCAGTCAAACCCACATGTGTATATTATTAATTACAGAGCAAGACAGGCAGTGTGGATCTTTACAATGATGATATAATCCTATCTGTGGTTCACAGATTTTTGTCCAATGGCCTATGTATTTGTCCTGGCAGGAATATATTCCCTTTCTGTATGGTTTCTAAGCAGCAGCCATTAATCTTCAGCAGTACCAACACTGATTTTTAACATTTCCTGACTGGGGCCCAAAAGGAAATGAGGAGCAGTATTCCTACATGTTTACGACACACTCTTTTATTGCATGTTTGGGAAAAAAACCCACAATAGTAAAAGTATATTTATAAAGACAGCATCCCACTACAAATCATTAGGTTTTTCAAGAAAAATTATTTCTCATTCATGTTCTGTGCCTATTGCTGGAGGACAATTTAAGCTTGGGAGACAGTTTCCTATATTTCACACCAATTTTAAAAGGACCAACTTCTCCACTCGAGGCCTTTGTTACAGCCCATGTTTCGCTGTGTTTCTCCAGTGCCAACATGGCATTCATCCCCTGCAGCTCAGCCTCCCATTCCTGTCAAGGACCCTTGCATGCATTAGGGCTGAGGGAAGAGTTTCCTGAGAGCCTGGCACTGTTGAGGTGCAGACCATGACATGTTAAGGTGTCAGCTGTACACTTCCTCTGTTGCAGACCTGAGGGTGCAGATGGGCAATATGTGAAATGTGATGTCTTGGGGAACAGTATGTGTAATATACAAGTGGTTGATATAGATTAATCACAAGATACAATTTCTGACAAGTCCTCAGACTTCCAAATGGTCTCATGTAACACTGGCTTTGGTTTGATATTTGAAGGGAAACACTGTGTGGCAGATATGCAGAGGTAAACAAACCTATTTATATAGCATCCCTTCTTCAAAGGGAGAGACCAAATGCCTCTACTGTCAAAGAAGCCCCTTCCTTATCAGTATTTATCCAAGACTGCATTCAATGGTTAATTTGAGTGCTCACACGAGGTGCCAATAGCTTGTTGAAGGACAGGTGTGGGAGGCTGGTTGCTGGTGGCTGAAGGTAGGGGAAGGAGCTCTCTCATCCAACAGAGCCAGCAGGAGCTCGCCTTCAGGTGAGCTGCAAGACTTTCTTCTCAACCTGGGTGGATCAGAGGAAGGTTAGCAGAGGACTCTGTGCTTTGTTCTCTCTGGTAAGGTCCTTATGAAACACAGATATCAGTGGCTGCACATCTTGCCATGAGGAAAATCCTCTATTAACAGAGTCAGTTAACTAACATGGGTATAGGTGACAAACTACCCATTGCATTTTAACACCTTTTAAAGGTATTTTAGTATTTTACTGTCTGTCTTTCTAACAGAAAACTATGCTTTGTAAATGTAAAGGAAAGGAAAGTTCTTTACTGTTTCCATCTTTCTGTTTCTACTTTCTTTCCCTTTTGTATGACTACATATTAAATAATACATTTTCTTCCATAATCACTCTGTTCTGTTCCTTTTCCTCAGATCTAAATTTCCCTATTCACTTTTCTTCCCTTCCTTATTTCTCTAGTTGGGACATTTTTTCTTATTCTACCTTTTTGTCCCTTCCCAACTCAGGCTTCCCTTGTTCTTATACTGCAGATGAACGGACTGACCTGTGAATTCTGAAGAGAAAATTGTCAAAGATCTACTGTATATCAAGTCCCAGCATCTAATTTTTTAGGCAAACACTCCATTTAACTATGTTGTTAGCTTATTAAACTGTGTTTTATGATTATGTGGATTGTTTACTTTGACTACTCCTATAGGAAAATAGTCCCAGAACTGAAAAGATTTAATTTTTAGCTAATTTCCCCTAGTGCCTTGTGCATTTGGGTTAATATTTGCCTTCCTCTTAAGACACGGCATTACTTGGCCTTCCCATCACTTGTCAGTCTGATATATATATGCCAGTCTAATATAAACAACAGAATTTGACCCTCTAGCTGTTGTTGTGATGTTTTTCTCTGTCTCTTTTTCCTCTTGCTGCAATGTGTAAACTTTCATGTAATGCCTCAAACTGCTTTTGTATTGACTTTTCCAAGCAGCTGTAACAACACCATGAGAGGCACCTAGTTGGTGTTTAGTTAAAAACACTGTACAAACTTCTATATTTTTCTCCAATGCCTCTTACATTAATATTAATAAATATGGATCTGCCTGAAAGCTCAAGCGAGGAATATGGGATACATAGGTGGGTAGAAACCAGATGTGTTTCTTGTGTGTGGCACTGAAATCAGAAGAGAAAGTTGGGGCAAGTTGCCTTGGCACCAGAGAAAGCAGTGAAGAGGAGGAGTTTTCAAATGGTCATTAGCAAAAGAGCACAGATGAGCCAAGGCAGAAGGAATAGGTAAAGCCAGAGAAAAGTGCATGTAGGTTATCTGTGAAGTCCTGTTGATTGACTTGAAATAGTTTAGGATTTATGAGCATACAGGTGAAATACAAATTCCCCAAGAGAAAAAATTTGGCATGTGCAGAGCTACAGGGAAAAAGAGATGATAGAGTTAATGTGAGGAGTGAGAGGTGACTTAAGGAGAATGGAATGAGGGGGAAGAGGCTGGGCAACAGGAGAAAAAGAGTGTAAGCAAAAGGGGAATACAACAGAGATAAATGGAGCCAAGCTAAAGACATGGAAAGTGGGAAAAAAGGCAAGAAAATGGAGGGAAAGATGGTATCCACAGTGTAGCAAAATAAGAGCCTAGAAACAAACCCTAAGAATGTCTGGCATATCATTACCAAGACTTAAAAAATTCTCTCCTCTCTGACTGACCCCTGGTTTGTTTGTTTTCCTGGTGAAGAATACTTTTGCAGGAAAAAAAAAAAAAAATAAAAAAAGTTTTCAGACCACAGATACTCTCTTCTATATTTATTGAATAATTTATAACCAGAGATTAATTTTGTCCAGAATAGTATGGTTGATTTTCTGTAGCTTACATTCACTGCTGTGCAAAGTGCAGAACATACCACAGGAGGTAAAGAAGAACTTGTCTAGCAAGTTCCAAAACATACATTTTAAAATAGAACCCATCTGTTTTGAGAGAGAAAAAAAAAAGGCAAGACAGTACACTGAAATATAGTTAAATTATGCTATTTAGGCAATTTCCAGCTCCCTATGAAATTAAGGGCAGAGGTACTATCAACCATAGTGATTATAGCCATCCATCTCTTTGGTACAAAAATTGCCTTAGAATAATACGCTTTTCAAAGTAATAATCCTCAATAAAATGTCACTGTTGCTGGACAGCTGTAAGCTGAAGATGTCTTTCACAAAGATGTTTTAACATCCTTCTCTATTAATGCCTGAGCTGTGTTTAACAGAGCTACATCTATTTTGTTAGTTAAGCTCAAAGGATCAGAAGAGAGAGGAATAATTGTAAGTGTCTCTGATCCGTTGAACATCTTATCTAGAGTGGAAGGAAGAGTATGAACAGCTTGGGGTTTTTTTGCCAAAAATTCTTGATCTTCTGTTCAAAACAGAATAGAATTGCCCACAACCAGCTTTTTAGGTTTTGGTCTTGTTCCAAACTGAGCCTCTCTTGCAAACCTTTAAAAATTAATTTTAAATAACTGATATAACTTGACTATTTATTTTTCTTTTTCTTTACACTTACTTAATAGTAAGTTTGTATCTTTTCTCATTTTTCTTGAGAGAAGGTTCACTCTGTGGGAGAGCACATGGCCTATCATTTTGCAATCAATGTTAAATGCATGAGCTCTCTGGCTTTAAAATATCTGGGATTCTTTGGAGAGCTTGCAACGAGCATATGTCTTATGTGTCATAATGCTGTCCAGTACTCTGAGTCACCACTTGTTAATTTAACGTTGCAGTGGTAGATGAATCTCTTTTTATTAACTTTACTGTCCCAGTTGTGTATTTATTAAGTTTTTGTATCTTGTTCCCTAGCTGAGCATCAGATAAGCTCTTGAGAGCAAAACAGATTATTTTTCATCCAAAACAAGCTTTAATAAATGCAAATATAAGTCTTTACATAATAATTGTTAGAACATGGCTGAGAAAGTGTCTTGTTTCTAGGGTTAAAGGCTCCACCTATTGGTTGACTAAAGTGAGAGAAATGTAATATTTTCACATGGAAAACTGCAGGTCCTACTGAACATCCTGTGTCTTGCTACACCTTACAAAACTGCTGCCTTGAGTGTTTCTGTGATGTCCAAAATAAAGTGAACTCTGACTTATTTCAGAAGGCTGTGCAGACATTTGGCACCCAAAATGATGCACTGCTGAGGGAGGCACTATGACGGGAAGTTCCTTCCTGAGACAGGAAGGGTTTGGATTTTCAAGTGATGTCTTTCTTATCCTGGAAATTATTGGTTTTCTTTGCAAAAAATTAGCATCAACTCATCCAGAGAAATCATCTCAGCCAGAAAAATGAGTGGCACTGAACTAACTCAAATGCATGGTAACTTCCAGACATTTGTCACCTTCAAGTTTAAACAAGTCAGAAACACAAATATTGATGTGGCTTCATAATGAAACCCCAATTCTCCAGTACTGGCTTGGGCAATCTCAGCAGTTCAGGTAAATCAGGGATTTGAAGGGTTCAGAGTAATTCCTGGAAATGCAGTGGGAGGATGGAGAGGGGAAACGGTGTCCAAGTGGGGCCTGGGAGGGTAAAGGGAAGAACAGACATTGGAGGGAATCAGGGAGATTCTGGAGACAGCTGGAGGCTGTGAGAGCATCGTGGGCATGGCTGGCAGCTCTCACTCTGCTCCTGCCCTTGCCCACCCTCTCTAGTTCCTTCACACTAAGAGTTTGGCCACTTTCCTCATTTCCTCTGACAACTCCTCCGTTCAAATAATCGGCTACGCTGGTGAGTGCTTGCTGTAATGCAGTCCTTCTGTTCTTGCCCACTCATCAGCCACCAGTAGCTTGGATGCACACTGTGCAGCACAGAGTACTCAAAAACATCTCGTTGAAGCCAACAAAATGCTTGGACTAGAGAAAGTTATGTATACAGTTTATTACACATGTACACACACTTGGGTCTGTTAGTGTCCCACATGCTCCTGTCTCCACAGAGGAGGCAGAAGAATTGCCTCTGACTTCATCATCCTGGTGGAGACAGCCCTGCTGGCTCCAGCTTGTCTTGCTCCATCCTGCTCCTTGTGTGCTCCTTCCTGACAGAAGGCAGCAAGATCACTGCGGAAAAAAAAGATGCCTGGGCTGATTTGTTCCTCTTGGAGACAGGGTACTCACACCAGCTGCTTCAAGTGCACCCCTGAAATTCAGGTCAGAGCACCTAAATTCAGATGCTTCTCTTCCTTATACTGCCAACATAGCACTTGTAAAGAGCAATTTAGATGAGTTACACATCTAATTTCCATTTCCTTTATGGAATGGAAATTGGAGCATGGTGAGGTTAATTTTATGTGTGAAACATAAGGAAGAGGTCCATGATCCATGGATCTCTTGTGTCTTGGTCTAGACTTGCTAATAGGGCCAGATGATAACAGAAGAAAGATGAAAATAAGTGCTTTTTCTGTTATTGCCCTTTTTTCCCTCCTAAAGAGCTGCTAACTGATCACAAAATAAGTTCTGGTTACAAAAGGAACATGGCAACTTGATGTCTAGTTGCATCATTCTATGGTTTCTGCTTGCTGCTGGGCTTCAGGCCATGTGAAAAATATCATGTTGGCTGAGACAAAAACTCTGTGCTAGGATACAGCAAACCCATTACAGTGGGTTTAGCCATTGTGAGGCATTGCTGGAGCATGTAGATCCTATCCCAACATGCAGAGTCATGCACATAACTTGACAGTGACCCCTCACCCCGGTGTCTCTGTGCTGGCTGGATCATGACACTGTAATTCTATATCCTGCAGAAACTGCCCCATGGCTTGATAACATCAAGCAAAGCACTCTTTCAGTGTGAAAAGACAAGACAGGGTATCCCAGACCATAATAATTCTGAAAACATCAAGCAGTGTGGAGTTAATACTTTTCAGGGCCTTGCCATGGGAATTTTGCTGGCTGTGGCCCAGACTACAGATAATTAATTATGTCAGTGAAAGGCTCTGGTGGCCTGTTTTCTTCAGAAAGAAGTGACATCATCCATGGAGCGCTCTGGCAATAAAGCAGAACAAAGCTGTGTGGGCAGGAAATAACAGACAGATGTCTTCTAGTGCTCATTTGATCTGTTTCAAAGCTTGCTGGAAGAAGAAATACATTGCTCAGTGCTGCTTCCCCTCAGCTCTGCAATCTTTAGCAGGGACTTTTTCAAACATAAGAGGCCAAATTAATTTCTGATGCAACTCTTCTGGAGCCACTTCAGAATATTTATGCAGTGGCTGAGCTGGTCTATCATGTGCCTCTTCTCCAGTATTGATTTTAGAAGAGCTTTCTGGGTTATCACTGAAAGATGGCACACAATGAAATTAAATAGAGTGTAGAGCTCCAAAGGCTTCACACAAGGCCAGAAAGTTCTGCACGGTGTGGAGAAGACAGCACAGGTCTGTTTAATATCCTCAGGGTCATGAGGGGTCATTTGTGTTTCTGGATATATATTTCACTTTGTACAAAATCAACAACCAACAATGGTCACTTTTCATCTCTGAAGTAATCTCTTTACTTCCAGAGTACATTGTGTACCTAGAATTGAATACAGAAAAATTAAAAGAAATTCATGCAAGTGAAATCCACAGTTTCAAGTATTAGGAAAATAGGCCAAGATAAAAGGTGAGAAAAAAAACTTTGCTGTACATAAAATCTTCCTTGCAAGAAAAGCTATGTATTCATGTTGCTGGTGCAGCCTTACTTTGACTTCAGTGTGCAGTTTTGGTGCCACAATATAAGAAAGATAGAAAACTATTAGAGCATGTCCAGAAGACAGCTATGAAGATGGTGAAGGGTTTAGAGGGGAAACCATAGAGCACCTGGGGCCCATTGGTTTGTTTGGTCTGGAGGAGACTGAGGGGAGATCTCATCACAGTCTACAACTCCTCATGAAGGGAAGAAGAGGGGCAGGCACTGATCTCTTCTCTGTGGTGACCAGTGACAGGACCCAAGGGAATGGCCTGAATTGTGTCAGGGGAGGTTTAAGTTGGATATTGGGAAAAGGTTTTCTTACCCAGAGGGTGGCTGGGCACTGGAACAGGCTCCCCAGGGAAGTGGGCCCAGCACCAGCCTGACAGAGTGTTGTGGTTTAAAGGACAACACCTTTTTTTTTCTTTCTCCTTCCTGGGGGGGGTTCTTTGTTTTTCTACTTCCGCCGGGGCACAGTTTCCAGCAGAGGTGAGGAGCCCACGGATTGGCTAATTTTAAGATGGGCACTTCGTGTGGCCACTTGAACATTAGGGGCGTCTTTGCGAAGCTTACATTTTTAAGAGTGGCAAGTTTGAAGCTCTCTTCGACTTCCGT
>VZTR01000999.1:88173-142279 GCA_013400775.1 Chaetops frenatus | reverse complement strand
TCCACGAGAGACTTGTGTGTCTTGTGGGAAAATCTCCATGGTGAGACAAGAGAGACTCTTCTTCCAATTGGACTGATGAAAGCCTATTTCAAGAGTGGTAAATTGACCAGGGTTTTTCTAAGTTTGTTTCTCTGTGTTGTTGATGAGAAAGATGGTGGTAAAGGAAGATAAAGGGGGGGTTGGGGGAAGAAGAAACCACCTGGGGGTTGATTTTGATTTTGTTGTTTTTTGTTAATAAACTATTTTTATCTTTGAAGTTTAGGCCTGTTTTGCATTTCTCTTAATCCTTATTCTCATGAAACCACTACACTGCACTCTCGCCTGGTGTGAGCAGGCGAGCAGGTGAATGTGAAACCGCTACACAGAGTTCAAGCAGTGTTTGGACAAAGCTCTTGGGCACATGGTGTGACTCTTGGGGGTGTCCTGTGCAGGGCCAGGAGCTGGACTTGATGATCCCTATGGGTCTCTTCCAACTCAAGACTTCTATGATTCTATGATTTTATGTAATTAGCCAGCATTTTTCATGGCTGGCTTCACATCACTGAGTGAGTGATACAAACACAGCTATTTCAGATATCTGGTATAGGAGAGAAAAATTTTTTTTGACATTTTAGCAAAAAGGAGTTTTGTAAGATGCAATATGGGGTAGAGAATGTAACTTCTCTGTTTTGAAACATGCTTTTTACAGTAAGTACAACTGTTCTGGAAGGCAAATTGCTACCCAGTCACTGTAGCAGTAAAAAGGGCTAGAGTGAGCAATCAGGCCTTTAACAAAAAGTGTCATTCCAGCAGTCAGGAGTAGTTTTTATTATGTTCTGTATACATATTTATAGTATTATGAGACAAAATTAAGAAAGTACACTTTCCTTTTAATTACTTTTGCTTCCTCCTAAGATAAGATGACAAGTTACTGGTCTTAAACAGGGACTAGTGGATTAGAGTTAGGAAGGTTTTTCAGATACAAGCGTTTGAGTACACCTGCCCAGAGATGCTTTCTTTCATTAAAGTCGACTAACCAAGCTAGTGATATACACTTTCTGAGGTCTCTAATGGAACTTTTCAGAAATAAGGCTATTTCTACTCTGATGGCAACACATCATGTCCTGGATGGCACAGAAAGCAGTGTGAGAACATTCTCCTAATCTCCCTCAGGATGCCTTGAGCGTGATGTTTATTAACTCTAGGTGAAGTATTTGTAAAGCCTACTGGCATTTAGGAAATCAGTCACTGGTAAGACCCCAACATTACATGGATAACCTGTGACCTTATTTAGTTTTGGATGCTGAACAGAGCAGCTGCTGTGCTATAAATAACCTGAACTGTGTGCAATGCAAGGAACAACAACACAAGTAGAAGTAAAGATTCCTCTCTGTGGTTTCATAGTTATTTCTTGTCAGTAACCACTTGCAAGAAAAAAACAACTTCATAAATATTAAACACCTGCGACTTAGTGCACTTTCTTGTGTAGGTATAATGAAGTGTCTTCATAACCAGAAAAGAAATATTCAGAAGCTGGAAATATCAGATTGCCCAAACACTACATAATTGCGTTTCTTGTAAATGCTCTTCCTGCTGCTGAGTTTTCAAAACTCCTTTTATCTAATTAAGAGGATTTTTGTCCTTATACTGAAATGCTGAGATTTCTCTAAAGTAGTCAGGTGTAAAGTAGTTAGATGCCTCCAAACGTGGAGCCATGAAGGTACTAGGTATTCGTAACTGATTTTGAGAGAGACAAACTATGAATTTGCAGGAAGACTACTTATTAAAACAAATCAGGAGGAGAGTTTAGGACATGTACTGCAAAATGATCTTGAGTTGGGTTTTACTATGAGCTGACAGTGATTACTTCAACTCCATTCAGCCCATCTTGAATACAACTGAATTTTTTCCCCGTTTTACTAGATGCCTTATATGAAACGAGTTTGATCAGTTCAGTCCCATTTCCCAGGTGACAAATGGCCTGTGGCAAAAATTGCCCATTTAGTGGGTGCTGAGTTTTGTCAGCAGGCTCATGGGAGAGGCCAAAGACTGTGGGAATGGGGAGAGAGGGCTGTAGTAAATTGGCAGGGCAGGGCATGAGGAGGAAGCATGTCTGAACACCCAGCTTGTGTAACAGTCTTTCCATTGACCAAGAATCTGGTTGCTAGGCTGCCGGACTCCTTTTACAAGCAGCAGAGTCATGCTATTGTTTCTTAAATGGTTTCAATTTTATGCAGGAACCTCTTTACATCCTTTCTATATCTTTTAAATATTTTACTAGGCACGTAGTAAAGTGAGGTTTGGAACACGGCCCCCTGTTCCGCTCAAGGCGGTGAGCAAAAGAAAGTCCTTCTACTTTTATTCTGCCAAAAAGTGTTTCAGGGTAGCCCTGTGAGGAGTGGGCTCACGTCAGCCTCCTGTCTGGGCAAGTAGCATGCACTCATGGGAGAAGGGGAGCATTGTCTTGGATTTCCCAGGTAGAAAGGCAGACCCCATCTCTGTGGTAAGTGCACTCATGAAAGGGGACTAGAGGAGAGGGAAAGGAGAGCAGGCAAAACTTTGAGGGACAGCATTGCTCCACAGCACCTCAGCCCCTCCTTGGGTGTACTCAAGAAATGAGGTCATCAGCCTTTAGAGTTTGGCATCTTCAGTAAGCATGAAACAAGGCTTAGGTCAATTTTGCAGTTCCTCTATCAGCAGGAGCAACTGAAGGAGCTAAATTAGTACATCTTCAACCTGTCTTTATTTGCTCCTACTGCTTAGAGAATCAGGCACCATTAATGGAAAAGCCTCTATTGTCAAGAACTCACAATCTGAACAGTATAGATAGAAAGTTAGCTTGGAGTTTTCTGTAGGACAACTGAAGTTATGAAAAACCAATAGAAGTAAATTTTTTAAATTCCATATTTTGACTTTAAAGAGCTTCTCTGACTAATTGCAGTCTTCTGGACTTTTGCAAGTAAGTTCCATTGTGTTACAAGCTGTTGCAATATGCAGTCTTCTCAAGCCTGGATGCTCTTTCTCATCACAGCACCAAGAAAACAAAACAAAAAGAGGACTTGAGAGACATTTTTCCCATGCCAAACATCATATTCCTTCTACCAAAACAGCTAAAATCTGTTCTCTGAGATTTTTATGCAAGTTTATTTGCAGTTTGAAATATCTTCCTTGTGTTTGTCTCCTAGCTTACTATTAATGCAAAACAGCATTGTGCTTTGGGACAAGGGAAGTACCAGCAGTAGATGTCCATCAGTAGAAACAGCTTGTCCCCTCCTCTTGGCTAGGGACCCCACTTTGAGCCTCTCATGCCTCTTCACATGTATGAATTTTGAAGTAGCCCCTATCATTCCTCTGCAGGATTATTCTGTTTTCTTGTTTTCTGAAAATGGTCTGTTTCATGCAGATCACTATACATTGGAAGAAAAGATCTCTTCTAGTTGTTTCAGGAGAAAAGTAGTCATTTGGAGAAACATTGAAATCACGAGATACACAGGCATGCTCTTACAGCTCCTTCCCTCTACATTATCCTGAGGAGTTTCAGAGAGAATAACTGGAATTTGCAAACCCTGAGGCTGATGGAAGGTTAGGACATTGCCTGGATATCTCTCTGACCTGGGTTGGCTGCCCTTCAGAATCTCCCTTTGATGGAGCTTGTTTCTGACCAAATAAAAGCAAATTTGTCTCCAGTTTATTATTAGCACTAGGTTCCCTTTTTGGTCCAATGCTTCCTAGCAACCTGTGTGTCTGTTTGTCAGTTTGTTTATCACAAACTGTTATCACAACAGAAACAAAGTACTTGGTGAATTAACCAATGCCCTCAAAAAGATAACGACAGGAGAAATGGCTGAGCCCAGAAAAGGCAGAAGGCACTTTGCCACATTAACATCACCCAAACCCAGAGGGCCAGCAGAGTGTGGGCTACCCAAGAAGGTGCAGGGTACAGGAGAGGGCAGCTGAATGTGCTCTCGGGGATGGTGCCACCCAGCCTGATTCTGGGCTAGATACCCTCCCCATGGGCTGCAGCAAGGGGTGTTCAGTGCTGAGAGTCCTACCCTGCTCCTTTGGAGCTAGGTGTGTCACTGCTTCCCTTTAAAGATGAAGCAATGAATAGGGATTTTTTCTTCAAAGCTCTGAACTGAGCTTGGGCATCTATTTTCCTTCTTAGGGTGTCAGTTTCTCCATTTAGCATCAACCACTCCCCTGGCTTCACTCCCTCTGACTTGACTCCATATGGCTTTTGAGGGACCCAAACCTGCAGCATCCAGAATCCTTTCCTAGGAGGGACATTCTTAGCTGTTTCAGGGACTCTTATTCCTACTCCATTATGCTAAAGGTGCTCCATTTTAATTGTGAGTGATGACAGACTAATGAGGCCTGAAGGAAAGTTGGGCAGTGCATAACTGAACAGAGGCTGGGGCACTTGCTGGGCAGAGCAGCTGCCTCCACCAGCTATTTCTGTATCAAATAACCATTGCAGGGACTGGAGTCCAGCTTTTTGCTCTGACTAATCACAGTGTTAAATCACCAATCCTGAGCTGCCTCTGTCTGCTCTGCCCAGCCCTGCCAGTGCTTAATTGTGCCATCCAAGGCCCAACAGCTTCAACGTGAGAGAATGAACTGATCCTCCTCCCTTAGGGTCTGAGGTGTGTCTGTCCCTGCAGAATGAGCCGTGTGGGGCCTGAAGCTTTGTGTGCTCAGAATCAAAACTAAAAGACGTTTCAACAGGATTGGCTGTGTCCCATGGTGCAGAGGGCAGAAAGGAGCTGCTCTCTCATCCCTCTGAGTTCCTGCTCCCTTTGCACAGTGCTCTCCCAGAGCATGCCTGTGGCACTGTACCCCTGCTGCGGGGCACACAGTGGGATACCAAACTAGTTCATCGGGACAGGATGAAGGTCTGGGCTCAAAACTGCCTCTTCCTAAAAGGGCTTAAGACAACACATCATAAAATCTGGATATTTAGAAATCCCTCCATACTCCCATGCTATGCTGTTGGACTTTTAAAAGGCTTTTTCTTCAATAAAGAAGCATTGGCCTCATGGTGATGAAGACGCTGAGACATCTGTTATTTCTATAGGGATAGAGAAAAGTAATACATTTTCAAACCCATCTAGAGCTTTCCTAAATAAAATTTTTCCTGTACTGAGAGTGTCACTGTCTCAGGATGTGATGTAGTGAGGTGTACATGCTCTTCTGCTTTTCTTTGGGACTAACTCACATAATTCACTTAGTTGAAACATCCATGAGTGATGAACCTTTCCCACTCTCACTTTGAAATAACATAAACACCACTCCAACCTGCATTTTGTACCTTGCAGACACCTGCAAAGATTTTACTTAAGGTTACAAAATGTTATACAATGTAATTGGGCTTGTTCTTAATTAGATGTAATGATCTTTGCCTCAAGTTCATTATTTATTTTTCATGTTAGGTTGTTTTAAATGAAAAAAAAAAAAATTAAGGGTCTTAGCCATTGCCCAAAATTATCTTCTTGCTCATTTTAAAGGCAGGTGGTTTTGTCAAGCTGTGGTGCCTCTATGGTTCTGGGTAAAGATTTAAGATTTGTTACGGGGATGAATTGAAGGCTGCTATGAACAGCATGGAAAAGCGTGAAGAGTTGGTCAGTTCATAAATCTTAAAACAGTCCTTGCTTACATAGGGGCAGGATTTGTAAAGGATTTTTTCCTAAAATGTCTGAGCCTTTCCTTAGCCCTTAATTTACTGCCCAAGCTCACATGGGTTGTCAGAAAGGCAGGCAAGAGAAAAATGCCGTACTTTTCTGCTCCCCCATCCATTTGCACTTGTGGGAAAGATGTTCTCTAGGGAAATCCAGGAGCTCCCTTTTGCCCACAAAAAACCTGTAGGTTTTACACCCTGGACCATGGCCTCATAAAAATGCCTTGAAAGACAAGCAGGTGCCCTGTCCCCATTTTACAGATGGCTTAACAGGTGTTGGCAAGTACCATTAGAAACAGAGCCCTGGCTTAAGTGTTTGTCCACAGCATAGCCCTAAAGTGCTCCTTATCCATAGCCAGGTGGCCTTGCAGAGCTGTCCCATCATGCCCAGATGTTTGCTCATGCTGCCTCAGACTGAGGGCTTCCACCTGGGGCAGGGAGCCCCAGGCTGCCCTGGGCCACAGGTGCACCCCTGCTCCCAGCCCCGGCTCCAGCAGCACAACCATCCTCCACTGCTGGGAGGATTTGCTCAGACTTTCCACGTCTCACACCACTTACGCTCGTTAGCTGGGGGCTGCAACATGTCTAGGGTTTTTTTTTTTTTTAAGAAAAAAACCTGGAAAAATTTATTTTAAAATTACTTAAAAAGAGTATTTAGTCGCAAATTCAGGTAGGGAGTGACTCGGAAACAGCTGTCTGAGAAATATTAGTTCAGCTCACAAGTGCTGCTTGTGCTACTCATTTCCTTATCCCTTCAGGGAACAGCATGGGCAACAACTAAGATCCTGTATATGAAGACTAATGGTGTTCCTTGGCTATAGTTGCAACTCAGATAAAAATTAATATAATGCAAATGTAATGTCATGCGGGAACAGAATAATTAATCCCTTAAAGTACAATATTCCTATAGGACAGATCACGTTCAATCTGATATCTCCCAAAATTTTTATATTTGCAATGACATCCTGTCATATTTCTAATTTATTTTATTTTTGTGTGTGCAGTCTGTACATATGAAATACCCCTATTTTCCCTGTGTTCCCTGTTGATTAACAGGTTGACTCATGGTAGTGATTTGCAATATTACAGGCAAGGGAGGATGTAATCCACATGCTGAAGACAGAGAAAACCAAGCCTGAAGTTTTAGAAGCTCACTATGGGTCTGCAACTCCAGAGAATGTGCTTCGAGTGCTACACAGGGATGCCATCCTTGCCCAAGAAAAGTCTATAGGGGAGGACGTCTATGAGAAACCAATTTCAGAGGTAACAACTTCTTGACTGACTACATTATGTCTGTGCAGGGGGAAGCCTAACCACAAGTGAGACTCCATATAGTTTGGATGTGTGCAAAGCATGCAAGAGGACAACACAGAATTTGTACACTGAAAACATGATCTTGTTCACCTATATGCAGAATAATTTGTCAGCGAAGTCACTGGATGTGAACACAAACCATAAAGAGGTTGTATGCTTCCTGGGGCTGGTGCTGTTAAGCAAGACCAAAATCTTTGGGCATTAAATTTCTGGTTTTTAAATTCCTTTCAATTATAGGCTTCAACTTCTACTGCTCACAGCACTGGTAACTACTCTTTGATTTTCTTGGCATACTAGAATACTGTCATGAGAGTAGTTAAGAAAAGAACACCTTTGGAGATTGACTTTGACCATATTTATAGGATCATAAATCCATATTCACTTTATGTCACTTAAACTCTTGGACTGCAAAGTCAGTTCAGCCCCTAAAGGAGACTTAAAGGACTCCTCACTTTAAAATTAAAGCAATAAATGAATGTCAAGTAGACCTGAGAATTAGGGTAGACCTGAGAATGTCTGAGGCCAGGGTGAATGCCAAAATAAATAGCCATTGCTCCTGTTCATAGTTTCATAACAGTCCAGGTCATGGGGAAGGAGCATGCAACTACATACAATATACCATACTGTAGAGCCTGTCCAAATCTTCATAGTTCATCCAATTAGAACATTTAATTTCTTCACCAGGAGTTGTGTCTACCATGGGATATCTTTGTACTGTGTATTGCCATTGAAGCATCTCCCGGAACCTTTGGGATGAGAGTAAATAAGGAAATCAAACCTTAGTATGTGGGAGCACACATAAAATACTGTCAAGCAAGATTAAAAGAGCTAAGCAAGGACTTTTTCCAAAGAAGCTGATAGCTTGTCAGGGACTTAAGTGTAAAGCTTTTATGATGTACAGATTCAAAAGGCTTATGGTGAAATAAAAGAGAAAAATTAAGTGCAAAAGTTTTACTCTCAAAAGCTGAACCCAACCTGGCTCTTTTATAAAATGGAATGACCATTTCACTTTGACTGCTGTGGTCAGCTTTTGGAGAGCAAATTGCCATGGTCCTCCTGCTCTCTTATTTCCATCAGTTTGCTGAGATACCCTGTGAAACAACAGCAGCGCAGGGCAGCTGGGGCTGAGGAAGATGAGATTCTCACAGGGTAAGGGCTTGAGGTGGGAAGAGCAGGCTCTGCCAGCCACGGTGCCAGGGGCAGGCAGCCAGACAAGTACCAAGGCTGAGGGCTGCTTTGGCAGGGAGGAGGCTGGAGTTTGTCATTTGCACCCAGCGAAAGGGAAACAGCAAAAGAGAAACAGCAAAAGGAGCAGCATGAATAGCTGTGGTGGACTTAGAGTGCCCTGGCAACTTTTTAGACACACTTCCCTGGTTTTAATGTTTTTTTGAATAATAATTGGCATATTAAATTAATAAAAACATGCAGAAGTCAAAAAGGTAAAGGGTTGAGAATAAATAAAGAGAGTCTCTGTCAAAAAACAGGCTGAGGGGAGACCCCTAAGGCTTATAATTAATTGTATTTGGTAATGTAAAACTGAATCTGGACTGAATATAAATAATTTGAGTCTTTTATCTCAGCAGACTTACAGCTGTGTTAAAGATGCATAACTCAAATTTCAGTCTTCAGATTACACTTTATGCTCCACATGCAAGTGTCTAGTCTCTGTACAGGTGTGTGAACTGAGGCTCCTGGGCTCTGAGGTCTGAGCTACAGCTTCTTCCCTGTGAAATGAAGAAAGTGTGCACAGCACCTCACCACAGGGAGAATGCAGCACTGCAACAATATTATTTGTTACCCTAAAGCTAAGTGAGGTTTTGTCCTTTGTGTATCTGAAGACTGTGCAAGTGTTTATTGCTAATATGTCATCCAAATAAATCATTACTTTCACGGGGCAGTTATTCTTATTTCTAGTCACTGCTTTATGTAAAACCCAAGACACAAAATTACGGGACTTGCACTTACCAAACACAACATTGTTGGTTAATAAATCAGATGAAGTAAGCAAGGAGACCTTTAAAACAGCCTGTTCTCCTTTCCTACAATCCAGCTGGACAGACTTGAAGAAAAGCAGAAAGAGACGTATCGGCGCATGCTGGAACAGCTCCTGTTGGCAGAAAAGTGCCATCGCCGCACAGTTTACGAGCTAGAGAATGAGAAACATAAACACACAGATTACATGAACAAGAGCGATGACTTTACCAATCTCTTGGAACAGGAGCGGGAGAGGTGAGTGCAAAGGCTACCCCCCAGTGTTCCAGTGCTCGTCCCTTCAGCAGTGACATGGCCTGGTGTTTTCTGTGTTTAAATGACACTAAACTTCCGCGTAAAACATCTGCAAATGTTGGTCCACTCACGCCGTCTGTAAGTACGTCACTGTGCAAGTCTGGAGCTGGAAGAATACCACTGAATGTCCTCTAGTGTGAGCTTGAATCAAGAAACAAATTTGTTTTGAATTAGTCGTGCCCATTTTGGGTTCACCTCCAGATAGCTTTTGATCGGATGTTATTTACCTTGGCGAAGTTTGGGACTGGCTTGCTTAGTTAAGCGCTAAGTTTTGTGAAGGACAGAGCACTGTTGTCACAGCAGGAGGGCAGGGTAAGGAAAACCACAACATATATTAGGATACTGGCACACAAGTGGTGGGACTCTGCCATGCCCTGCAAAGTCACAAACCATTTGCATTCCTTTTCATATTTTTGAAGACATATGCCTCAGGCAAGTTATCTTTCCCCTGGAAGAAAATATTATAATGCATTACAAAATGTGCCCAGCCTGTGGGGGACTATCTACAGTTTTTATCTCACATTCTCATACCCCCCCCCTTTTTTTTTTTTTTTTTTTGAGTGTTTATTCTCTGTATCTCTAAGAAAAGATGACCTACTTTAGCTGAAGACTGAGCACTCAGTAACTGCTTCAGTTTTTCAATATGAAATTGTTGTGCTTATACCAAACTGCTTAAAATCGATCCGTGTTGTGCCTTTTTTTTTTTTTTAAAGGCTCTAAGAAAAATACTTAAGGCAAGTTCAAAGAAGAAATGCTTTTGAGGAAGCCACAGGCTTGTGTCAGACATTTGCAAAAAGCCAGGAGCAAAACTGTTTAGTGTATTTCCTGAACTCACTTCAGGGCCAGCTTTGAATAGGTGGCACATGAGCTACAGTGACCATATTTCCTGGTTTAATAGGTTTTGGTTTTTTTCTGTCTTTACTTTCCTGGGTTGATTGGCAAACTTTAAAGAACAAAAATGCCCCTGCATCTTAGCAAATTGATTCTCACAGTAGAAGATGAAAAATGTAAAAAAAAAAAAAAAAAAGTTTTAAGAAATAAAAAATGTTATATTTTCAAGTAAGGAGCAACTTCACATCTGATTCTCCTACAGGACATATTGTCTCTATGCTGAATTTCCCTGTGTGTGTGGACATGCAGCCACTAAAATGCTACAAAAGTGGTATTAAAATACCATTTACATTTGTCTTTACATTTTTATATTCACACTAATTTGACAATGTTGCCTTCTTATTATTCCCTCTCAATTTGTGAAGGCCACTAAATAGTCTACTATTATGACCTGGGTTGAATTTACTTCCTTTAATGAAGTGATTAAAGAGCTTTTTGTTTTACCATGGCTAAGATATCATGTCCCATATCTGTGGGCATTTTCTCTTACCCTTCCTGCTCTCTCAAACTTCTCTTCAAACTTTCTACATTCTACAATTTTTGGGAAAACAGCAATAAGAAAAGGAAAATTTGAATTTGAATTTCTCTTGAAAGCAAATCTTTAAGAGAAATAAATCCACTGGCTTTAGTCACCAGTGCCTCTGTACTGGTGGCTGCAGGGGAATAATTGCAGTGCTGAAGCCCTTTTGATTTCTGTTGAGTAACACCATAAATCTGATGTTTGCTATTTAATCCACTTTGTTTGTCTATGACACTAATTTCTTTCACGTTAGTGGTGACCAAGCAGAGAGAACGTGGCATGTAGTAGCTAAACACAGAAAACCAAGATGCATGTACCTCCCTCTTAAGGGTCCTCCTCTCATATCACTTGCAGAGCAGATTAGCAAAATCAGGATGGGCTGGAAGCCACTCATTAGCATAAATTCTTAAACAATCTCAATTTCCTACCTTTGTTTTCTGAGTGTACATGAAACTGAGGCTGAACCCACATCTTTGTAGGTAATAAAAACTAGTAGTATCGTTTGAGGGCTGTATTCACAAAGAAAGAGTGGGTGATAGGATGACTTCTCAGGAAAGCCCCGAAGTGGCAACAGGTTTTGTCAAAAAGAAAGAGTTTGAAGAGGAAAAATGAAGTTGTGACAGATTAAAGCATGCAAGAAACTCATACTCAATCTGCATATTGGGACAGAGAACTGACCTGCCCAAAGGCATTTTTTAAGGTCCTGCATAGACATTTTTGTTTTATAAGTACCACTCTACATATAATTCATTTTACTGTGGTGCTTTGAGGGTTATTTTATTAAGAGCTGAACAGACTTGTAGTCTCCAAGAAAAGGAGAAGGGACACAGAGTTGAACTTTGCCCGTCAGCCACTCTGCTGCGCTTGCAGTTATAATGTTAATGAGACAGGGTGAGCCAGAGGAAGAACAGTGCTGCAGGATGGCCATCTCACAGCAGTCTGCTACAATGAGAGAAGTAATAACTTCTGTGCTGCATCTAAGTAATTTCAGTAATTTCTTTCCTCACAGGCTTTTATCAATCTTTCCTAATAAGCATTGTTGTCTACATCAGCTTTCGCAGGCCACATCTGCTTTTGCTGTCTTGTCAAAGTTTGAACAAAGCAAAAAGGGAATTCTTTAAACAGCAGAAATATGCCTCAGTTCTAATGTATGTCTAACACTCTTAATGTGTTTACTTTGGAATATTTTTTTATGTGCACTTTCATATATTATCTCTAATCCATCTACAACAACATGATATGAAAGCAAACAGTTCCTGTGAGTGACTAGTTATTAGGTCAGCCTCACACAGGAAGGAAGTAACAGGAAAACATGAATTTTTCAAGAATAATGATGCATGAAAAGTATAGAAAAGAGAAAATTGTGCCCTGGAATATTCAAAACGTAGACAGCTGGGGGCGGGAGGGTAAATGGTGAAGGCTGAAGGGTCTCACTGTTGGTGTTGGATTTGCATGAGCAAGTGCAACTGACCTGAAGAAAGATTGTGGAAAAAGTTGGTGTGTTACAGGAAAAGAGTAGTGATGACCATTTGCCAGGTGGAGATGAAAAAAATTTGTTACTTTTAGTGGAAGGTTTTTCTACAGACATGGTGGCTGAAGTGTTTTACAAATTTTTCTGTAGTATGCTATAATGGTATTGAATGACATTTGAATGTTATGGACAGTGTTTTCTATTTTTTTATGCAAACAAACTTCCCTTTTCAATGCTTGCCCACCTCAGCCTCTGTTCCTCTAACATCAGGCTGTCCTGGGGCATCTCTGATTTTGGGGAATGCAAAAGAAGACATCTTCCTGGAGCCTCCTGAGGAAGCTGAGGTACCTGGGGAAGAGCTGAAGGCCCCAAGGGCCCCTCAGAGACTTGGATGATAGATGGTGGTGTGAGGAGTCTCTGGTCTGAGAGGTGCGGAATGAAGGGTTTGGTCAGAACTGCATTGACACTGTGGCTTGCAGAGGGCACTTGGAGAGCAGCAACCAGGCATCAGCAGCCCCAGGGATAAAATTAGTCTTCCCAGCACAGGCACCCTCATGAACCTCAGTCGTGCTTTGGGGAGGGAGCTGGTGGTGTGACTTTGGGCTGAGCTGGGCACAGCTAAACCAGCTATTGGTACTTCACTACCCAAAAAGTCTTTTGTAAAGCAGGCTTAACATGAAATGGTACTTGGCTGTTCTCTGTACTGCCTAGTCCCAGCCCTCTTGCCTTCCCTTTTAGGGAACTGGAGGCAGGGGAATCTTGTTTGTCAAACATAAACTTTTTCATTTGATCAGCAGGTTTTTTTGTTTTTGTTTTTGTTTTTGTTTTTGTTTTTGTTTTTGTTTTCTGGTGGAAAAGGGTAATTTTGTAATTTAAGCCACTTTGTAATGTCAGCCACTTCTTTGATGTTTAGATCAACCTAGGAGATGAGGTTTAAAATGCTGACATTTTTAGAGGTGCTGATCTCTGCAAAATTTTTCTTGTGCCCTTCTTTTAATCCTGTTGGTTGACAGCACATTTTGCTGCTATTAAAAGAACTGGAAAGCTCCCATTGATTTTAATGGTTCAGAAAGAGGCTTGAGGTGAGGACCACTGAGCCAGTCCTGCCATCCAGGACAGATAGAAGAAACAGTCTGAAAACCTGTGGGGGGAGGAGGGAATTTCTTTTGTATGCGTGAGATGTGGGTGCCGAATAGAGGTAGTGATGTGGCAGAAAGGCTTTGTTGGAGCTTTGTTGTGGGGGATTCGCGTGACTGCTTTGTGGGTAATTCGATAATTTCCAGCATGATCCCTGAGACTGCTGAGACTCTGTCACCCCACCACACAATGATCAGCAAATATACACCCAGTATCTCAGTGTTGTCTGTGCTAAAGGATAGAAATTATGTTTTATTGTAAGACTTTCCTGAAGTGATGAGGATTTAATATTGGTTCTTGCTTTCCTCAGTGCTTCAAATTATTCTTTACAACCACTACGAGTGTTCTTGGTGCACTGAAGCATTTCATGTTTTCCTCAAAGTCAACGTTGAGGATTCAGTCTGTACTTCCTATAAATTGCCCTGCTAAATCTGGTTTTAGTTAAACCCTCTTTTTGAAGTACATGGCCATAATTAGATCTGCCTAGAGGAGACAGCAAGACGGTGACCCCAGCTCTTTCCTCCACAGAATTCCTTTTCAGTCTTCACGTAAAATTGTCTCCTTTTTGCCTCCCCCACCGCAGCACCCCCAGCAAGGAATGCACTGGCAAGTCCCTCGGAGCTCTGTGATAATACATTCCTCTCGACTTCAGTCATGCTGGCACCAAGATGCTCTTGGCTGCTCTGCTGGTGATGTAATTCTGGGCCCACATCACCTGCAAAGGAAACTGATCTGTGAGCAATAAAGCACACAGCCCTCTTGAAACAAAAATGGGAGTGTTGATGTTAACAAGTTTGTTAACTCCCTTTCCCCTGCTTTTTGCATTTCTGCTTTTATTACCAGAGCTTCCCTTCTCCCTTTTCCCACGAGACGGCAGCACCAAGCCTTTCATTGGGACGTGCTTGCCTTTTTGTTTCCCTGTTTTTCATGGATCCAAGCAAGTGTAAAGGCTGGAGTGTGATATAGGTTGGAGATTCTGTGTGTGTTTCCTTTCCAGTTTGTGTTTTCCCTCGATTTTTATGAAGTCTGTAAAATAAAGGAGCTGGCAGGAAGACAGCAGGGCAGAGTATCCATCAGTCAATTACTTGTTTAGAGAACAATCAAGCCAAAAATATGAAGTGTTCAGGACTAATAAATCCCTGTGATTTACCACCATAAAGACAAATTTTGTGGCTAAGAATAGGCCCATACAGAAATATTGGGGTGATGTATAAGATCCAAACATATAACACAGGTTTTGGCCTGTATCTGTAATCTGTTGGTGATTCCTCTGAAGTTTGGAAATTAAGTTACTTTACAGAAAAATTGTTCCTATCTTCTTTTTTTTCCCCCAAGAGTTCTTAGCCATATTTGTACTATGGCTTTTTTTCTCATATGGTGATTATTTCTGTGTCCTGGTTTCCAAACTGTGACAAAAAAAAAAAAAGGTAAAGCCATCCCAATGGGACTTCACCATTGCCCACAGCAGTTACTAGTCTTACCCCACATTACTGGCCTTACTAGAGCACTGAGTCACTCTCTGTCTACTCTTCAGTAAGTGCATCTCTAAACTTTTAATATTATAATGCCGAAGACAAGGGCAGCAGTGCTTTTTTGCTATTTTCTTTCTGGCTGACATGCTATCAGTATGGTTTGGAAAAGCTGGTTATTTTCTGTCAGTGTGATATATTCACAGGATCACGGATCAGAAATTCTGTGGTAGTCTATTAAAAGAAATGAATTAAAAAACCTGGCAATGACAAATACAATTTCTGGACAGCTAAGTAAATCTGAAGGTCATCCATTTTGCAGGTCCTGTTTTACAGCTCTAGCTGACTGCAAGGCAGCCATGGCTCAAAGTTTATGTTTTAACTAATGAATCTGGTCCCAACTTCCAACAAAATGGTTCCAAAAGTAATTTGAAAACAAACAGTTACATCTGACTGTGGAGAAACAATACGAAAGTATTGCAAGTCTTACACAATGTGAGCTGGGACTAATCCAAATCCATCTCTTTACACTTGGATAGCCCTCAAAACTGTCCAGTCTTTCAGTCACTTCTGGGATTATATAAAATGGCATCATGTGTTGTTTCAGCTACTCTTCCAAAATTTTTTTCAAGTAGGCATCACCTTCACAGCCCTTGAGAGAGAATTATTATACAAAACTATATGTACTTCATTATTCCTAGCAAGTTTGCTTGCTAAAATCATCAATTCAAATGCTCCCAGGGTCAGACAGGGGGAAAAAATTACTTCATTCAAAATCTATTCACGAACTTAAACCCTGTCCAGGGTGCAATAGGTAACAATTTTAACATTTAAGAGGCCTTTGGCATGTTTCAGAGTTATTATACTACTGAAATAAATACCAGCTCACAGCTCTACTGAGGCCATCTTTTTAAGTTGTCATTTTTTTAGGCAAAAAAACCAAGAATTGAATCAAGGTCATGTAGGGAAAATTGCTTTCTCATTCAGAAAGATTAGAAACAGGTTTCAGTTGAAATGCCAAGTTTCAGTGAATTTCTAAGTAAATTATATAGATACCACTTTTTTACAAGTATAAATATATGATAATAGGCACTCAAGCTTGAAGGTGTTGCATATTTGCTTTATGCTTAAATGAAAGTTTACCTGTGCAGAGATGCACAGACTAATTAGTGAATTATATGACCTACTGCCCCAATGCCCTCCAAATATCCAAGACCTGTTCTGTATGGTCTGATAACTTCCACAAGTTGTATGAAGAACCTCAAGGCATCATCTGACTAGGGGGATTATTCTGACTCAGTGAGGCTATATGGAAGTTTTTCTAACCCTAAACAGATGTAATGCTTTTTCCATCTTCTTTCCCCAAAAGGGTGCTAAGCTGTGCATCTCTTCTCATTCCTGCAGTATCTCTAGCAGCAATGGAGATGAGAAATAATGAGTTTTATATTTGCATCATTTCAGCTTTCATTTCTTTTTAAGGCTTTTATGTGAACAAATCTTAAAGAAGAAATAAAAAATCCAGGGGGTGCAAACATCCAGACGAAGCGTTCTTGTGAAATTTGCCAAGGCCTGTGTAAATGTGAGGGCAGAGAAATGCAAAATATATCATTCACCACATATTTTTTAAGGTACCTGAGTAGGTGCCTGATTATAATATTGTGTTGCCACAGTTAGTATTTCGACTAACTTTTTAAGAACTCATTAGGACATACCATTTTTGGTGTAAGACCATTATTAATGCCAACAAAGAAAATCTGGTGATGTAATTCACAAGACCATCTAGTCAAAAAAACATATCAAATAACCCTGTGATTATGCCAATCACAGGACCACAGTAAACTTTCAATCCTTCTGCCAGCTTGTTGGGACCTGAATCCACCTCTCAGAGGAGGCCCTCCTGGTCACACCACTGTTTCCTTGGGGTATCTGTTCCCATTCTTCCTGGGAAAAATTGTTCTGTTTTTACAAGTCACTTACATAATTTTGGGTTCTTTTCACCAAAGAGGTGAAAATCTTCTTGTAGGTCAGTGTCTGAGTATTCAAATTTCCCAGACAGAGGAATTCACTGGTCCAGGCAGATCACTTTATCTTCTGAAAAAGGAAGGATTCTTCACTTGCTGCTTTGGTGAATTGGGCCAAGATACAGTCCTTTCTATCCCCTGCTTTTCTGAAAGTGACAAAAATGGAAATTAAATTACTGATCTGAAACAAACAAATGTTTCACTGAAATCCACATGAAAGACTTTCACTTTGAATGAGAGAGAAAAATTAAGCTTTCTTTAATATATTTTTTTCTTATTTGGTTTAGCGCTGAAACTGAAAAATCAATTACTCACACAGCTCTGTTATGCAGTTGCTTATGTTAGGGAATGATTAATAGTAATGTAGCTCAATACATAATGCCCTAACAAGGAAAGATAAAGAAATGAGGAGAAAATGAGGCTAAATTATAGAAGAATGACAGCAATGCTTTTCTGGTGATAGCAATTATGTCACATCTGAAAAAGTATCTCTTGGTGACAAGTACATATATCATAAAATTAAAGCTCCTGTACGGTTCCATTGAAAAAGTTCATTTTCAGAGGAACCAGAAAGGGATGGATGTATTCTCTTTCATCATTTAAATGTCAGGCTTTTCCTAGATGACTCAACTTGTTTTAAAATGATGCATAGCTTTCAACATGTTTTCATTTCGAAAATTACTGCCTGGGCTGCAACCCTGGTTTCCAAAAACAGCAGGTGAAAGGCAGGCGGGCAGTGTGGAGAGCAGCTCATGTGACATGGGCACGGCTAATCCTGCAGTGGAGGAGAGTCTGTCCTGCTTTCCCTGCCTCATCTCCTCCCCTGACAGAACAACTGCTGTTGGTCCAAATTGCTTCCAGTGGCAAGCACCACTGCCTTGTGCCCACCACTAGCACACCCAAGATTTCCACATCCCTCTTCTTCAGGTCTTAGGAAATAATTAATCCTGATGCCTGGCTTTACGTGCACAAAGCTGGCATTGTTGCAATTCCTTTGAAGTCAGTAGAGCTCTTCTTGATTAATGGGATTAATGAGAATCAGAGTGGGAACTCTGAAATGTGTGCATGCTTGTACCTGTAGAAGTCTATACTTGCATATATAAATGTACTACATACAGCAGTTTCTTGGGTGGAATTATAGCTTCTGCATGGGAATCTCCTCTCCAGAAAATTAACTTGTCAGCAATACATACTTCCTGTTAGATTATATTTTTATGTAACTTATATATGCATTTTGATTCATCATAGTAATCATAATAACAGTAGTAATAACAATGACAACAACAACAACAATAATAAACCGCAATATAAATAATAACAAGAATAACAACAGTAACAGTAACAGCAATAATAATAGCAATAGTTTTAATGACTATAATTTTTTACATAATTTCCACAGCCAAATGATGTCTTTGTGTTTTGAATTATTTTTGGTCAGTGTTGCCTATTGATTCTACCAAGGAGGCTGCAAGCTTTTGCCTCCTTGTGCATGAGTCACCATTTGCACTTATGTCACTGCAAGATTTTAAAAAATAATAGTGATTTGTACGTGAGGATGCTCACTGGAAGTCAACAGCTAACAACTGAATACCTGATGAGAGAACAACAGGGCCAGGTTGCATAAGCCCTGCAGTTATTCAGAGGGCAGTACAGACATGGAAGAAAGAAATTTGAAGGCAAAGGCAAGCACCTTCTAATTCACACTTACTGTATGAAACTGGCCCAGTTTCTCCTTGCTTGCACTCCATCTCGGAACCTGAGTTTTTCCTGTCCTTTTTGCTTTTTGATATTCATATACTCAACAGGCTACAGTCAGGACATGATCTTGGAAAGGGGTAGTGCAAACTGGAATTATTTCAGACTGAGGAGTGAAATAGAACCACAGATGCCATCTTTGTGGCAAGGGATACACAGGGGCTGGTTCAAGCAAGAGTTTCTCTGAATGGAAACACTGACAGCTCCTGTTCTTGTGCAACAGCTGTGGTCAGCCCATGTCTCTCTCATCCTCAGAACAGGGCCCTTGCTTGTAAAGACATGTATTTCATAAAGCCCAAATAACCTCAGGTGAAGAATGATGTTCAGTTCAGGCAAGATGAAGGGACTACCAAGGATGTGCAACAGCAAATCTGGGCAACCAAAATACAGATCTACTCAAAAATCAGATGCCTGTGAACATTCAAATTTATATATGTATTGGTTGGGTTTTTTTGGTTTGGGTTTGGGTGGGGGTTTTTTTTGTTTGTTTTCTTTATCTTTTCCTTTTAAAAGTCTTCATTGACTGCATTCCAGATATCTATGGGAGTTTTTTTGGATTCTGCTCTAAGCAACTAGAACTAAAAGGTTAAAATAGCAGGCTCAGACCTTGGATGAGTCTAGGTCCTGTATGCTGGCTGGGGAGGGGAGCCATGGGGACAGACTCTTCTCTAATTGCCTCTCAATAGACATAAATCTAATGCAATCAGCAACCCTTAGAATTGCATGACCTGTAGTAAATAGCTATGGGGTAATCAAAAAGCTTTGTGTAGGTATAGGGGGGTTTATTTGGTGGGTTTTCTGTTGTGATGGGTTCGGTTTGTTTGTTTGTTTGTTTTGTTTTGTTTTGGTGTTTTTTTTGTTTGTTTGTTTTGTTTTGTTTTTTGTTTTTTTTTTTTTTTAATAAGGGGAGAGGTGCCCATTTGTGCTGCACCTCCAAAACACAGGCAAAAAGCACGAGCAAAGGTGGGGCTGTAGGATGGATGCAGTGGGCAAGCATGTGCTCTTTTGTGCTCAGGGCAAGAGCTGAGGGCCCTGGCATGAAAAATAGCAGAAATACCTTCACAGCCTTTCAGACTGACAGTTGGGACATGGCATATTAGGATGTGGTGTGACAGCCAGGATTATTCAATGCTGATGTTGTTAAAATCTATCAGTCCCTCTGTAGATCATAAAAGCAGCTGCTGGCTGCTGTTTTACAGCATTTGAAAATTTTTCTGAGGATTTATTATTTGCTAAATCATTGATAATATCACACTCACAGAAGTCATTTAAAAATCAAGAAGGAATAATCATAAGATTATTTCTTTTTCTCTGCTTTATAGGTGTGAATTACATTATTCTTATATCGTTGTGACCAAGGTGGCCAAATATGATTGTGAACAAGAGCACACAAAGGCTGTATCTCTAAAAACGTCTGAGGCCCTGCATTGACATAGATGAGTTTTTATATTGACTCCACTTGAATAGTTACTTGCTCTCAAGCTGCACTGCTTGTGCTGTGCATTGCATTGCTCAAGCTGTGTGAGCTTCTCCATGCTTGACTAGCCCAGTGTGAGCAATTATATTAATGATGATATTTCCTAAATCCAGACTTTTATCTTTGTCACTCTCTTTTTAGTACACTTTCCAATGTTTGTGACCCTCTTGTGACACCATCACTTTATGGTTTGATGTTAAAATGAAGCAGGAATTCTTTGGATTCTGTTTCTTCTTGTTTTTTCTGCCCACTAGTTTTACTCACTCTATCAAATACTATATTTTAGTGATGTATTAAATGGGGAGCAGTGAGGTGGAGAAGCTTTAGTTTTAGGTGTAGGACTCAGGTACCTTTCAATCCCAGTCAGTCACTGGATTACCTTGCTTAAAGGAAGGGTCAACGAGAAGAAGTACAAAACAAAAAAGTCTGGGAAAGAGTCAGCAGAAGTGAGAGCAATGAGCCAAAAACTGAACTGATGGACCTGGATCATAAAGGATGAGGAATAGCAAAGAGACAGGTTTAGGCCAACAGAACAAAAAGCAACAGAAAGGAGAAAATTGGTCAGGATTAATTTCACATCCTAGACCCAGCTGGAACAAAAGAGGCCAAGACACTCCCAAAAAGACTTCTCTCTGGGTAAACTGAGAATAGCCATGATTCTCCCTGTTCCTAAAGCCTGAAGCTCACTTTTCGCCCTAATTTCTCCCTATGAACACCTAGCACATCAAAAGCAAGTAATTTAGAAAAGCAAGGGTGGAGGTTTTTTTTTGTAGAGAGCAATAGTGATGTGCTCAGCTAGAGCACAGGCAGGTGAAGCAGCCAGCACTGACAGTGGTGGGTGCACAGAGGGCAGCAAGTGGCATCCTGCCAAGTGCACTTGTCTAAGCTCCTTGACACCTTTTCCCCCGGCTCTCAGGATACTCTTGTTCAAGGGCTAGAACAGGCTTCTATGGCACTCCTGGTGCTTATTCAAAACAAAACGTGACCAAATCATAGTATGAAACAATAACCATGACATAGACAGGTCCTGCTGCAGCTGAAATCACTTTTACTTAAAAGAATCCCAGCAGCATTGGAGAGCTATGAAGAGGATACACACAAGTGCTAAGAAAGCAGAAAACCAAAAGGAAGAGGGTAGAGTGCAACAGGGGAAAAAAAAATAAATGCTTTTGTTAAATTTTTGAATCATGCTTCAACAAAATGCAGCAGACCCCAATGTAGGGTGATTTTCATTCTGTAATAAAGAGAAAAATAATTTAAAACCTAGGCGGCATGACTTCTTTAGAAAGATCTGAGGAATAACAAAAAAGCCTGTGTGCAAACGCGTGTGTGCACACAGTTTCTTTAACAGCTGCAAGGAACAACCTGTTTTAAATAAAAACAAAGGTGAATAAAGCCAGTTGTCAGCACAGCTCACCAAATGAAGTTTTTTAATGTGCATGACGTATGCCATATAAAATGTATTGCCTGAGATACAACAGCACAGTCCAACTTGAAGTCTTTTTCTCAGGCTTTCCCTACAAAGTCATGTTTCAAGAATTTACTGCATTTATCTCCATCATTTATTTCTCTCTCTCCAAAAGGCCCAATGGATCACCCTGCTCACTATATCTTCAGCAGCAAATTAAAATCAGCCTCTTCCCTCCCTAAATATTCAAAATGTTCTTGTTCCATCAAGATGCCACTGAATCAATTTGTATCTGTTGCACTCAGAGCAGACAACTGGCTAAGTAGAAAGTGGAGGTCAGGTCTGATTTACCAAATGAGTTTGACTTAAGCAAGAGAAGGGAAGATAAGAAAAACAAAATAATGATTGAATATTTTCACTGCTTTGAAGCTTTCATGAACAAAAAATAAAGAAGTCTGGCAAGCACACAGTGTACCTTTTCATGTATGTAAGTAAACACAAATTTAGGAAAAGCTTTGCTTTGCTCAAACAGAAATATTTGGGCTTTTTGTAACATTTTAGAGAACTTGGAGAGAGTTGCAAGCTCTCTGCCTTCACTATAAATGTTGCATGTGTTTCTGCACTGAAGGTAAAGAGGCAACTGAGAGCAGAGCAGCCTGCTGGAAAGGTTACAAAGCTCTGTTTACAGAGAATTTTATAATCAGGCAATAATTTGTTACAAGTCTCTAAGATCCACAAGAGGAATCTATTGCTGAGCATAGTTTGGGGAAATTTTCAAGAGAGCAGCTTATCAAAGAAATGTGTAGTCTATTAGCACATCATTAAATTTTTAAACCAATTCCATCTTTTGCTTCCCAGTTACTCTCCTATATAGTAGACAATTGTTCCAGATGCAAAGTATAATTTCTAACTTTCAGAGATGCGTTGGAATTTGAGATTCCTATCTATTCCCTCTGCTGCTTTTATTTCTTGTTGTTTTTCTTATCTGGTCTCACAATGTTGCAAGTGCTGCTTTACTCGGGAATTCATTTCTTGGACTACTTCATCCCAAAGTAAGGGTGAACAAAAAAATTCATGAGCAAGTTAAATTTCCCCAGCCTTTGATGTGACTTATAGTTGAAGGTACTCTTGAGAAATAACAACAAATGGAGTACCTTTACATTTTTATATAGACACATAACGTGAGTTCTATGCCATCAAAGAAAAGCTGTAAATATTAAAGGCCTGTTTGACCTTAGCTGTGACATCTTTCCTGATATCCCCTGTAGCTCTGGTGCTGAGTGGTAGTGGTAGTGATGTGTACCCAGAGCAGTTGAAATGGTGATGGAGAATTGTGAAGTCCCATGGTGGCACAGACTTATCTCAACTAGTGCAGGTGTGCAAGGCTCACCACTGCCACACTGCACTTTCTCTAACATCCTCTTGACATCCCTGAACTTTCTGCTCAGAGCTGAGACCATGAAAACACAGATGAGGGAAGGAAGGTATGACGCTTGCAGTTCCAGCCTGGCCCGAGCACAGCAACACAGACAAAAGAACAGCCAGAACAGATAGGAGAGGACACCTAGAAGGGCTGTTGATTTGGGAGAGGTGGGGGTTAGAAATGGAGTGCAGAGGTGAGGAGACCCTGGGACTCAGCAGCCCGTGCAGTGGGACTGGGACAAGCTGTGCAATGAGCTCAAAGCCCAGAGCCAGCTGGGATGGGGTGTGTGACCAGATATCCTCCTGCCGAGCCAGCAGCGCCGGTGGAACTGAGCCTTGCTCCTGGCTGCTGATCGCAGCCAAACACATCTGTCAGCAGATAGTTTTGAAACTTGCTTGCAAAGTGCTCTATGCCTTTCTAGTGTCAAACTGCCTCGAGGCTGACACCCTGCTATTGCTATAAATTATTTTGTTAACTTAGAGTGCAGACTTTTATGTAGGCAATACAAAGGATCTAAACTCCTCTGACGATCTCTTAAGGTGCCCACATAATGCCACATCATTTAATTTCAATTGTCAATCTCTTAGTGTTTGCCATTGTGTATGCAATTTCCTCTTTTTAAAGAATATTTAGCTCTACCAAACAATTGTTTGGATTGCAAAGGACACAGTAAGTAGAGTAAACAGAACATTTGTCTGTTCAATGCATGTGACCATTTGTAATTGTGTAATCAAACACATTTTGTACAGAAACTTTTCCTCTGACACTGGAAAAATAGAAGCATAGCAAGATGCATCAGCTTTGCACACAGGAAGCAACAATCTCTCTGTAGGACCCCAGCTTCACCTTTTGGAAAGTATTTAGTAAGTGAGGTAAAAAAAATATTAAATGAGAGAGAATGATTAAGACTAGCATAGATTTCCCTGGAAAATGTGACTCTACCGTTGTCTTGGTGTCATGGATTTCCTATATGGTGCTAGTTAAGTCATGTGAAGCTGACTTACATGGATTGTGAATGTTTTTCACTCTAAGAATGGTTCTTATTTTGGGGAGCATATTGGATCTGGGCTCAGACGTGCAGGAGTCTGGAGCATCCATTCCTGGGCACAGGCAAAATCACAGGGATTGTGATCTGCATGCACCACCCACCCTGCAGCACTCTGAAACCCACATCTAAGGTACCCCAGAGCAGGTGTCCCAAGCAAAACCTTGGTCCCTCGGTGCTTCTACCTCCCACCCAGAAATTAATAATTCTGTTCTCACAGTCTGAAGAGGGTGAGGTAAATAACATCTTGAATAAAAAGCATAAAATCGTCTCCAAGTACCTGCTTTTCAAATGACCTCTGTCCAGCCTGTGTGCTGAATGAACGTCCTAAGGAAAAATAATGAAGGAACATGAAATTCGTTTCTCAAAAATGTAAACTCACATTTGTCCATTTTTAGTGGATAATAATATTTGAAATTATAAGCTTTCAGTATCTTTGGCTATTAAAAGCTCCCTAAGAAAAGTGAAAGGTGGAAGGGAAGGGGAAAAGGAAAGCAAAAGAGAAAGAAAGGGAAAGGAAAGGGAAGACTTCTTCCTAGTTCCCCTCATGAAGTCTGAAAAAATGACTGTGAGCAATCCAGGGAATCATTAGAGAAATAGAAGGAATCCCCAAATTCTTTTATGCTCTTTTGGGAACAAAAGGGCTGGTTTAGGACTTCTTTAAAGCAGGGAGCTGGCAGAATGATGCTTTTCAGACCTCACCAGACTTGGTTAGGCTTACTACTATGCATGGATTTTCAAAAACAAACACGCCCGAATACTAAATCCCCGGGGGATTTTCTTCATGTATTCATGCCTTTATCAGCCGATCCTAAGATCAGCCAGCGCGTACCAACAGTAGTACTGCCACTTCAAACACCGGGAAGACAAGAGGAAAGCAACAGGAACTTTTGTTGAGCCAGAGGAATGCATCGGCAGCTGGGACTGGGAAGCATCTCTTCCTGCATCCCAGTCCAGTTAAGCAAAAGCAACTCCCAGGCGTTCTCTGCGATCAAATTATTATTTCTTAATCGTTCACCTATGAACTGTACGTACAAAGAGCCCGGAGGGGCTGTCAATAACAAACCCCGGGAGCAGGGGGAAGCGCTGGCAGCTGCGGTCTGGCCCCGGCCCCGGCCCCGGCGCGGCGGCTCCACCCCCGCCCGCCCGGGCGAGCGCGGGGCGCGGGGCGCAGCCTCCTCACCTGGCAGCGCCCAGCTGGGCCCCGGCCGAACCCTCCGTGGCTGCTGTTTCTGTTGCTTACAACAAGCTAAAAGATAGGTCTAGTTATAAGGTAAGAGATTTTTTTTTTTTTTTTTTTTTGGTNTTTTTGGATCGTTTTAATTTGAGCGCCGCTAATTGCTGTGTACATGCGCAATTCGCTGGCTCGGGGAGCGCACCGGGCATTGGCGTAGGCGCGGGCAGGAGAGAGCGAGGCTGGAGCGCAGCGAGCGGGGAGCGGGATGCTCGGCGGCCCCGGCTCCAGGCGGGCTGGACGGAGCAGGACAGCTCTGAGGGACCGGGCCGGCCCCGGGCTGATGCAGCGCTGGGCTGGAGCCTTGGAAGGTGCACCTGGTGGGGCTGTGCTGTGCGGCTTCCCCTCCCGGGCAGCGCACCGAGGGGTCAGGGAAGGATAACCGCAGCCCGGAGACAGGTTTGGCAATTCTCATCTCTCAGCTGAACGCTGCTTCGCCTTCGCTCTCTGTTACTGTGTGCCTGCTTTCTGTGCATCCCCCTTCCCCTCCTCTAACCTCTGGAATTAATGTGGGCACCTTAACTGCGGGGCTCTGAAAAAGTGCCTGTCCAGCTGTGATACTGTTGTTGTAGTCTGAAAGGACGTCGGTCGGGTTTTGTTCTTAAAGATCTTTGGTGTTTCTCTTATGTGAACAGTGTGCTGGAAAGGTGGGGGGACACTGAATCTAGTAAGTGTTCTTATTCCAAAATACTACCTTTAGTCACAGTTCAGCTGGAATAAGACACTTTCAACACAAATTAACTATTTCAGCAAACTGGATTTTAATTTTTATATAATCAGTGTTAGAAACAGAAGAGAAAGTGTTGTAGATTACAAGCAATGTGTCCTCCTGAGGGAGAAAACATTTCCTTTACTTTGAGTATATTTTGGAAACGATCATGTAGTTTAGAAGTAGCAAGAATATTCATTTGCTTGTTATATAGTTTGATACAATTACTTTCCAAAGTTAATTCAGCAATGAAGAACATGCACTTTTTTACATTTTGAGTTTGTGTATTAGGTAGCCACAAAAAATTATCTTCAGGTTCAGTAGAAGCAATGAGTTTTTTTAACAAGCTTGTATTTGTTTTCAGAGTTGACCTTGCGAAAAACTGAACAAGAAGTTGGGAAGTTCTGTAGTAAGGTCACTCAAACATCTTTCTCATTCCTTACCTTTAAAATGTAATGGGTAGAAAGGAGAAAGTAACACAGATGTGCTTTATTCTTTTTCTTGCCATGGGATCTGATCTCGTTGACATATTTCTTCTCTCAGTTGAGATGGATGTATGGGAAGTAGTGAAGCTGATGATTGGAAAGTGTGACCTAATTGCCTAATTTAAGTCTTAGGCCCGATTGTTTTGTTTCCTAGAGAGCCTAACCTAGAGGCTCTCTTTGACTTCAGCTGAAGTTGTAAGTACTTGGAACTAGCAAAGTTCAGCCTTTTGGGTATCTCAGTCTGGCCCCAAACACAGAAGCACCGGGAAATAGTCCTGACATGTGGAGGATTTCCCAGCGGCTGTAGAAATAATCTTCAAAATCAGCTGGTGTACATTAAACAGGAAAAAAAAAAAGGGAACTCCTTTATTGAGTTAAACCACCTCTTGCTGGTTTTCATTGTCCTGACATTCCAGACTCTCACATCACTTAATGGGCAGCAGCTTTCTGGCTACCACTAGGAAGTTGTCCAGTCTCTCTTACTCTGTATGTACAGTAGCAAACTTTGAGTTTGATGTGGAAAGATGAGTTTAGGAAGGCATTTGCCTTCCCAGTGGAAATTCTCTTGGAATTGTTGTGTGAGTGGCACAGAAATGCTGTGAGGAGGAAACAGCCTTCATCAGCCCTCCATCAGCTGGTCCTTAGAGACCAAGTCCTCATTAATGTACTTGCCTTAACCCCCACTTACTGGCCATCCACGAAATGGGATAAAAGTCATTACACCCCATAGCAACAGACTTTTTGGAATGTAAATGGCAAGTTAAGGTACTACATAAGGAATGGTAAGTCACATGGCTTTGTGCTAAAGCAGATGAGGAACTCTGTGGATCTCCAGGCTGTGTATGAAGTCAATTAATAAGGTCCTCTAGAGACTTTATCTGCTTGCCTCCTTTCAATTCTGTTTCTTTTAACTACTGTTCCTCCTGCTGCCAGTTTTGATATCGGGAGAAACAGCTCTCCACCTCTCCAGATTGCCCTCCACATTAGCTGCTCCTGTGAATGCTTCATTAAACACTGGGAGACACCTTGGGAACCTTGGCTTTGTTTAATTGCAGAGCAGGGGGCTAAACAGGCCAACACAGCTAAAGTGTGGTGCTGAAATGTTGATGCATATGCAAACCATGGGGGCAACTTACGGGCTTTCAGGGCATCCTCTGGCTTGCCCTGCTTTTCCAGGATTTCCTTGTGTAGGTGAGTCCCCATTTCTATGCTAGAGGTGGAAAAGGTTGTATAAATACCTGTGATGTTTTCTCATCTTGATGGAAGTACAAACAAAATGGGATAATTTTCAATAAATTTTTGGGGGGCTATTTGTCTTTGCATGCTCTATTTTAAACACTTGGAAGTGAATGTTTTTTTGAGGGGAGCCATGACAAAAGAAATGAAGCTACATCTCTGGAGGGATAGACTTGTAGCTATCAGCATCCCACTGCACTTGTGTTGATCAGTTCATAACTTGGAGGAGGGAAGGGGAAGCAGAAAGACTGTGCAGTGAAACAATTCAGCACCAAGCCTAAAGGAAGGAGGAGAGGGAGAACCTGGTTGCTGCCTGTCCACTCTTACATTCCTCCTTGCTGGCTGCTTCCAGCACACCCTTCATGAAAGTTGTTGAAACTAATTCCATAGTTGCTCTTCCTCCAGTCGGATGTCTGCTTTCCCTGCAACTGAGATTGGTTGTTGAAAGCATTCAGGCTCCTGCCTCCCCAGCACGGCTGCCAACAGAGCTCTCTCCTGCTGCCCTAGCACTGCCTGGTGTGGCTGTGAACAGCAAAGGCTGGTGGGGATCCAGGAGAGGCAGCTCCCTGTGCAGCAGGGGCCATGTCAGGTTGCATCAGCAGCTCCCATACTCCGGTGTCCTGCACGGTGCCAGTCAGGCATCTTTCTTTATAGGACAAAATCGGAGCAGCATCATCCTGGGCTCTTGGTTTTTAACTGAGGCAGTCAACAGTTTGCACACAGTCATCATACCTAAGGGTTTGCTGCTTATTCATACAGTAATGCAAAGGGTAATGTGACTGTTTTGAGTACTGGACCCATTCCTCAGATACTGTGGGGAGGACGGATAAGGAGAGGGAGGGACCACCAGGCCCCCCACGGCAGCAAAAGACCATGTATTCAGGGACTGACTCAGGCTGCGTGCTTTGACATGGTGCTTGTGGTAACTCATGGGGAAAAGAGGTGCCACACAGACTTCAGCAGTGGTGTCCTCAGAGGGGCAGGCAGTATGGTGCCTCTCTTGGCAGGGAACTCCATCACATCTGCATGCTCCCCTGCTGGGGTCTAGATGCCAAACCCCTGAGAGTCTTACTGGTGAATGCAGGTTATCCAGTTGTATCCAAACATTTCTCCCCATTTCTAAAAAAACACAAACCAAGACACCACATGGAGGGGCTGGGCTGGGGGGTATCAAATTGTTGGATTGTCAGTGTTTTGGCTGTATCTAGTGTTTTGTTATTAAAGGCTTTGTTTTGTTTTGATTTTGATCCTGGATCAAAATCAAAACAGGTGCTTTCAGCCTCTTGACAATCCAGAGTGCAGTTACTCTGGCTAATGCATTGAAGACACAGGTGCTGGGAGTCTGAGGGCCTTTTAGTGTTGCATAGGAGCCATGTAGATTGGTGTTACTTAGCAAACATTAGCAGCAACAGTCAGATGAGAAGCCTGATAGCAGCAAATCTGCTGTGAGGGTCAAGAGGGGACCTCACCTTGCAATCCTGCTGAAAGTTCCAGTTTCACCACTGAGGTATGAAAGTTGTACAAATATGGGAAAAGCGGGAGCAAGCTTAAACTCAGCTTTATTTTACTGTCTAGACGTAACACTGAAAAGGTGTAGATTTTTAAAATTACTTTGGCAACTAGCACACAGATTTGTGTGCTGCCTTCCCACCCCTCCTCCACAGAACGAGATTTTAAAAGCAGCTCCTGTAGACATGGAAAACAGAAGTACTGTCAAGCATCTTCTCTGGAAGTTGGCTTGTCATATCTAAAACATGTAGTTTCCCTGTGCTAAAGATGAGGCAGAATGAAATGCTGAATGTTGCTTTATTTTCCCAGAGGGGCCAAGCCGGTTATTCTCCACTGCTGGCACTCCTGCAAGGCAGTGACAAGGCTAATGCACTTTCTTCTCTTGCTGAGCCTCATGACTGGCATTTTTTTGTCTTAGTTTAGCAGGTATTTGCATTTTTTTTTGAGTGGCTTTTTCGGCAGTATTCCCCAGTAGACTCTCAGGTAATCACGTGGAGCCAAGTGTGGCCAGAGCATTATTTTGCACTCTGCTTAGCAGCCTGGCTGGTGTGAACTGCCTGGAGCAACTGTTGGGTGAAAATCACATGTGCAGGTCTAGGAATCACAAACCATAGACAGTTTTCTAAGTATGTCTAGGCTTTTAGGTGTCAAGATTTTTTTTTTTAAAGGTGTCTTCTGGGATTTTTTAATTTATAGGGGTCGCCTTAAAATTTTCCTGTGGGACAAGGGAAGCTGGAAACATTCTCCTATGTTTGTGACTTTGGAAGATGGGTCATTTAGAGCACCACCAGGTTAGGATACACTGTTCTGTCATGGCAAACAATATTTTGTGGAAGGGTACATACTATTCCTTTAAAAATGTAGTCTGGGGGAGATGAGGAAGAGTTTTTGGCTGAAGCATTTGCTTGAAGCAGTGGGATAGAGCAGCCAGGAAATATATTGCATGCTAATAAAGTTCCTTCTTCAGTGTGAAAAGTGCATGCTTTGTGAGTGACAGTGGGTCTTTTTTTACCTTTTGACATTCTAACTTGACCAATAATGAGGCATCCACCAGCATGCCTTTTCAGTCCTTTCCAAAGAGCTGCCACAAGTAGAGATTTTTTTTTTTTTTGAGAATAATCTGTGACCCAGCAAGGTTGGCTGCAATGTTTGTTTGTTTTTCTCTCTCCCGCTGGTTCCTACTATTCTCTTACTCCCACATCCTATCCGAGTCTTGTTCTCAAATGCATTCTTCAGCCTTCTCCTTCCCTACCTACTGCATCCTGTGTTGTGCTTTCTGACTTCCTTCTCTTGTCTTGTAGCTTTTCTTTCCAGTTCCTTTTGGTTCTGGTCCCCCAGGAAAAAGGAGTGAAACATTAACAGTTGCTGAGTACCGAGTTAATCTGGCTCTTGTTAGGAGTGTAGGGTTCAGGTGAGGGCTCTGAGAGACATCCTTTGTGTATGACATTGTGCCCTGGGGCCCTTGGCACCACTTCATTGCTGGAGTAGCAGAGAGGAACGTATATCTGTGCTCCACCTGCTATCATCTACAGTCCAACTTTTAGGAAAATAATACTGATAAAAGTTGATATTTGCTAAGATACGGATGTTCCAGTTATTGCAAGTTAAATACCAGGCATTATTCGCTCTTATTATCACTTGGATGTGCGTTTCAGTTATAAAAATGAAGCTGAAAAGCTTCAGACTTAGAGTAAGCAAAGCAAGTGGGTTTGAATTATCTCATGTCTTGATAGAGGATATGGGAACTGTGGGTGCTGTGACAGTGATTTGGAAAAAATATTATTTCACAGTAAATTCAGCATGCATGTCTGTGTCTTCGTAAGTCAATCTGCTGCTTTTACAATAAGGCTCTGAGATTGGTCAGGGATACATCCCTGTGTTATCTGTACCTCTTTGTCACCATCCTCATAAATCTGTGCTTAGAACATGTGCAGAAACTTCTTATGTTGATGTAAACATCTCTGGAACATAAATCACAGGTATAAAATATTGCTCCATGTTGTATGGGTAAGACTGAGTAATGTATGTCTATATTATCTTTCTGAGGAGACACCTAATTTGTGGTGAGCTTTTATATTGTCTGAAAATACAGCTTTAGAGACCATACAGAGAAGAGTATTTTCCAGCTGAGTTTAGCTGCAGACAAAGGGTTGACTAGTCTGATCCTTGTGGTTCATAACATCTACTAAATGGAAATGCAGAAGAAGAAACCTTTTAACATAATTGTCACTGTGCTGAAAAATTTATCTTCCTGCTAATTTCATATGCCTGTGATGCCCAGATGGTTATCAGTTGTGTGCTACTGTAATCTTCTGTCCTGCTGGTTTATTTGTAACCAGGATTGGTCTCTTTGTGTGTGGCTGCATATGGTAATTAGTTTAAATCTTTTACCTTATTTTACACGTTTTTCTATATGCAAGACATGAAGAGGAATCCACCTTGTAAAACAAATTTGGTATAAATGGATTAGTGAGTAGGTAATACCTGTCCTGTTGGAATATTATATATTTTTACCAACATCATCCTAACAGAGGATGTAAAGAAATTAAAACCTGATGTATTTGTTATCTATACACGTATAAAATTTTACTATATTTCTGATTTCTAGATGATTTTATGTATTTTTCATTTAACTTTTGTAATTCAAAATACTTGGTTTGGGAATATAACTGTAGTAGGTAGTTATTTCTTGAAGACTACCATTAATAGAGAAAAGAAGCTAAAACAAAGGTGATTTTAAAAATAGAGAGATGCACACACAGACATATATATATATATATTTTTTTTTTTTTTTTTTAATGTCTAACACATCTCTTCTAACTTGTTTCAGGTTGAAGAAACTTCTTGAGCAGGAGAAGATCTATCAAGCCCGGAAGGAGAAGGAGCATACAAAGAGAATCAATAAACTAAGAGAAGAACTAGTCAAGCTCAAATCATTTGCACTCATGCTGGTGGATGAAAGACAAATGCATATTGAACAACTTGGTCAACAAAGCCAGAAAATACAGGACTTAACCCAAAAACTAAAGGAAGAAGAAGAAAAAATTAGGATTATTAGTGCAAAAACAAAAGAAGATGGACAAAAACTGATGAAACTAGAGGCAGAACTTGAACACAAAACATCATCATTTTGTCAAGAACATGAGGAGATGACTGCTAAACTGGCTAATCAAGAGTCACATAATAGACAGCTAAGGCTCAAGCTAGTGGGGTTATCTCGCAGAATAGAGGAGCTAGAAGAAACTAACAAAAATCTTCATAAAGCTGAGGAGGAACTTCAAGAACTAAGAGATAAAATAGCAAAAGGGGAATGTGGGAACTCTAGCTTAATGGCAGAAGTGGAAAACCTCCGTAAGCGCGTGCTTGAAATGGAGGGGAAAGATGAAGAGATCACAAAAACTGAATCCCAGTGCAAAGAGCTGAAAAATAAACTGCAAGAGGAAGAGCATCATAGCAAAGAGTTGAAACTTGAAGTGGAAAAGCTGCAGAAAAGAATGACAGAATTAGAGAAGCTGGAAGAGGCTTTCAGTAAAAGTAAGTCAGAATGCACTCAGTTACACTTAAACTTGGAGAGAGAAAAAAATTTGACTAAGGATTTGATAAATGAGTTGGAAGTGGTGAAGACTCGAGTGAAGGACCTTGAGACATCAGAAAGCAAGTTGGAAAAGGCTGAAATAAGCTTAAAAGATGACCTTACAAAGCTGAAGTCGTTTACTGTAATGTTGGTTGATGAGCGAAAAAATATGATGGAAAAAATAAAACAGGAGGAAAAAAAGGTTGAGGGCCTAAACAAGAATTTCAAAGTTGAACAAGGGAAAGTTATGGATGTAACAGAGAAATTGATAGAAGAAAGTAAGAAATTTTTGAAACTGAAATCTGAAATGGAGGAAAAAGTGTCTAGTTTGACAAAGGAAAGAGATGAGTTAATTGGCAAACTGAGAAGTGAAGAAGAAAAATCCTCTGAATTAAGCTGTAGAGTTGACCTGTTAAAGAAAAGAATTGATGGTATGGAGGAAGTAGAAAGAGAAATTACAAGAGGTAGAGCCAGAAAAGGAGCAGAACATGGTTGTCATGAAGACAACAAGATTAAGGAACTTACCATTGAAATTGAAAGATTGAAAAAACGTCTCAAACAACTGGAAGTGGTTGAAGGAGATTTGATGAAGACTGAAGACGAGTATGATCAGCTAGAGCAGAAATTTAGGACTGAGCAGGATAAAGCTAATTTTCTTTCTCAACAGTTGGAGGAGATGAAACTCCAGATTGCCAAAACGAAAGCAATAGAAAAAGGTGAAGTGGTGAGCCAGGAGGCAGAGCTGAGGCACAGGTTCCGTCTGGAAGAGGCCAAAAGCAGAGATTTGAAAGCAGAAGTTCAAGCACTTAAGGAAAAAATCCATGAGCTCATGAACAAGGAAGACCAGCTTTCTCAGCTCCAAGTTGATTATTCAGTTTTACAGCAAAGGTTTATGGAAGAGGAAAACAAAAACAAGAGCATGGGGCAGGAAGTATTGAACCTGACAAGAGAGCTGGAGCTTTCTAAGCGTTATAGCCGCGCTCTAAGGCCCAGCATGAACGGGAGAAGAATGGTTGATGTTCCTGTGATGTCCACCGGCGTGCAGACAGATGCTCTAAGCAATGAAGCAGCAGAAGAAGAAACTCCAGCAGTGTTTATAAGGAAATCCTTCCAGGAGGAGAATCATATCATGAGCAATCTGAGACAGGTAGGTCTGAAAAAACCCATGGAACGTTCCTCAGTGCTTGAGAGATATCCTCCAGCAGCAAATGAGCTTGCTATGAGGAAATCTTGGATACCGTGGATGAAAAAGAGGGAAGCTGGGCCCCAGACAACTCCTGATAAAGGAGCCCGAACCCACAGTAGTCCAGCACATCCCGGGGAGGTTGTCCTTTCACCAAAGCAGGGTCAACCTCTTCATATTCGGGTGACACCGGACCATGAGAACAGTACGGCAACTTTGGAGATAACCAGTCCATCAGCAGAGGAATTTTTTTCAAGTACCACTGTCATTCCTACTTTGGGAAATCAGAAGCCACGAATAACCATCATTCCCTCTCCAAATGTTATGCCACAGAAAGGAAAAGGCAGTGAAAGTCCCATGGGCCCAGATCGTTCTTTGTCTCCAGTCACCATAACAACATTCTCCAGGGAAAAGTCCCCAGAGGGAGGGAGAGCACCCTTCGCCGACAGACCTGCATCGCCAATTCAGATCATGACAGTATCGACATCGGCAGCGCCGGCAGAAATCTCCGTCTCTCCGCAGTCACAAGATATGACCATGGGAAGGGCTGTCTTCAAAGTCACGCCAGAAAAGCAAACCGTCCCGACTCCAGTCCGCAAGTACAATGCCAATGCCAACATTATTACAACAGAAGACAACAAAATCCACATCCACTTGGGTTCCCAGTTTAAACGTTCTCCCAGCGCCGCGCCTGACGGTGCGAGCCCTGTGATAACAGTCCGGCCGGTGAACATGGCAGCAGAGAAGGAGGTGGTGACCGGAACCGTCCTTCGATCCCCTCGGAACAACCTTTCCCCGCGACCTGCAGCCAGCAAGGTGACAAGTACCATCACCATCACGCCTGTTACAACATCTTCCACACGAGGAACACAATCAGTGGTAAGCAGTGCAGTCTCATGCAGCGGTCTTCATGGCCAGGAGAAGGACAAACCGTAGCTTGGGTTTGAGATGCCAGCAGGGAAAATGGGTGGGGTCTTCCTGGCATTTCTTCCAGGCTCAAGCTTAATCATAAAATCAGAATTTGCCCAATTCATTTATTTTTGCACCAGTGTTGGATGCTGGTATACTTTTGGTATTATCTCCCAAAGCAGTTGACTTCCAGAGGAAGTTTCTTCAAGGTTATTTTCATAATATTTTCAAAATATTTTCAATATTTTCAACCCAGTAAAATTGCAAGTGAGAGACAGAAGAACAAAGAATGATGGGGATGACAGAGCAGGAAACTGTACTTTTATTTTTGATGAGTGCAATTTCTGAATTTTGAAAATACACCTCGTTTTTTTGGCCCAGCTGGCAGGTCTTTAGACTCTAATTATTCAGGCTGGCATTTCCTTTATATAATCCCATGATCCTCATAGAATTCAGTTAATATCTGCTATATTACTGAATTCCAAAGGAATAAATAAGCAGACATGTTGTCATTGCTTACAGCTCCAAGCCTCTTTAGCCAGTGAATAGTACAGTTCTTTCTGTTCCTCTGAACTGTAAGTGCTGTATTACAATAGAACTTCCTGAAGCTTTTTTTTGCTTTCACTTTGGGCTTCTGTGGTGGTACCCCAGCTTCTTTTTCATACTGAAAGACTTCTCACCTGTGTCTTTAACCATAGTGGGCAGTATTTATTGATAATCTTCCTCCAGTTTATTATTGGACATATGTTTTTTATTGCTTTACTTGGAAATACCCTGGGAAAGAAAAATGTAACCAAAACAGAAAACCAGCAGTACTATATTAGTCCAAAAACTTTCTTAGCTAGACAGTCTGGAACAGATGCTTAGGGCAAGATTATTTTGAGTGGGTAAACACACAGTAATGTTTCCCTCAGTGTCTGTTCCCAGTTTTTGGCAATAAGTGGGTATTTCTCTCTGAACCAGAGCCTGTAGCCACATCTTTGTCTCTAATAGACCATGGCAAAGTTTTCTTCTATTTATTCTTTTAATTGCTTTTTGAACTCATTTACACTGTTGTTTCCACAACATGAGGGAGCAGTGAATTCAGTTGTGGGCTTTGGGAAAAGCTCTTTTGTTTGATACCGTTTATGCAATACCTTCATTGGTTACAGCTTTTTTCTTGTATCTTGACAAATACTGAATAGTCATCCCCTACTCATTCGCCCATGCTGCTTCGGAGTCAGCAGACCCCTACAACATGCCTTGTCAGCCGTCTCTTCCCAAGCTGAAATGTGCAAGTGTATTTCAGATACACTTCCACACTCTTGAAGAGAAGCTGCCATTCCCATTTAAGGCTTCTGAATGAAGAAAACTTGCATTCATCACACAGATGTGTTTGGGATTGCACATGTGCTCGGTCCCTTTCCCCACCTATATAATGTATTGTAGATATTTTATTATATGTACAGTGTTTCCCCACATATCAGAGACAACTGTTCATTTTTTAAAGTCTTTAATTATTTTACAAACTCCTTTCTCTCTCTCAGAAGCCTGGAAAACTGGTTTTTTTAAACTTTTCTTTTTTAACTAGATGTCTGTCTCTACTGTGATGATGCACTGAACCATGGCAGACAAAACTTTTTTGTTTTGTTTCTTTCTGGCTAAAAACTGGCTTCTTTCTTCATTTTATCCTCCCTGATTTGGAATGTAAAGAAAATAGTTCAGCCATAAGATTTACTTTATCTTATGCTTCCCTTTGTTTTTTAATGTCCCTATTCAGCTGAGCAGGCAACTTCGAACAAGCTCAAATGTATCTTTTCCTCCCCGGCCTCTTGAAAAAATAAAAAGTGTATTCACCATCTGTTTTGCAAATGACAACTTTACAAACACACTTCACTGCCCCTAGTCAGAAAACCCAAGCTGTGATCATTTACTCAGTAACCCTAGACGAAACCAACAGATACAGTTTTGAGGGTTTAAGTTAATAAAATTGAACAAGACGAGCTGATACACAGCTGCTTTCATAGCTCACTGATTTTAATTTTTGTCTTAACTCCCCTCACACAAGATGCTTTGTACAATGTATTAATGCCTTTTCCATGGCAGCCTATGGATGGATTTGGATAGTTCCCATAGAAACAGAAAAAATGGTGTTTAGTCCTCCTTAGCTTGATTAGAGCCAAACTCATTCCCAGGAAAATACTTGGACTATCCTAGCAGACCTGGGAAATTATTTTTTTAATTCAGATGGACCACAGAGACCAGAGGATATGGGGACCAAAACGGGCATGGTTGTTAGCCTTGCCTTAGCACATTGGCCCAAATTTCTGTTCCCAGGACAGTTCATATAGTTTGCAGAAAAAATCCCACAGAAGAAACCCAAGTATTCTTTGTGAAAAAACCCAGAACAGTGGTGCCTGTATCCTGTTTTTTGATTTAGGCCTTACATTTGGTTGTAGGATTGCTGGTGAACATGTATCTTCTTTGGCTTCCGGGATGGGTATCAGTCCGATAATCATTTAATCCCTGTGCTCCCCACCTCCTACAAGGCTGGCATAGAATGGCAACTGTTCATGCGGCCAGGGTACACAGTGACTGCAGAGCCATGCAAATCTGCAGGCAGCAGAGGGAATCCCGGCTGCAGCAGTGCCAGCACGGCACCAACCAACCATGCAGAGCGTCCTGTGACCGCGGCAGGAGGGCAGGAGAAGCTGCTGGGTGCCAGAGCGAACGGGACAAGTGTTCGTGCAGCTACAACGCCACTTGTAATGGGGCAGCATTTAGCTTGAGATTGGCATCTAATTGTAGGTGTCCCATGTGAGCTGCTGCCAGAGCCCCTGGAGGCGCAGGGGGCAGCTCACTTGCCCGTGCAGAGGTGTGTGGTGGTGGCTGTGTGCCTGTGGCAGCTGAGACGTGTGTGAGGAGGGGAGGGATAACAGACCTGTGCCCTTCTGCAGTGGCAGCTGCTGGGACACCTCAGAAGGCACGAGATGCCTCAGTGTGGGCAAGTGAGTCAGTCTGTAGTCATCAGTCCCCATGTCGGCATGGAGGCCTGTGTGCTGGCTCTGTGGTGACTGGGGGTGATCCAGCTGAGACAGGGCTAGCTTCTGGGTGAGCTGGATTGCCCACTGGCTCCGCTGACTGTATTAAATAGATCTCAAGTCCCACCCTTTCAGGATTCAACTACCTAGACATACTTTATTTTAGTGTAATTTTTCAGTGCTGTCAAGTAGTCTATTTACCTTCCAGCTGCTTTATCAGAAGTTTTAGGTCTCCTTTGGTCATCCGTCTTGTCTACCAGCCCTGTGCACATTGCTTCAGTAGCTCAGGGCATTTCAAATTGCTCAAGGTGTCTGTTGGTCACTGAACTGAACCATTTCTGACCAAGGCAAGCTGGGGCCTGATCTGATTGAGAGCAAATGCTGAAAAAGCACCTAGGTAATGAAAATGTTCCAGAAGCCAGTATATGCATAAAAGCATTCTCTCTGTGTGTCAATAAAAGGCACCAAGCAGGATCTGTTATAAACTACTCAAACATGCTGCACGTTCTATATGTTCAGTTGGCTTTTTGTCCTTTAATGGGACTGTCCAACCTTACTGCAGCTTCACAGGCTAATACACCTGTGTCTGTAGAGAGAGCTGATTATACTGCACCATAGCAACTGCATGTGTTCATCTCACTCTCAGTAATGTCTTGTGTAACCTCACTGGGTCCCTGTGTTTTTCCAGCACCACATCTTGCCTTGCCAGCTCAGATCCAGCTTACCTCACCCAGTGTCCCATGGGGCTGCATCTCGGGCGCTCCATGCTGGCTGCGTAAGGGTTGGTTTCTGGTTGGAGCCACATTCCTGGATCAACCAGAAGACAGCAGCCTACAGACAAACAGGGCTGCAAGGAATGGCTTTGAGTTCTTGGAAGAAATGACAGAGAGACAGAGAGTCGTGTGGGTTCTCTGCCACAGATGCTACAGCCACGGAGTGGATGTGTTCTCTGCTTGCTGCCCCTTCCCGCGCCCAAGGGGACAGCCGGCTGGGGAGGCACCTTTGTGCCATCTCACTTGGCAAACACAAAATGCTTTTGCAGCTGCCTGGGAAGCAGGCATTAGCTTCCATGTGATCAACACGTTAGTATGCTGGAATGAAGGCAACTAAGAAATTTAAAGCAAGTTAAGAGTTCTTTTCAAAGTGCTTTTGAGTGATTTAGGCTTGAAATGAGTAACTTGAAAGCGCCCAAATCCTTAGTTAATAATTTACATGTGAATGAAGCTGAAGAAATGCCTGAGATTCCAGCTACTCCATTTGATTGCCTCATGTTTACACACTGTGAAACTCTTTCAGGGAGTACAAGATGTTTGTCATTTGGGTTCCCTGGGATGTTGACATATTTTCCAAGGCTGATGGAATGCATTTGCATGTTTTGCCCTACAGAATTGTATGGGCCTAACTTGTTTTGACATCTACATGTGAGTTCCATATTAGCCATTAGACTGCTATTGTAAATGTTGCTTTTAGTTATTGAAAATGGCTTCCTTCCTGTCAGGCAGACAGCATTCAAGTTTTCCAATTGTGATTTTTTTGAGTGTACACATGGGGTTTTGAACTGTTCTTAGAAGATTAAGGAATGGTTTTCCTTTGCATGCTCAGGATGCAGACAGAAAGCTCTGATGCCACTGGCTGAAAAACATTTGCGAGAGAAAAATACTCCTTTGTAGAGCATTTTAAAGTAAATGTACAAATGCATGTTGCAGCTGAAATGATCTCCCAATTCAGTCTATTTCAGCAGTTTAGTTTTATTTTGCTTATATGTCTTAAGTTGCAGAGTTTAGTCATTTAGCAGGTGGGTCTCGCTAGGATTCCAGGATGTTATGAGAATTGTTCTCTTTTGTGAGATCAAAGTCTTTGTCCATAATCTGAACAGAAATGTCAGTCACATATGAAATTCAGCTGAGACACTGAAGTTGTCACCATTATAATTTGTGTATGTACTGCACACTACAGGAGATAAAGCCCATGTGCCTTTCAGAATTGGCATGTTTGTAAATATTTTCTTTAAGTCGTGGTTCATATGGGGTAGCTCCAGTTTTGACCTTGAAGAGTACATGCATCATTATCTGGCCAATAGAGACAGAAAATAGCAGTTGGCTCTTCTGAGTCTTTTTATCCTATCCAAGTACTTCTTGTGTGTTTACATGGCGAGGTTCAGTTGCTTAAGTGTATGTGCTGACTGCAGTTTCAAAGCTATGGGATAGCTTTAGCCTGGCCTCCAGCTGGGGCTCCAGAAGGGCACAGGAGCCGTGTTGGGTCTGCCAGCCCCAAGCCAACCACTTAAGGCTGTTCTTTGTTCTTTTTTAATTCCGAAGTTGAGGGTAAGTGTGCTTGCTAGGCAGTTGGCCAGAGCAGGATACTGACAGAGGATAAAATGACCGTGTCCACACTGCCTTGAGGTATTCCTGGAAATCTGGGTTAGCAGCTTCACCCTCACCAGAGTTGCTCAAGTCGTGATTAGGGCTTGGAGGGGAAGAGCCCTTTCCCACATCCCTCCTGCCACAGCCACAGGAAAAGGAAATCCAAATCTTTCCTTTGCCTCTTTCCCAGCCTCCTGCTCTTCCCAGTGCAGAAATATGGGCCTCCAGCCATGACCTCAGCACACTTTGAGAAGTAAAATTCAATTTTATTTATAATGCTGAGTGATTATGCCCCAACTCCTAAAATTTGGTAGCTACCCTGGGTTCAGCATTAGCCTCACTGTGCTGTTCTGAGGGCCCATGCTAGTGTCTGTACAAGATGCTAATATTGTACCTGTCTTGACAGCCAAGCCAATGTAGTGGTAACCTCTAAGGCCATCCTGCATTGTGTCGTGCTGTAGAATGGGAGATTTGCACAAATTCCCATCCTTATGACACCTTGATTCAAAACACCAGACCTCAGCTCTGGGAAACTTGTTTGATCCCAACTGTACCTTTGGCCCTGCTCTAGCAGTATGTGCCATGGCCAGATTCCAAGTGTGAATATTACTTTGCTAATAGACATGATTTGGGATATTGTTGTTTGAGAGGTAAATGAAGAACCAGAGAAAAGTGTAAGATGAGCATGTATGAGAAGAAGTCCTTCATTGATGGCATTTTCCTCTGTCTCTTTGTTTTGCAGACAGGACAGGATGGGTCATCCCCGAGACCTACACCCACCCGCATTCCTGTGTCAAAAGGTATGAAAGCAGGAAAGCCAGTAGTGGCAGCCCCAGGAGCAGGAAATGTGACAAAATTCGAGCCTCGTGCCGAGACTCAGTCTATGAAAATAGAACTGAAGAAATCTTCAGCCAGCAGCTCTGCCTCCCTGGGCGGGGGTCAGGGCTGATGGCGGTGGCTCAGGGGGTACGTTCTACAGGTTTTACTGCTGCCGTGGAAGTCAGCTCCCCCGTCTGTGTAGTTGTTCACGTTTGCCTGTACTAATGAAGTCCTGCAGCTGTCACTTAACAACAAACTAATAAGTGTGTGCACTGACTACTTAAGTAACAAAATCCTTTTGTATTCTTACCCAAGGTAAAAAAAAAAAAAAAAAAAAAAGGCAATTTCATGCCAGGAAGATTTTCAGTCTAGGAAGTGAGAAGGGGGTAACTGCACTAGGTTTTTAATCTAGTTCAGGAATTCTTAATGATAGACTTGGTCACTTTTTAGTAGATCAAAGGAAGTTTGGTCACTTTTACTAGATTGTTTTCCACCTTAATGGATCACTTTCCACCTTTGCTGCTGCATGGGCTCCTTTCCTTTCTACCTTGATCACACTATTGAAATGCCACATGGCCTCGGGAAGCAATGCCAGAAGACTTGCCATGCACACTTAAGGTCCTATTTTAATGAAAACCAGCACCTCAGGTATGGGAGGGGAAGAGAGGAAGGATGGGATCCATGTGACCATGAGGCCTTCTCCCTTGGAGTCTCCCATCAAAATCACCATTTCTCAATGGTGAGCGTCTTTCTCAAGCTAGCTACTAAATTCAGGGGCATAGGGACATTGCACAATGTTTGGCAGCAGCAGTGCTAAGCAGCAACTTAATTCTTCCAGAGAGAATTAACACTTGTAGACAACACTTAGAACCAGGTCCCTGAGTTACACACACTGGGATACTGCCAGCTCAAGGCTCAGATGAAGGCTTGTGAGCCAGAATGTGTTTAGTCTTCAGCAAAAGCTTGAGAAACACTCTCTGGCAAAAATCAATGCAGTCTATTTGTGCCTGCTCCAAAGACCACTAAAGGCTATGAAGCAACTCATTCCATGGACCTGACTAGTTTTTCAGTTTTCCTGGTTGGGTCTTATATTTAAACCTTACTTGCCAAGCATACTTGTGTCTTGGAGGGTAAGTCAGCACAGACTGCTGGTGGCAGGAACTGCTATCTAAAGGCACAGCTCAGGTATAGACAGTGAAAGAGAGAGGGTTTGGTAAGGAAGTTACTCTCAGTTTTCAGTTGTTTAAAATATTTTGTCATAAATGCAGACTGCCTTACAATACCATGGTGATGCATCATTTTTCCTTCCCTCTTTGTGATTTCCTCATCTGTATGTTTGCATTTTTTAAGCATGTTTTAAGAAATCATTCCAGCATGGAAATAGTGTGGATGCTGATGATTGTCATGATTGTTTATATAATAACAGTAGAGTTATTAAAGCACGTTTCCATTAAGCAATCAATTTTCACAGAAGAAAGAACCAAAAGAAATGAAGCTGAGCAGACCAATAAATGATGGATTTAAAGTTGTATAATGCTTCAATCACCTCAGCAAGCTGTGACGGGCTCAGTGAGTGGAACAGAAAGCAAGGTGGGAATGCCACCAATAAATTATAAATTAAATTCACAGAAAGGAAAATGCACCAGTGGTTGAAATATGAAATTTGGCCTGGAAGAAGATATTTAATAGAAGAATCTGTCACAGAAGGTCAACAAAATTATATTCAATCCAAGCAATGTTTAGTTTTCAGTCTGCTTTGCACTGCTCTCCAGTTTCAGATCCAGATATGACAATTATCCCATTGTAAAGCTGGCATTTTACTATTCAGATGAAGGGCATTTTTATCTTTGACACATCAAAAAAGAAGTAGGTTTTGTTTTTTTACTTGTGTAGCACCAAAAATGCCTGTTAATTTTAAGGTTCTTGTTCCTATGTCATCCAAAAATCAGATAAGTATTAGTAGCATTTTTCGTAACTCCTATTCTCCATACTTCAGATAAAGCTTGGAAACTTGAATTAGCAAGCAATGTGAGTTACTATGTCAGAAATACCTCAGATCCTCTCAAGTAATTCTTATCACTTAAAAGCCTCAGTATGTCAATAAATTGTTGCTGAGATCTTACTGATCTTATTGTAACACAGACTTGTAAACAGATATTCAAAGAAAAAAAAGGGGTTTTTTTTCTGAATTTTCACTCTAAATACTGTTACTGAAGGAAATTGTAAGGTCAAAACAGTCATTTAAATAATATTTGGAACATGATCCCCAAGCTAATGTGACTTAATACAGCTGCCTTAAGCCTTCCTTGTGTTAAAGAAACTTAGTTCTGTCACCATACTCAATGTTCTATGTGTGCCTGTGGTTGAAAACTTTGTTTCTGTTTGAGGTCTAAGAAACTAATTCACCTGAAGAAACAAGCCAGCCTCACAGTACCTGAAATCTAGGGCACACAGACTGGCACAACTAGAGCCAAAACTGCAGGCACAGGCTGGGAGTTGCTCCTGTAGAGTCAGTAGGATTTGATGAGACAGACTTAAGAAATTCCAGATAGATCAGACTTAGGGTCATGTTATTTTTCCCCAGGGGCTGCACAACAAAAACAGAGTTTTGCTCTACAGCAGAAGTCTAAAGAGTTGGAATCACGCAGTGGCTTAAACTGTTAGCTAAAAATAGGTATTTGGTTATAGCTTTTTACATCTGTTTTAATTGATCTAATATTGTTTCCTAAAGGTAGAAGAAGGGTAAGATGAAGAAAAAAGAAAGTCTGTAGTTCAGAGGTCTTAAAACTTCAAGCATAACTATTTGTATTACATTGAAATTTCCTCTGAATCTGAAGACAGTTCTGTTTAGTAACTACAGTAAGATTCTCCATTCAGTAGGTCAGCTCCAGAAGGCAGATTAAACAACCAATCTAAATACAGTGCCTAAGCCCAAGAAGCATCCTGAAGATCTTCTTGATGTTCTTCCACAGCCCTTGTCTAGTCAGTTATGACTTAAATGTAGCACTACAGCTTCTGAACCTTGCAGAGATCCATAATGCAGATATTCTTGTATTTCCTCCAAGACTTTTAAGTCAAGCCATGATTTCATGGTCACTTAAAGTCAGTACATAACTCCACACTGGACTGAAAAGCTGTAGTCCTCTCTTTGTCACCTCCAGCCACGAAACTACTCACTGACTATGTGGTTGTCCTTTGAGCTGGCAAAAGTGTTTGAACTTAACTGGGGAACTGATCTGATTTAAAAGGAACCTGGCAAAAAGAATAAAGGCTAGCTTTAACATGACTTAGTGCCAGGCTCACAGACCAGAAAAAGAAAGAAGGAAGGCATAGGAAACCAGTTGGTGTTCTAAAGTAACTGTGGGATTATGAATGCCTCCTAGTAGATCAAATACCACACAAACACAGGGTAGTGCTGCTTATTTTCAAAAGCTTTTGACTGAAAGCTTTTTTCAGAGGTAGGAGACAGGCCCCCCTTCTCTACAGTATCTGAGGAGACTCAAACCCACACCAGCTGCAGGCAGGTTCACCAGTGGCACTGACAGCTGAGGGGGAAGACGGTGGCACTCTCATTCCCTCCTGGAAAGGCTGTGCTGTTCTGCATGGAACGGTTCAGTATTCACTGAACAGAAATAAGAGAGTGGTCAGGATAGTGAACTAGGAGGGAGCCCCCCCCGCCCAGATTTGTGTCCCTGTTCCAAAGGCTGCCTTTGAGCCTGGCCATTTTGAAAATGAGGTGCATAAGATGAAGTGTCTGTGTTCATCCATCCCTCCATCTCTCCTTCCCTAATGAATAACATTGAACACACCAACCAATTTCACCCGAACCTGACAAAGCAATAGGGGTCTCTAGAACAAGAGGTTTTTCCAGTTTAATGAAAAGGACAACAGAGAACAGGAGCAAGACCTTAGCAGTGCCTCACTGTGTGGAAGAGTAGGGAATGAGCTCACCTTCATAGAGCATCAAAGAATGAACACAAGAGAGTGATGTCAGAAATGCCACAAGGACAAGCTTTGTTCAGACCTCAAATTTTACTAGGCACCAAAGAATCAAACTGACACATCAATCCAAAGGAAAATATTAGGGCTTTATTTACAGGCCTTTCGTGTATTCTACATTACTGGATTATAATGGATAAAGTAAGCCTTCCTAAGTGATCATCTGGAATCACTCATCCTCATGCTTTCTCTCTCTTACCTTTTTTCTCAGTCATTTCATTTGGGGTTTTGTTTGGTTTTTTTGTAATGAAGTGAAACAGTTTCAGTAGTAAAATAATGCATTCAGAATCATAATGATAGTTACAGTGCTTTGTCAGGAGCGAAGATGACTGAGGACCAATCTTTGTACTTTTAATTATATTCAATGTCAGCTGGAGGGAAGCCCTGTTTCGGCTGATGACGTGGCCATATAAGCAGTTCTGATAACACAAGCCCAGCACTGGGAACACAGGGCTTAGCAGCAGCAGTAAGGTGGACAGGGGGAAGTGCAGGGAAAATGCCAACCCATTCATAAGCAGCACACATGAACTGAGAAGGTGCACCCTCAATTCTCTGGATGATCTCTCTGATTTTAAATCTAGCTCCTAACAAGTTTTCTACTGTGTTCCCCAAGTTAGATCCCATCACCAGACTTACTGCTACATAGGGGTATTGCTAATGTAATCATCAGTAGATCAATACATTGGAGTAAGTGTGACTGGAAAAGAAGGAGCACTGAGCTTCAACTGTAAAGCCTGGGGAGATTTCTCTCAGATTAGTAAATGTGCTAAGCAAATGGGAGAAGAAAAAGAGAGATTTTGATCTATTTTGCCCACCTTTTTTCCCCTTGTGACAATGGTTAGTATGATTTTTCAAAAACCAAACACTTTGTGACTCTGTAATATGCCCATACAGAGCACATTAGTGTATTTAAACCTCAAACCACTTACAGCACATGGTAATTGCCACCATGGGAGTAATCTCTAAACCACATTAATAGGTTGATCCGTGCCAACAGGATGCGAAGTCATATGCCACTGCTTGAAATATGCCACACACGTTCTGAAATATGCTGAATATTTACATGAATATTCAGTAACTCTGATCAGATGTGGAAGAGCATGTCTTTAAATAGAGTAAGCTACTGTCCTGCTGGGTTCCAGGTACTTGGCATAAGCTGCAACAGCCAGGACAGTTTTCAGACCAATTATATGTTCCCATCACACATCAGTGGCCAATTTCATAGAGCTGCTTTGAAACATGTAGTTTGCTGGCAGGAGTTTCTGTGAGCTCATCTTTCAAACTTGTTTTCATTTAGGGGAATGGTTTTCTCCCCTGTGTCAGTGTGAGTTATCCTCTTTCCTTAAATTTTCCTTGAGCTCTCTTGGGCAAAACTATATACAATATTTCTCATTATAGATATTAACTTCACTTCGAACCTTACTCCCTACACATTGCTCTTACCTTACCTTTTTTTTTTTTTTTCCTCAAAATGTAACCAGGGTTAACTACTGTCAGGTACAGAGCTATCAGCTCTCAGGTATGAAACACTCAGGTGTGAATGGTTCTCCAAACAAAAAAAAGACCTCTCCTTGGGATTTTAAAAATAGAAATACTGGTGTATGACTGTCTTCTGTTGCTTGGGTGTGCACTGTCTGTGGTACATTCATTTTTGTATTATCTGGTGATATTTGTATATATTGTAAGGAGAAATTAAACTTTGTATGTTAAAATGTCACTTGATGGTCTTCATTATATGAACTGGTATCCTGATGTCTTTCCTCGAGGAGTTCTGCTTTACATCAGTAGGACTGAAAGCAGAATTAGCTGTTTTACATTAAATTAATTTTCTTTTTCTGTCATTAAAATAAATTGTTTTGTTTAAGTGAATACATAGCTCCTTGAAATATTCCCATCTAGAACCCTAGAACAGTTTATTTAATTATATCCTTCAAATACAATCATATTCCTACAGAGGGTGGCCCAAAAGAACTCTGACAAAATCTACCCTACTCTAGTGTTAGCTTAGTAACTGTTCAGACACCTCTTTTAGCAGCTATATGTGTGAGTGTGTGTATAATATATATATTCATATATATATATATATGTATATATATATGTATATGTATAAGCATTTCAAATACAAACAACCAAGAAAAACTTAGAGCATGTGTTCTCCAGGTATGTGGGAAATGAATGAAAGATAAATACCAGTGGAAATTATTTGATTTTTTAAAAATTATTTTTTCTCCTACTCTTTTCTGCACAATTACTGTTTGAGTCTGTAGGAGAAAGGTGTCTGATTCAGACACTGACTGTATTTTTGCTGTTCATTCAGTGACTGAGCCTTAACAAGGAGCATGATATTTTTCTACTCCACATATTTTTAGAATTTTGTGTCTAAACTCCTTATTAAATGTGCACAGTAAATACCAACATTAAGAAAATATTTTTTTCACATAGAGTTTATGTGATGCTCATTGAAGTTAAGAGGCGAGTTTACTTGAGCTTACAGCCTGATATTATGTAAATGCAGCTTTTAACATCACATTCCACAAGAGCTTCGAGTTAGAACAGCACTGTCTGTAAGGTAAAATCATGCAGTAGTTTGTGGTTCTTTCACATTCACTGCTCAGATATGGTAGAACTGGTGTACATTTCTTGTTGAAAATAATTTGTTACTGATAAATTTTATGGAAAATAAATACTTTCAATTCGGGAAATTCTATTATTTCATTTGCCTTAACATATTCAATATATGCCTGGTCTTGCTTCACCACCTATGAAAAGCAGCACTGGGATCTGCCACCTAGTGGCAAAGTTCTGGCAGTAAGAGTACCTGGAAAATACTTTCATTTTTCTTTCTTCTTATAATGTAACTTCACGAAAACATCTTGACAATATTAGTCAGGAAGCAGATAAAGGAAGAAGTCAATAAAAATATAAAAGACAAAAATTATATAACTAGTGTCATTTCTTGGGTCATGTAAATTTTGAAAAATCATCCGGCTATTAAGAAAGGAAGCTAACAAAAGTAATTTCAATTAAGATGAATATTTCTGAAAATGTATAACTGTATGCTTTAGTTAGTATTTGTACAGTTACATTATTTTAAATGCATAAAATACACCTTTTCATAGAAAAATGTTAATTGACAGTTAAATTCTTATATTAAAAAATGTTGCCTGTAAGAGCTGTATCTGTAGGTGGAAGAACAGAAGACCAGGCCATTAGTACTTCAGCAGAGCCCAAGGATTGATCAGGGTCAGGCACGTGCTGAAATTTATCCCCAATGAAGTCAGTAGCAGAATTCAAGAAGACTTGCTGAATAAACCCAACACAGCTTTCTAAACAAGTTTAAATTAATAAAATGAGAAACGACCCCATACCTCTTCCTCATCCCCATTTATGAATTGCCACCAGGTTTATGATGAGGCTGCTTAGACAAGATCCAAGACACACAGCTCCAAGTCTTCCTCTACCTCGTTTGGGTGTGGAACTGGAACTTGGGTGTTCCTGTCCTTTAATCCATTCAATTGTATTGCTCCTTTTTCCCTGTGGACAACCAAATGACGGTCTTGACAGTGAAGTGGAAGCCAAGGCCCTCTGAGCCCTCAACAGGCACTAACTTAGTTTCAGGACAGTTTTATCAAGCAGTGATGTGAGAGTAAGTCTGTGAGACATTTTCGGAAAAATGCCTTGCACTGCCATTGTAATTGCTCTTCGTTCAAGTAAGTTGCATTGCCTTTGTAGTTTCACAAACCCAAATGTTTTGCTCTCTTCTCTTTTAGAGAGTGTCATCATTCACCAGTTACGCGTGAACTCTAGATGAGTTACCGCCTGCTAGAGCTCTCTGTGTGCACTACCCTCCATGCCCGTGGATGGATCACTGTAGAAGCTCTCTGCCATCAACACCAGGGTCACTTGTGCTACTGATTATTTGTGGAAGTAGTAGTGCTTCCATTAGGTTTTATATATATATATTTTTTCTTGGTAGAGCTTTAAAAATGAATGGCCTTGCTGGTATTTTAAAAGTATCTAATCAGAGGGAGAGCAGCAGTCTTTCTGCCCACTGAATTTCACTTTTATTTTCAAAGCCTGAGGCACGTGCTTGATTTTGTTTGATATTTGCCATATAATTTATTTTTATAATACACTTTGTAAAGTAGCTGTCCCAAAGTTGCAATTCCTGTTGCTTATGATGCATTTATTTGTAGAATACACTGTCAAATTTGCAATTTGATATTTTTGTAATAGGTAGTATGTGAAGAAAGAAAAACGTAACTTCAGGAATGTTTTCTGTTTAAATGGAAAAGTATTCAGTACATTTTTTTGCCACCATGAGATTCTGTGAGACTAAATACTCTGAAGACTGCTGTATGGAATTTGTTGCAGAATATTTCTTGCACTGTGTGATGGTTTGGCATAAAATTAAGTATTAAAGTCCAATGCCTTGAAATACAACCAGATTTACTCATTTTAAACAATGTAAGTCAGTTTTTAAAGCTGTGATTTTTTCTATATAAAGTATGTTTTTACTTCTGCCTGTACCAAAAAAGTTGATTTTCATTACACTGTAACTAATAAATTTTCACAACTATGCAAATGTAATCAGGTGTTTGCACTTCAACTCCAGTTTCTTAAGGTTGGCAGTGCTCATCTTTGTATTTGTTTAAGGGGACAGAATATGGGTTTGGAAGTCCATTTTTCTGAGTGGTGTCTCATACAGTGTCACAGTGTGAAACTGATTCATAGAATCATAATGGTTTAGGTTGGAAGGCCCTTAACGATCAGGTGGTTCCAAACCCCCTGCCATGGGCAGGGATGCCTTCCACTAGATCAGGTTTCTCAAAACCTTGGCCTTGAACACTTCCAGGAAAGCTGTTCAGCAGCTTCTCTGGGCATTTTGTTCCAGTGTCTCACCACCCTCACAGTAAAGAATTTCTACCTAATATCTAATCTAAACCGACTGTCTTTCAGTTTGAAACCATTCCTCCTTGTCCTGTCAGTACATGCCCATGCAAATAGTCTCTCCATCTTTCTTGTAGGCTGAGAAGCTACGTTACAGAGACGGATCAATCATCAAGCCCTTCGTGACTTAATTGTTTCTAACCTTGGCCTTTCACAGCATGGGCAGAGATGTTCAACTGGTACTGTCAGAATCTTTAGTCCTGGACTAGAACCTGGACTAGACACCAGGCACTCTGCCACACACTGAGGGACCCCTTTTACACTGGTGGCTGTAGCTTCTCAAACAGCATCCAGAGAGTTCTGTGACAGCTGTACTCAAGATGATTTTTGAATAAATGATAAATAAAGCTACATGCAATCCAGGCAGGGTATTTTTTTTCTTATACATTTCATAACCAATGATTTTTAATCTAAGTCATTGGCACATGCTTAAAATACTGCCAATTTTTTAACTGCAGAAGCTACTGGGAAATATTGCTTTTTTTTGGAAAAGAAAGCAGTATTACTTGCAGGATGTGCTGTGAGATGCCAGAAAGAGTGCATTACTGCAGCATCCCACTGGGATGACTAGGTTGGTCCATCTTTGAAGCTGGAATATCACACTGCAGTGTAGTCAATTTGGTCTTCATGGGAGCCATGGGAGCTGTTTTTCCTTTTATGTATGAGTTCTGCCACAAATGCTGACACTATAGAGAAGCAGGATATTCTGGGACCTGTATGAACTTTCTTGGAGTTGATCACTGGGAAGAGTTTATTAATACAGCCGTACTGAGGAATCAAAATAAGTGCTGCTTATCCTGGCAGAAGAGTCATTTTGTTGGTATAGCTTATACTTAGCAGGTATACCATGTTTTTTAAGGAATGGGGTTTTTTTTGTACAGCAGACAATGTATGCCAAGAACATAGCTGTGTCTGTAGATCATATTTTAGTGCAAGCTGAGAAGAATTCCAGCTTTTAGAGAGCAATACAGCTGAGGTGAATAAAGTTTAGTGCGTGCCACATTTCAGTTTACTGCGCAGCAGAATGAACATTGTAGTGACCCAGATCTTCTATTTTCAAAACATTACTTGGGAATCCAAACCTATCCATGTTAAGATCTACACTGAGCTCAGCTGACTGAAATTCCTGGCTATTTGAAAGTGACAGTAAAATGCCTGAAATAAACCTCTGCTTTTAAATATGAGCAGGACATAAGTAAAATCTTACTCTGAAATTGAGTCAAGACTTAAAGGTCCCAGTTGAAGAAGAAAATATTTTTCCTTGTCTAAATTTTAATATAAAGCCAATTCAGTATGAATGTAAGTTTATGATTCATAAATACGTAAACAAATGCATAAACATTTATGGTTTTGCAATTACATTAAGTTTTTAAGCTTCCCAAAATAAAGCTTTCTTTAAAGCAATCATGGTTTATTGAAATAATTTAGATTTTTAAATATTTTTAATGAACTTCAACAGTCTGGAATAGAAGACTGGTGATTTCATCTTGCATTTATGTTCCTGGCCTGTTTTTTACACTACCTAACTTGGATGTGAATTTAAAACAAATATGTAAAAAAAAGTTAACCATCCAACTAGCCTGTATTTTGGGGACAGTCAGGAAGAAATCTATTAATATAGTCTAAAGATGTGACTGACTTCTGCAAGTATTAAAGGAGGTAATAGGGAAGTGCTTTCACACCAAGATAACGTAGAGGCTACCTTGGGCTACAGATAACAGTAGCTTTTAAGCAATAGAAAACCAGTTTAAGTTCTACTTTTCCCTTGGAGATCTCTTACTGTCTAAAGAGGACTGAAAGACCTGTGTAGTATAATCATAGTGATAAAATATAACTTCTTTTTCCTAGGTTCAATCTAGGAAAAAAACCTCAAATACATAGATCTCAAGAGACAAACCCTACAGCCCATGAGTTTTCTGTTTGTCTTGTTGTGAAAAACAATTGGAGAAATTTAACATGCCCTTTCTTGCCAGTTCGCTCACACCTGGGAGCATCAGATCCCAGCTTCCCAATATTGCCCCTTGGTTATCCTACTGCCAGAGAAATTTCTTGCCATCTCTCACTGCAGGTTTACAAGCAGTCTTGTTCCCTTGGGACACCAGGTCTCAATCTCCCTGGATTCTCTGTGAGGCTATGGGAATAAAAGTTACTAAAGCTGAAGGTAGTAATTGCAAACAGAAGATAATAAAGGAAAGGGTGGTACTAGTGACAAGGAGCTTATCTAGGGGCAGCAAAAGTTGGGGTCCACAAGATAGTGGAAAAGATGAATTAGGAATGATAGTTTTAGCACAATGCCACAAGGAATACGACTAACTTTTGTACCCTATACAATTATTTAGGTACCGAATTAACACTTAAATTTTAGATGTTTGTACATATATCCGAATTCCCTACGCTGTCTATGACTAAGGCCTTTTGTGCCTACAGGGCGAAATACATTTTCACAAGTCATGTGCTCCCCCCAGTGGTCTTGGCCGATGCTGTCGGTGGTCTGGAGAACTAAAAAGCATTTATTTTGCGAAAACTGTTCCACAGCCAGCTAAAAAGTCTTCAGATTGGACGACATGCTTATAAAGCTATTTAATCAAATAGTTTTAATTATTTTTTTCCCTTGAATCAAGCATATACACAAATACTTGCTGAATGTGGATTTTGGCAGGACTCTAGAGTGACTGCATAGGAAGGACTACAGAGTCCTCACAAAGCAGACTTTAATGCAGAAGTGCCAATAAAGTGAGAAACATGGACTTTCAGTGTTGCATTAGCTTGAGCAATGCCTGCTAAAGCAGGTATTCTGGGATACATGTACATACTCTCACACTGTGTTCCACAAGGTGACTGCTTCTCTATGGACCGGGTTTTAACCACTGGAGCAGGCTGCCCTGGGGGTGGTGGAGGAGTCGCTGTCCCTAGAGGTGTTTAAGAGAAGACGGTAAATGTTACTTGGTGCAATGATGTAGCTGGTGCAGTGGTGTTAAGTCAAAGGGTGGATTCAATGAACTCAGAGGTCTTTTCCAGCCTAATTGATTCTGTGATTCTATTTAGTGCAGTCAGGTTAGCTCCTAAGGGAAAACAACTACATCCATATGTATAAGGACCTAAAGGGTGGGTGTCAAGAGTCAGAGGGAGCCAGACTCTTCTCAGTGGTGCCAACCAACAGAACAAGAGGCAACAAGCAGAAACTGATGCACAGGAAGTTCCACCTAAATATGAGGAGGAACTTCTTTACTGTGTGGGTGACTGACACCAGAACAGATTTCCCAGAGAGGTTGTAGAGTCTCCCTGACTCTAAGAGAGAGACTTGAAAACCGTCTGGGTGCAATCCTGTGCCATGTGCTCTGGGATGACCCTGAGCAGGGGGGTTGGACCAGATGACCCACTGTGGTCCCTTCCAATCTTACCCATTTCTGTGATTCTGCATTCACTGCACTGATTCATTCATACCTCCTGACAGGAGAGCAGGAGTACAGAGCACAAAAGCTCCCAAAAGCAGTGGTCAGCACGCACAGCTCTGCTAAGAGAAGCTCTCAAGATCCCTGTGCATTATTAAATCTCTACAGTGGCACTGATTCTATTTATGAGGGTAGGAGGCTGAAGCTGAGTGCTCCATTTTTGGCCCAATGGACGCTGCCTTGGGTCCACACTACTCCTCATGGCAACAGGGAGGATGAAGGGCAGGAAGGCCCTCCTGGAACACTGAGCAGGGGTGTCAAGGCTGCGGGCCCAAGTCTTACCCCAACCCTAGGTGCAAGGTGGTGGGGCCCCTGCCCTAAGCACACCAGAGCAGGGCCTGCCTGGCCAGCACATTGAACATGTCCTGTGAGGAGCAGCTGAGGGAGCTGCAGGGGTTTGGCCTGAAGTAAAGCGGGCTCCGGAGGGACATCATTGCTCTCTACAACTCTCTGAGAAAAGGCTGGGGTGCGGTGGAAACTGGTCTGTTCTGCCATGCCCGCAGTGAGAGGTCAAGAGGAAATGGCCTCAGCTGAGACAGGGGAGATTCAAATTAGGTATTAGGAAAAAATATTCTCTGTAAGGGTGCTCAGGCATTGGAACAGGTTGCCCGGGAAGGTGGTAGAGCCACCACCCCTGGAGGTGTTCAAGAGGTGACTGGCTCTGGTGCTGGGTGACGTGGTTTAGGGGTCACAGTGGCAGTGCCGGGGGGATGATCGGACTGGACGATGGTGCGGGCCTCCTTCAATCTCGGCGCCTCCATGACTCGGGACGCGCGCGGCCGCGGTGCGGCACC